>JAUTXW010005097.1:600000-941097 GCA_030620095.1 Kuschelorhynchus macadamiae | reverse complement strand
CTACCTTGATCAACTTAACCACAAAAATGCTTACTAATATTAAAAGATATATTTTCAAGTACCTGTTCCTTCTAAAGGGAATATATAAAAAGAAAGGAAAAGATGGTAAAAAAGCATAGTTTTAACAATAGTTATCACCGTATCGTGGCTTGCTTATCAAAATGTTATTTATGAAGTTTATTTCTGAAATTTAGTGGTGTGAAGAATTTGAGATGATCCGGGAGAGAGTTATACAATTTGGGAATATCAAACATAAAAGAGCTTCCAAACATGGTAAATTTATGCAGGGGGGGAGTTATCATACCACGGAATCGAACATTTAGGTTTTGCACATGAGGTTTAAAAATAATTTTTTTGTATAGGTAGGGAGGTTTCTTAAAGAACAAGATTTTATGACAACAACATGCCTCCTAAAGCCTCCTCCTATTCTCCATATTCAGCAACTTTGCACCCGACAATTTATAAAATATTCGTTTCCGCTTTCAGGTTCCATATTTAAGACGTAAACAGGAGTTTTAGATTTCAAGTTTTGTTGATAACTCGTGAAGATTACTTATAAAAGCTTTAGCCTAACGTAAGCTCGCTGAACACATTGAGTGACATGGCTGTCAAATCTTTGTCAGATACAGCGTCCAGATTCTTCGCGTTATCTTTAATTGGTAAGGTATAGTCTCCAATTTTTATATTAACTACTCCCTCACGCTGTTTACATTATACCTCCTACCAAAAATCATTATATAATATTTTTTTAAATGTAAGGAAAAATCTAGTGAAAATTTTTGAATTTCTTGGAGATCACTATTAAGAGTTGCACACCCCTCAACGATGACCTGTTTTTTTAAAAGAGAGATATATTTGTGTATAGGCCGTATAATACTGATTTATTGATTTGCATTTTTTAATAACGTTCGGAAGATATGAAGTATACTCTGTCTGTATACCAGACGACCATAATGAACCCATGCGGCACGCTAGTGTCAATGAGCAATCCACATTTAAAATTGCACACTGCTTTTAAACTTCGAAAAAACTTTTAAAAACATTAGCAGCATTTTCACTTAGACCAATATAATGGAAAACAGCCAACAATAATCGGCGATCTTTTGAAAAGTCTAAAAGTGCCAATATCGTTATTTATTCACAATCAGTTGCCAGAAATATATCATAATTCACGTTTAATAGAGCCGTGAAATACTCGTGATTCTTACTAACCCCGATTAGATTTCAGGAAAAATACGATTTTACTCTACTTGTTCCTCAAGTTATTTATTTTTTCTAGTATTTTTACTAAACATCAACTATCACCGTTTAATGAAAATTTTGTATATTGTCCTTGACAATACTGCAAAAATGCATACTGCTTCCTTGAGAATGGGGAATAGATGACCTAAAGAAGTTGTCTATTAATTCTAGATTTTTTAAATGCTCGAGAATTTTCAGTTTACCATTCGCAACGCCCACTCTGTATTTATATAAGAATAGAACTTACAGTGTCAACTTCTAGTTTAACACTTTCTTGTATTAAACTAAAAGTTGACACAGTGAGTGAAAAGCTCTGCTCTACAAGGCAGTCTCAACGAAGCCACTAATGTGTTGTTTTCCTATTTAGTTAAATGACTAATATATTGTGTTAATGGACTATATTTTTCTATCTGTAACTAATATTTATTATTATCAGAATATATTATAACTCATTCTCTTTTGTAACTTTTTTTACATCTTTGCGCCCCATTGTTGACATTGCACGCCTTCCTAAGAAGGCGCTTCCCACACTCTGGGAATTGCTGCCTTACCTTAAACTCCGTAGAAACAGTTAAAAAAAACCGGATCAGCATAACTACCCACAACCATACTTAAACAATTTAAGAACTAGATAAAATTCACTTGTCGAAACGTATAACGCTTCTTTTAAGGTTGTAGAAAATGTAGAATGTTTACTGAACTCATTCTATCGGACTTACATTATCTTTATTATTTTGGTTTCACCTTTTTTGATTAATATCTGTCATTAGAACTACAGTGTACTGAAAACTCATACACACAATGTACAATATCTCAATCAGATTTCTAACCATTCTGCAGCAACAAAAGAGTGCGTCATAAGAACCCTTTACAATAGAGCTGCAACAACTTGTACTTATACGATGGACCTTGATAAAGAAATTGAAAACATTAAAAAAGATCTGTTGCAGAATGGTTACTCTGAAAAATAATTATTATACCACGACACAAACTGATCTATAAGAAACATTACCATTTATCAAAATACCCTATATTATGGGAAAATTTGAGAAGATTTACCGACAAGAAAATCGAGAATGAATGTTATGAATCGTACATTGGAGAGACAAAGACATCAGCTTATATTTTTATAATTAAATTAAATGCCAACTACTTCATTAGAGCAGATAATTATCTCCACCCCCCGCCTTCCTATAACCTTTATTTCTAAGTTGACAGTTAATCCGAAGAAAAAAACGGTGTAATAGCCTTAAGGACGATATATAATACCGAAGAAGACCCCGAGAAAAAGCATTTAGTTTGCACTTGAAATCGATTGGAGATAGTTACCATTCGAATCGATGTGAAACCAAAATAAAGTTCGACAGAACGAGTTTAGTGAAGATACAACGCTTTTCGTTAATAGGTTATGAATACTTTAAAATTACGATAATGCGAGAGCGAGATCAAATCATAATATTTTTTTCAGAACGTTTCATTGCCTACGATCTTCATAAGTAAGATTATTTAACATATTCTCAGAAGAAATCAAGTGGGAAGCAAAAACTTTCGGATAATCTAACTTTAACTTTAATTTTTCATAATGTGAAATTGTGTCTAGATGCATTTATTTATCCAATTTGATTTGGTCCTGAATGTCAACCTTAAGTTAATATTTTCTGCTGCTTTCTGTATTTTGTTTATGTGTATCTAAAGATAGATAATGAGTTAACCTTAGGATCTAAGCATAATCCTATAACGCCTACATAACTAAATTTGATTAGGAGATAGTTAATGGTCGCCACAAAAAATCTACAATAATTATTTAAATTATTCTTATTGTATACGCAATTTATCGTCGACTTCCTATTAAATTCTAGAAACAACAAAGAAACAAACACTATACAAACACATTATATTCCGCCGACGAAATCATTAGCTGAAAAATCATTAAGCTCCCCAGCCAAATATCCACGATTCAGCTCGCCTAATTATCTTCATTAATCATATTTAATTAGCATATTTTTTTTATCTCATTATGGACTCCATTGCTGTCTTGAATAGCGACTTTCAGCGTGCTGTTTTTATCTGAACGGTAAAATTGACAAAAGAAAGAGCCTTTTTGACATATGTATGTTATATATTATTTAATAAGTTAATATACAGGTATGTGTGGAAACGGCAGATTAGTTCTAGAAGTAATAGAGCTAGCAACATTTTAACTATGCAGGATTGGCCATAATGTCGCTGCAAAAGAAAGTATCAAATGGGTCTCTTCTTGCTAATTATAAATATATCTGGTTTGATCCCTTTACTTTTTTATATTCAGCAAGAAGAAACCCATTTCAGGGACATTTAATATATAGGTTGTTCCACTTAAAAAAATGCAATTTCGTTTTGCCGCTACTTTATGACCAATCTTGTATAATTAGTTTTTCTTTTCCAAAATCCTAAAAATTTTGTATTTATTTCACAATTCTTGCTAGCTCTCTTACTTTTGGAAATAACCCACAGTTTCCATACATACCAGCGGCTCCGTATAGGATGGAAGGGAAAGTACTAAAAATAATTACACTTATGAAGTCATTGAAAACCACTATTTTTGAAAAAAAAAAGTTGAACTTGTTTTGTGGTAATTTAAGCAAATAACTAAATATTTTATTCATTTCATTATCCAAGACTATTAGTTACATCATTAATAATTCAATAATTAAAGTTTTTGTTTAAGAAGCCGCAAAATAAAAAAATATTTAAATATATGGTCCAGAAAGGTTTGAGTTGCTAACTTATCTTTTAGAATCAAGTGTTGCATGGTCCAAAATGACACTCTACAAGATGTTACTCAAATTGCTTCTATACAAGGCTTGTTCTAAGTAAAAGTCTGAAAATTCCCTCAAATAAGGTACCTTTATTTGAACAGATAACCACAAATTTAATTAGAAAAAGTTGTTAGTACTAATTTTTATGAACATATCTTATGTATTCTAACATCAAAGTGTGAAACATAGTACTTTCATTATAGAGATATCAGGTATTTTAAATTAGTGCTAAACAACTTTTTCTAGTTAAATTTGTCGTTATCTGTTCAAATAAAGGTACAGGTAAAGGTTTCATTTGAATAATATTTTCTACAGTGTCATTTTGGCCATGCAAGAATTGATTCCAAAAGATGAGTTAGCAACTCAAAAATGTTTGGACCATCTGTTCTCTTATAACACCTATTCTGGGACACCCTGTATAAAACTCTTATTGTATACCTACCGTATAGTTGTTTTTCGCTAAATTGCTACTGCCAACAAATAATAACTTCTCATTATTAAGCAAAAAACTATTTTCTTTGCACATACTTATAATAATGAAAATGCCCATTGTTGTTCATGTAAATTTCGGCCCGGGAGATTTTGTACTACAGTAATATTCATCAGTATTAGAAAATGTATACAACAGTTGAATATTTTTATAACCAGTGGAACGCCACAAAGTGCACATATAGCTGCCACAATTTATCGAGACCGACTTACAGAGAGAAAAACCATAGAATATTTTTGTTATTATCAATGCGTACATGAAACAGCAAACATAATTATAAAGAATAATTTCATTAAATTTTTATTTTTGGGGTCATTCAGCCGATATTTGCTGCACCGGGATAGACAAAAACAATTCAAATACTCTCCAGGAGGCATGTAGTTTTTGGATGATTAATTCGGCCTTACCGGGCTTGTGCAATTAGAGTGTCTTGGGTGGTGCTAAATTGCAAAAATTCTAATATTTCTTATTAATATTATACCGAAATTTTGTGACCTTATATAAGACACCAATTGAATTAGGAGTGGCTCCATTTTTAAATGAAAACCTCTAAATTTTAATTACATTCCGATGAAGCTTTAAATCCTCTAAATTTCAGATTTTTGAAATGCAACAAAAAATGGCGCAGCTGTGAGCATATTTGCTTTATTTTGCTTACTTGGTCAGGAGCGTAACGAGTAAAATTGCATTTAAAACAATTTTTTTTTGACAGACAATAACTTTTCAAAATTGTTTATTAATTTTTTTTTTCAAATTTGTTTAGACCTAGTTAGTTTTAAAACTAATATAGCAACAATTATTTTTATTTCATTCTTTAATAAGTACCGAATTACTTTGGTGATTTTATAAAATTTTTGAAAAGAAAACGGCCTCTAATAATTTTTATTTTTATATCATCGGTCTGCATATGGGTAGTGTATTAAAATAAAATATGCAAATAATTTCGGTATTTATGGTTTATTTTCAAAAATGTTTATAGTAATTCTTAAAATAAATAAATGTTTATCAATAAATGCAATAAAAAATATTGTTGCTATTTTGGTTTTTAAAATAAGTGAACCCAAACATTAAAAAAATTAATTCTTTTGAGAAATAGTACTAAAATTTTATTTTATAGCAAAAAACATTTGGCAGTTCTTATTTTAAATATTATTTTCCTTCATTTACGAATCGAAAATTGCAAATTAAAACAAATGCCTATAGCTTTGCCATTTTCTATCCGATTTCAAAAACCTAAAAATTGACGTTTAGACAATTTAAAGCTTTATAATTACGTATATAAAAATGTGGGTTTTTTCGTTTAAAAACTCAGAGATAGCGCCACTTCCGGTTAAAACAGAAGTAAACAAAATTGTCAAACATGGGTCAAAATTGGACAAACAGTGACCCACTCATGCGCACAAAATTTCTAACTGATATTTTAAAAAACAAAGAAAAAAGGGAGCATACATTAGTCCGTGGTAGCCTAGTATCTGTCTGTTCGCGGCATAGCTAAAAGACTACTTGCCCGTTCGATTTGAACTTTTGGGTCATATGGGGATGACGTGGTAACATTTTGGAAGCAATCCATTTTGTCGGCCTAGTGAAGTGTTAAAAAAAATATTACTAGCCAACTACTTGTCCAATTTCTTCCATCTTTATAAAGGAAAAACTTATAAGGACAGGTTCACTTTCATTTGGATATTGTGTGCATTGTCAGTCAGTCAGTCACTAACAGAACAGAACAACGAAATAATTCCTGCCTCTGACATTGAATGACTTATTTCTCAATCCAAGCTGATTCCACGTAAAGAACGATACCAATAAATCTACCTGGGTAGAATGTCTGCTATTTGGAAGGTAGATCTTTTATAGCAAGCTTGAGAATAGATCTGTTTTTCCGAATTTCATAATTAATAAACCTTTCACTTTTCTTCAAGCAGCATACGGGTCTGTCCCGCCTTTAGTATTTCAGCTAGGCTTAGTAAATATGTTTTATTTTATTTTACCGAATAATTGCTAGATTTCCCTAATATTAATGTCCGATTGAAAGTTCTATATACGAGTGGGCGTGTGGCATAAAACACACTACAACTCTTAGTCATTGTACTGTTTGCTGATTACTTACAGAGTTTTTGCAAAGAACAATGTATTGCTCATTATTATGGTACTACTTACCAATTATGTGTAGTTAATGTCATCAGTATTTTTATATTTTCAGTAGTAATATAACATAGGCAGACAAAATGTTAAGCACTTATTTTCTTATTAAAAGCAAGGTCAATAAGGCGTTATGAGTCCATAACAACTGAAAAATTCACGAGCCCGTAGGTCGAGGGTTTTTTTCTGGGGACATGCACGAATGCTCTGATTTTAAAAATTGGTTGTCAAAAAAAATGTTCACAAATTTTTTACGGAAATTTTGTTGCACGAGTGATATTTTGATAGAGAAAATCACGAGTGGAAATTAAATTTTAAACTAACTTGGATTATTTTATTGACACCATAACATAATACAACCGACAAAACAAGTGACTTACTAAACAATCAAGAACACCTTAATTTAAATCTTTTTATCAAAAAGGCAATTAATATAAAATGTACACTTTTGATATTGATTGGAAATATTTTCATTATGTATTTCGTCAGATATATTTGACATCATGTTAAAAGAACAAGATTTGGCGAGGCGCTTTCTTTTAGGGCGACTTGAGATGTTTTTTGCAACAAACATGATGATTCTGTAATTTGTGAGTAGTGTTGGTTATCAATGGATAGATATTGATTTATTGAATTCGTGTTAGAATGTCCTGTTATTTTAATGAATTGTTGTTCATCAACGCCTGATTTGGTTAAGCACGTCACTGTTGTCATCAAGTTTGAATAATTTGTATTTTTTTTGGCTTCAAAATCCAATTTTATAGCAGAATATTTTGTCGAATTGGAAACAACGTTTCATCCAACCTTCTACCATTGCTGAGTTTTCACGAAAAACGGATTTGAATTTAAAAATAACCTTTCTATTGAACGCTGATCGGTCGTTTACTGACAAGATTTTAAAAAAAGGTGGACAGGACAGTGTTCAAGATCCTTGGTGTGCTTTATTAGCCGTTTACTATCGACGCATTTCTTAGCTCCTCCTTGTGTGGTTTTCGAAAACATTATTATATTCGATTCTTTTTGTAACTAAAACATTTCTATTAATATTTTAGGAATTTACGTAATATGCCAATATAAGACCATAAGCATGAAATTTTTTTCTTTGTATCGACAAACTGAAGGAAGACAGATTGAAAAAATAAGTAGTACTCACCTGTAAATATTCCGTCGTTTTATTTTTCCTTTTTGAAATCGGAAAAATTTGATGCTTCATCGCTACGCCAGGCTAATTCATCGGCAGCAATACGATAAAATTTTCTTTGAAGACCCTCGGGGTTATCTTTTTTTCAGAAATTTTCTTGTTAAATACGACGTTTATTTACTATTGCGATATTTTCGAGATGACTCAAATCTATGTCTTTAAAAGGATCAAATATAATGTTCTATTTCTTAAGGTAATATTCTTGAACTGGTTTTGTCGTATTGTTCCACATTGTCTTGATTACCGACTCTTTGTAATCATCTCCTTTCGTGTTCCTCAGATTAAAGGCCCAATCTTCGAGGATTTCTGCTCCAAAATATAACTTCTTTTCTAGCAAGATCGTGAAAACTGCATTCATACTGGCAGCTTCGACTTTACTTTATTTATGGGAATACTATTTTTAGTTGCCCTATTAATTTGCGTTAGTTTAGAGTCACCAAATCCAGATCTTTTGTCGTATATTTCATGTTCGTATTAGAAGTTTATTTCGCGTCCTTATTTTGCTACCCGTAATAACCATAAAAACGAGGAAAAATAGCATACTTTTAGTTTATTTATAAATAATACTTGTTGATCAAAATTTGACGGTTAAATTGTCGTGGCAATTTTTTTGACAGATACATTTTCACTTATTCATTTCATCAGTTGCCATGGCAAATTATCAGTTACAATCTCCCTAGAGCTTGAATTATTTCCAGAAATTTTTACTTAAATTTTTGGGTACTTAAAAAATTCGTGACCGAGAAAAAAAATTCCGGACTTTTAATTCAAGTGCGAGGGTGATTCGGTAAGAAAATGTTATGCATATTAAAATTATTCGAAAAATACAAGAATTAAAAAGGTGGGTCTGCTGTTGTATGTGATGCACAGAGATTTTAAGATAGCTATGTCCGACGTTTTGATGTTTTTCACATACAAATGTCAATAGTGTGGTGTAGGTTTCATTCTGTTTTGCTTTTGAGAAAAATGTCGCGCTTTGGAAAAGGAAATACTGAGTTAATAAGAAGAGAGGTGGATAAATTGATTCCATTGAATACAAAGAAATCTAACGAAGCTGTATGGAAATAATTTTTACAAATTTGCCAAGAAAAATCGAATAGAATTGAGGGAAAAACCTCTGTTAAAAAACTGGCTGCTGGAGGACTGGGGGATTAACATGAAGAAAAAAAACTTGGATGATTATAAAGAATCTGTGGTAAAGGTACCTCACCTTTGTTGATTGTTTTGAAGAAATAACATTTAGATAGATTTGTTAAGTAGTGAGACAAGGATTCACATACGTATTAATGTTTCAGATTATGTGGAATTCAACCGCAAAACAACTTCAAGAAATGTGTTTTTCCAAATCCCGGCTCAAATTTGACCCTTTCTCAGATGTTGAATTTGCAGCTGCTCGTGATGCGAAACGACGCCAGCTGCAAAAAGATGTAACAAAAAGAAAAACAACTGCTGTTGCTGTTACTAATGAAGAGTATAAAAAGATTTTAAAAATATAGGATGAAAATGTTCCTACTGATTTGCAGCGAAAGGTTTTTCACGTGATATCACACGAACTAGCATGGAGTAGGGTGAAGGGACAATGGCCAGAGTTGAATATAATCCTGTTTTCACAAAAACAACTCAAGGTGGACAAAAAAAATTACTGATAGTAAGTGGTTGGAAAGAATCAGCAAAAAAATTAATGATTGTCATATACAACTTTTTGAAAAATGCATGGAAAAATGTGGAAATCTAAGAGTAAATAGATTGTTTGTGGTTGCTAAAATAAGTGAACCCAAACATTAAAAAAAATTAATTCTTTTGAGAAATAGTACTAAAATTTTATTTTATAGCAAAAAAAATTAGGCAGTTCTTATTTTAAATGCTATTTTCCTTCATTTACGAATCGAAAATTGCAAATTAAAGCAAATGCCTATAGCTTTGCCATTTTCTATCCGATTTCAAAACCCTAAAAATTGACGTTTAGACAATTTAAAGCTTTATAATTACGTATATAAAAATGTGGGTTTTTTTCGTTTAAAAACTCAGAGATAGCGCCACTTCCGGTTAAAACAGAAGTGGACAAAATTGTCAAACATGGGTCAAAATTGGACAAACAGTGACCCACTCATGCGCACAAAATTTCTAACTGATATTTTAAGAAACAAAGAAAAAAGGGAGTATATATTAGTCCGTGGTAGCCTAGTATTTGTCTGTTTGCGGCATAACTAAAAAACTACTTGCCCGTTCGATTTGAACTTTTGGGTCATATGGGGATGACGTGGTAACATTTTGGAAGCAATCCATTTTGTCGGTCTAGTGAAGTGTTAAAAAAAATATTACTAGCCAGCTACTTGTCCAATTTCTTCCATCTTTATAAAGGAAAAACTTATAAGGACAGGTTCACTTTCATTTGCTTTTAAAAGATTTTAAAAATATAGGATGAAAATGTTCCTACTGATTTGCAGGGAAAGGTTTTTCACGTGATATTACACGAACTAGCATGGAGTAGGGTGAGGGGACAATGGCCAGAGTTGAATATAATCCTGTTTTCACAAAAACAACTCAAGGTGGACAAAAAAAATTACTGATAGTAAGTGGTTGGTAAGAATCAGCAAAAAAATTAATGATTGTCATATACAACTTTTTGAAAAATGTATGGAAAAATGTGGAAATCTAAGAGTAAATAGATTGTTTGTGGTTGCTAAGCCAAATTGCAAAGGAATGGTATAAAAATTGTCCCGTCGGCAAAAATACGATTTCTTGTTGGTTAAAAGAATATGCATCAAAAATAGGAATTGATATCAAGAAGGTTGAAATCACAAATCATTCAGCAAGGGCTACGGCAGAGTCGAATTGGGCAAAGAATGATGTTCAGGAAAAATAACTTATTAAGATTACGGGTCACAGTAATTCCCAGTCCATAAAACCGTACCTTCAGTTGGATGTGGATCACCATCAAAATATAATTAGCGACGTGAGCATATTTGGTAAAAAGTCAAAGCCACAGTCTAAACGCATCTAGAAACGTTCAACAACGCCAAGAATCAACACATGCAAATAATATTGTTTTCTCCCTCCCTGTATTGTAAGGTGTATTGACGTAAGTGAAAGTAACTCAACAAGGTATTGGTTGCCCTACATCCCTAGGGAATTAATAATCTAAAATTATTATAAGTAGCTTTAATTTTTGATTTCAACAACATATTACAAAAATCCGGGGATATTAATTGAAATGAATATTAATGGTACAATTAATACAATTATTCACACTATTAACAAAATTTAGAAACACGTTTTCTTGATGTGTATTACATTTTCTGACTCCACAGATGCTTCATTTCTAACCAATGTTTCTGTCACCGTTGAAGCACTGCAAGAGACTTCTGGCTGGGTCTTATTGTATAAAATTTTATTCGCTACTTCTTTTTTATTATCGAAGCTCTCAGCTACGTAACTTTCCGCAATAGTAGCGGATTTCCATCCACCATGTCGCTTGATAGCTAATACATCAACTCCAGTATTTGCTAATAAAGTTGCCGACGTTCTTCTAAATGAGTGTCCAGTATACATTTTGAACTTCTCAAACTTTAGAAATTTCGCAATTTTACTTGGAATTGACGAAAACGTATCTTTCCCGATAGGCTTTTTTGATATCGCATAAAGAAGCGCGGATTAATAGTCGTCATGTGGGATCTTCTATCAATGTACTTTTGAATTATTTTGGAATGACAAACCTGAGTGTCGTCACTTTTTGTCACTATAAATGTACGTGACATTCCATTTTTGGAGTCAGGAATGGTTACAATTATGACTTTTTGACTTATTTTAATATTGTCCATTTTCATTTCACAGAGTTCATTAGAAAGGCACGCTCCAGCAACTCCCATTACCATTCCGACCTTCATCAGTAAGTATATATCATCGGGGGCTTGATGCATAAACCTATTCACATCTTCCCTGTTAAACACATTCGATTTTTTGGGTCTATAAACATCATTTTTTCTTTTCAAAAATGCTCAAAGTTTTGGATACTTAGAAATATCTATATTTTCCTCTACAAAAAGGGTGGACTTCAACATCAAATACTCACACCATAAGCTTGATGAGGACCTCAATATAGCACTTTTTTAATGGAAATACGCCCAAAACAAGGTTTCTGAGACTGCAGTAGCCGTCTTGCTTTGACACCAATTCTTAAAGGATTTATATACTGCTTCATACCTTTTTTCGACTTTTCCGGTAGTAGAGATAAACAAGCAATATTCGCTGATTCTTCTACGTCTGAAACATCCATTTTGTCTACACAGGCAACGGATTAGGGCTGCCTTCATAACTAATGAGAATGCTATCGAATGTAATGATAATGAAAATCCAAAAATATATCCAGCATTTTCTTGTAAACATACAATACAGGGAGGGGGAAAAATGTTATATACTATATGGGATGTAAGTACATTAACCGGTAAATGTTACTTACATAACCATTATAACAAATGTATTTTAATATCACCAACAAGTATAATAAATATATAATTTATTGTACTTAATTATGTTGTTACTTTATTATCTATACTGTTTAATAAACTGTGTAGTACTCAGTTACATTTCCATTATTGTGTAAAAATAATGTAGCGAATTAAAGTTAAAATTGGAATTAAAATCGTTAAATATTCGTAAATATCTGTCTACTAAAAGAAATGTTATACTATAAAAAAGCATGTCTATGTGCACTACTTTAGTAAACTGTAAACGATTTTAATGACAAACTATTTTTTTAATTTTGTTACATTTTCATTTGTTCTTTTTTTCACTTCTGTTATTCTGGGTGTGCCATTAAATTCCTTAGGATTTCTCAAAAAAAAAATTGATGTGTTTATGACCTATGTACCTTTTAGGATTTATGAAGCCTGAAACACGAAGACTTAAAAACATCAAGAAGGTTGTTATTTTTGCAATATCAAAAATGAAGTCAATAATAAAACCAAAAGCATCTTGAAAGAATGATAGGATCTTTGCCAGTAGATACTTCAGAATATGAATAAACAAAAAAAATTGGTAATCGCATTTATCGGAACTTCCCTCGTAATAAATCTTGGAAGACTATCATATGCGGTCGCAACATTTGTGGTCACAGTAGTATTAATGTCACTTGCGGTCAGTGCAGAGTATTTGTAGGATTTTTCAGTTAAACGAGATAAAGAAGATGCGGTCAAACTCAAGTTCTTTCTATCGCGATTCATTCAAACTTAAAATTGGCACTGCAAATATTTCAAAATGTATTTAAATAGGCGTTTTAACTAAATGTTTTTTTTGATGTTTGGACATAAACCAGGTCTGAATCCTAATAATGCCCTCCTCCCTTACATTAAACCGAAGTTGCCTTTTTTGGTGGCCCATGCCCTGCATTACAGGGCGCGGAGTCGGAGTTTCAGTCGACTCTCTCCAAATACCGAAACATGCATTTGAAGGGCTCTATGCAAGAAGTCCCTAAGAGACATTTTAGATGTTCTAATTAAAACGCGCCATCTAGAGTTAATTTTCATGTACTTTCGATTGCCATTAGTTTTCACATAAAAGATCCCTAAGGGCCAGTACTTTCATCCCCTAATAACTTTATTCTTCGTATATTTACCGTGGAAACGAGTGTAACAATGGGAAATATCCACCGAACAAAATTATACTTGGATGAAAATACCAGCCCTTAGTGTTATATTTATCATGTCATTCCTAACTGTCGTGCTGGTTTCTGTGCAAAAACTTCTTAAGTGTGGAAAAAGTACCTAAGTGGTATTAGACTACGCCATTACTTCAACTTGCTTTCTTCGTATGTAGAGTAAAAAATCGTGAATATCTTATACAGGGCAAGTCGAAAACTTGAAATGTGTTGGGAAACTTTTTATATTATTATGTAATTTTTATTGAAAAGTTTCTGTGTGTAAATTGTTAAAAAAAATTCAGCAAAAGCAGAAATTTTTTAAGATGATACTGGATATTATCTTCGAAATAATTGGAAATAGTTTGATTTCAAGTAGCATTTTTAAACATATAATGTAATTAAATTATCTGTTCAGAAAAAATATGAAACATGTTCGATGCGATTTAGAATTTGGTGACATTGAGTCTGTCTGTTTCGTCACACTTTTTACATATAGGAACGATTTTTGCATTTTTTTATGTAATTAGGAAATTGAAATGGGGGGTAAAGTTTTTATTATTGATTTTAGCAAATAAAAATTATTCTTCATTAAAAAGTCTTGCTTGCTCCAAAACTAAGATTGGTGTAAACTTATACGGGATTTGTGAAGAATTGTATATGAAACTTTGATGACAATGCAATAATATGGTACCATAGATTAAAAAATCCTGAATATCTTATACAGAGCGCGTCGCAAATGTGAAATGTTGGAAAACTTTTTGAACTGTTGGATAATTTTTGTTAAAAGTTCTTATGAGTAAATTGTTAAAAAAAGTTGCAGCAAAAGTAGAAATGTTTTTAAGTTGAATCGTGGTTTATGACATGTTATTATATTATACGATTTCTAAAAAAATTCTCACATAAGCAACTAGGATAGTTTTAAACATAAATGGGTATAATTGACATCCCTTTAATACCACTTTCCATGTATAAATATAATATATATATATATATATATATATATATATATATATATATATATATATATATATTTTTCTTACTTTATTCTAAAATTAAAGATATTTCTCACAGCACCACTGTCAAATACCAAAAATTTTACAAATTAGAATAGAAATAGGTTCTTCTGATTGGTATGATTTTTCTTCTGTCCCATCACCTCATTTAACTCTCAATTACAAGACGTTTGGTGTTATTTTGTAATAATAATAATCAATTAACTTATATATATATTTTAAATAATTTATGCTAATTGCCAGGGTCCAGAATATTTTTAAAAATATACCAATTTTACTCTACTCACTTTACAAGTAAGTTTAGCTCATAGATTTTAGAATTTTTTTTAATTTTACATCGACTCTATACCAATGAAGAAGGAAATAAAGATTTCCGAAAAGTATGTGCTAAAAAAAAGCTTATCTCTCCTCAAAGTAACATAACTTTCAATCAAGAACATTTGAATTTGAAGAATAGGTCCAAAAGTATGCTTTATCCAAGATTTGAACTATATTAAGTTTGTTAGTTTAAACTTCTATTAATGGCTACAATCCTATTCCAATAGTCATGCCCTTACTCTCAGTTTCCTAGTACTTTTAACTGTTGTTTTAAAACGAGAGGGCTTAGATTAAGCCTTTTAACAGTAAGGAAATGGCACACTTTTAGACCATTGCCCTTCTCACAAACACTAAAAATTAAAATTCAAAGGTTTTCCAGCCAAACGAATACTTTACATATTTCCACTAGTGCTTCCGCGCTCCGGCTCATACCGATTCACTTTCAATTATCCATTAGGATTAATCAGCCGCATCTGACATATCTATTTGATTTATAAAATCCAAAATATGATCTGCATCAAGTGATATTAGTATTGTTGTGACCGCATCTGATACAGCACGAATCCTTTCTTTTTCAAATAAAGTATAATACTACAATTCATATAAATATTTTATTTGGATCCTATATATTTATATGCCATAAGATATCTACGATTTTCCTTAATAAATTGCCTGCCTAATTAAACACGGTATACAAGGTTATTTTGATATTGAACCATTTCTTTAATAAGAAAATATAGACGAAACGAATAGAACAAGCCTTATTGCCTAGGTAGAATTTATGAATGAAATACGAAGTGGTTTGAAAAAACAAAACAAAAACAAAAGTATGCTTTATTGCCGCAAAATTTGTTACAATTTTATGAACAAAGCGAAATTTACCTTAAAACAAAAAAAAACAAAACAATGAAAAAACGAAATATTAATCGAAAAAAATCATATTTTTCGATAGGGCAATGCAAATACATAAATTGTAAATATAACATTCGTTAGGACATAAAATTGCCGTAAAGCTGTTAATGAATCCAGGTGAGCTTAACAATAAGGAAATAAACAATACATATGCAAGGTGAATAATTTCGATGACACTGAAATTAAAATTACCCAACCTTAAGCTCTTTTTTGTTATCGTTATACAAGCAAAATAAGTGAAGTTAAACAAAAAGTGTACTGAATTAATATAGTAATTAAAGTGTATTAGAAAAAAAAGAAAATGTGGAATTTTAATCTAATATGTAACAAAATAATTAATGTTAAGCCAGCTAGCGGCTGGAACATGACACCCAAGAAGATTTAAGTAAACAAACATATAAAAAACAATCTAGTGAGACTTGTTCATTATAAAAATCAGTAAAAAGGTCTTTCAAGGAGGTACGCTTTCTTTTCTTTTTTTTAAAAAAAGCAAACATAGGGATTGTTTTTAAATGTCCTGGAAGATGATTGTAAAGTTTAATGGCGTTGTAAATAATTGCTTTTTTTATTAATTCTGTGGAAGAATTGAAATGAAAGAATGTCATGCTTAGAGTTTGTGGTAGGATATACGTGTTGTGGCCTTTCCGGGAATTTGTATATATGTTTTTTCATCAAACAGGTTTCCAAAATAAATAATGCAGGTCCCAACCTATGAAATCTAAGGTTGAGTAAATTATTGAATATTAATGCTTTTCTATTTTAGTTTTTTGAGAAATAAAATTACTATGGATGATATATAATATACAATATTATATTTTAATATTGAAAATAGGAAATCAGTTTTCATGTTAAACGTCTCAGAGGCAAAAACCGATAAAAGTTGCGTTTTTACCATTATTGACGAAGACGAAATGAAGTTTGAAGCTGATAAAAGACTACATGTCTTCACAGCCACGTAGTTTTTCAGAGAAAAGTCTTCCTGACCTATAGACAAGGTCGCTGTACTATACAGCCAGCTAGAAAAAACCCATATGGAAAAATCCCGTTCATCATTGCGAAATATCTAGGTTTGAGCGATTGTGAAAAGTTTATGGTCTGCCTCTGACATCGGCAACTCTTCTGGCAGAAGCTGGAGTCAGTATGGCCAAGTCGAGGTGCCATAGTGGATGGAAGAGTACGTCGGTTGTTGAAGAATATTTAAAAGACAGTACATCTTCAAAAAATGAGGTTTCAAGGATAATGGCATACCTTCTGGATCTGCTTTTTCTTACAAAACTTAATACACAGACAATGAGACATGAATAAGCGTTTGCTGCAGGCAATTTAACTATTACTAGATTCTTCCAGAATTACCAGTTTTTGTTAATTCGTCTAAATAAATGTTAAATGGATATTTGCATAATACTTTAATTTTATGTTTTATAATTTTATTAATAGATATTAATAACAAGTTAATCAAAAACTATTTTTGTGTCTCTATGCCCGCGCGGGCATATAGTACACTATTATGTAGTTGGTAACTAAGCAATAAAAACACAATAATAACTAGTATGACCTAAATGACTATCATTCTAAAAAGGTAAGTAGTGAAATAGGTCGCACGTCAAAAATACTTAACATTTATCTGATTTTTACGAAAGGAGAAAAAAACAAAGCGGAATTTTATAGGATGACGTCCCACAAGTGGCCCGAGCCGCAGCTAAAGAGCATGATATCCGGCAAAGCGCCAAGAATTCCCCCGGCAACTGACGAGGCCAAGTGGAGGCAGCAAAAAACCGTCAAGAATTTCTTTTAGACAGTCACGACCCTAACCTTTCTCACGTGGCGGCGCCGAGCACGTGCACTTTCGCTCTCGCAAGGCGCTGCGGCGTTTCAAGGCCACCCCCGCGAACCGGAAGTGCCCCCTTCCATAATAACGCCGTTTTTTTGCTTTAGTTTTGCTGGCAAGCACTTCGTGGAGAACTGATAGGCGTTAAGGAAACATGCATTAAAAGTTATTTTGTTTTGTTACTTCAAAAAGGCAGAAAGTTGTAAATTATGTGACTTTGAAAAAGCTCGTCTTTTACAGAGTGGACAACTAAAAAGTTGTATCATAAATTCTAAAGTATTTTCACAAATATTAGTTTATTTTGTTGGTTAATCGCTAACATACCCCAGATGGGTCCTAAAGAGATTCAAAACTAATTTGTATACTAATAGATTTTATTATTTCTAAAGCAAAAGGATATGCTAGTGACGTTTCTATAGGCAAAGGGTAATTTGCAAACAGAATTTCTTTAATATCAATATTTTGACTGTTAAAAAGGATCGAATAGCACGAAATGAAAAATAAGTGATCGATCGTTGTGACTGAGATCCAGAAAAACAATTAGCGGTTCCATAGTCTTATCTATCATACCATCGAGTTTCCACATCATCTCTTCTTGCTTTATTACACGAGCTACATATTTACTTCATTTTTGAGAATCGATTTGATTTAAAGCCTCTTGAAAAATACATTTATTTCATGCTGTCTAATAACTCTATTTACCCTGAACTGATTTGCGGTCGGTAAATCGAACATTACAGTGTCTGATACCGTAATGTGATGCCTAGCAACACTACCATGTTATTGTTATTAGAAAGCAATTACTGGTTAGGTGTGACTTTGACATCTTCTCACTTAAAAATATAAGAAAATAATAAAAATATAAGCAAAAAACAATCACAATTAGCTTGGAAAACAATGGATATAACATCGTTAAAGTGCTACAATTCTTAGATTGCCAGCTGACATTTCTTCAATTTAGATAAATTTTTATCCGTTTTAAGAAATTTTATAAAGACAGTATGAAATAAAGTATTATACGATACAGGTCCTTTAGATGTTATTATAGTACTCGTCTATATCCTAGACTCGGCTACTGTGATAAGTCACCTACTTGACTTGGACACAATGGTACCGAGGAAGTCGAAGTACTATACATAGTTAGTTTTAGAGTCGTTCCATCAATCACACTTGTTATGCAAGGAGGAAGGAAGATTTTTTAAATTAACAATTTCAAATAATTTTTTTTAATCATGCCATTCGTGATATGTCTTCTTTGACTGAAATGCTAGTAAACTAACTTTCATTTTCACCCCTAACATGTGTGATTATCATATAATTAACCACCCTCCTCTGCCAGAGGACTTTTTTTCTATAAAAAAAATGACGCAAACCATATATCCCTTGTTTACTCAAGATTCATCCAAGTAATAGATATTTAGATTGTTTTCCCAAGAATTTCTTACTGCTCTTAAATAGCGTCTTCTGCAGCAAATAATCTCGCCTTTTTCCACCAAAAGGGACTTTTTATTTTGCAGTTTTTCATAACCAAAGTTTATTTCCGATTTCCGTTAGAACTCTCCATAGTGACGTCTTGCCCATAGGTGGAATGGTTTCGTCTTTACGCACCTTATATTTTCTCCTAGGTAAATATATCTTTCTTAAAAGTAAAATGAATGCACTGGTTATATTTTAAACGTTACTCTAGAGGTTTTTTTTTGAGTTATAAAAAAACTTTAAATACGAAAGTTTTTGGGTTCTATCGGAATCGTTAGAATTTACAAAAAAAAAATAAACAACAATGAGAAAATTAAAAAATGAGCATCAACTTCGTTATTCTAAATAAGACACTCGGTATAATATTGTTTTAACACATGTGTATCTTCTGCTGATTACGAATATACCAGATGTGATATCTTTACCTGAAAAAAATTGACAAGAACTCTGCAAAAAAGGAGAAATGTGTCAGAGAGAGACGGAGGGCGCTCCACTACATAGTGGAGTCAATGGGAATACATGGCCTCTTAATGTAGGGTTTTCCTCAAATTTCTCAGGTATCTTTAAAGCAAGAAAAAAGCCTATTTGACAGACATAGATTATACAGGATGTTCCTTTTAAATCAACGAACTTAATGTTCATTGGCTATCTTTCCGATCGTCTTTTGTTGGTTTTAATCCTACGAAATACGAGTGATTTTAAATAATAAAGAAAAGTTTAGAAACGTGGCAACGTAGCTGAAACATCCCTATACAGCAATATCTATCACATTATTAGCTTAAGCATATTTAGAGAAAATTGTCCAATCGTGTACTTTATGCTTAACTTGTATAAATTGGTATATACCTAGAACTTTGTGGCAAAGTACCCAAGTGAATAATTACTATAAATAAGCTCCTAATTGAGGGATTTTAAAGGTTTTTAAATACTAAACATTTTCTTTTGCTGACATTAATTGCTACTCAGCCAACTTAAATTGTATGAAATTTACAAGTACTTAAACATTTTGATTTACCCAGTATAAAAAAGCCTTTTGGGACCTTAGTTACGCTGTTATTAATTATAAAATAAATTACCTATCAGAGTAACAAGAGTAGATTAAGCTATAGGGCTAATGCCGCAATTTCGCCCTTTTTTGCATGTAAAATCCCATAAGAAAATGTAAGGTCCGATTTGCAATTCTGTTGCCATGTACAGTGAACAGCTGAAGGGTTCTAGTTGTATTCCTCACTTTCTCCGCATTATGAGTTAATGAATGATCCTGAGCAGCAACGGTCTGACCCATATTAAGTAGAGGAGAAGTGTATAGAGATATACCAGTCAAAAATTAAAAAAAAAACTGATAGCTTTTGGTTTATTTCATATAATACCTGTAATATATATATATATATAGAGTCAATGCAGTTGAAAATAATATTGATTTCTATTATAACCATTCTTAAAAGCACAAGCATGTTATAAAAACCTAGAGCTTCTAGGTTTACCTTGTTTTAAGAAATATAGGACAATTATTGATAGGTAAAAAAATTTTTCAAAATTCATCTTTTTTCTCTGAGGTATGTGTTAGTTTATTCTATTACAACCATTCTTAAAAGCACAAGCATTTTATATAAACCTAGAGCTTTTAGGGTTACCTAGTTTTAAGAAATATAGGACAATTATTGATAGGTAAAATATTTTCAAAATTCATTTTTTTTCTCTGAGTTATGTGTTAGTTTATGTGATCTTCAATACATATATACAACACAATACAACATAACACAGCACAACACAATGCAGGACAGCACAACACAACACAACATAAAATAACACATCACAAAAAATACTTAGGTGTATATGAATAACAACATCTCGTATATTTCTTAAATAATGCTGTTCATGTATTTTATAAAAGCTTAGTATAACAAATGACATTTTATTTTAAATTTCGTTCACCTATTTAACAAAAATAAGTCTAAGTCTACCTACACTAAGTAGAAAATGCCACGACCTAAAATGGCACCAAAATTGCAAATCGGAACTTAAATTTTCTTATGGGATTTTACTTATAAAAAAATTTAAATGTTGTAAATTTTCTTTACCCGGAACTTCCCTCGTTTTGATTTTGTCTGACCCAATTTAATTCAGTAAATAGTCACAGTATAAATGTGTTACATACACTGTCTTTTCAAATATTTTTATTGGGCGCCATTTTGTTCCATCATATTGAATTGCGAATATTTTACCAGTTTCTTTCTATCTCTGCCACCCTTGGCTTTTGGGCATAATTTAAAATAAATGCAATAATAGTTTTTACATTGACTTTAACCACCATTTTGTGACGTCATGTTGAATTCGTGCCAGTTTATCCCATTTTCACGTTTAATTTTTCTGCAATACTTAAAGCCGTTTTAACAAGTCCTTTTACGTTGATTTTTTAAAGAAAATTATTTGGCCGCCATTTTGTATCGCCGTCTTAAATTCGTACCACAAATCGCTAAGTTTATCTCCATATCACATTTAATTCTTGAACAAAAATTTAAATTAATTTTGTAAGTATTATTTTAAGGTTGATTTTTAAATATATTATTAGACCGTTTTGCTGTCTTAGATTCATATCAACATGTTACCAGTTCATTCTTATGTAACGGCATTTTTGTGCAAAAATTGAGAGGTAAATTAGATAATTACTTTTTTTTGGTTTAAATTTTTTAACACTGTTCCTCCATAAGTCAATCTGGTAAGTAGTTTATGCCGTGAACTGAACAGCGACAGAATTAATAAAACATATTTTTTGGCATCTAGGGACGCTAAAACGTGAAGGCATGTAAAACCTGAGAGGGTGTTTTTTACACGATTACAAACATTTTATTTATTTGGACGCCATTTTGTTGCGCCATCTTGAATTAGTTTTAACTATTAAAACTCTATCTACTATACCACCATTAGATATGGCACATAATCATACATAATTTTAATAATCCATTAAACAGTTCAAATCTTGGATTTGTACCGCAATGTCAACAATTGATTCCAACATAATACTTGCCGTTTGTATAAATTTTGAGATAAATTGGATAAGTGGTTTTTGAATAATAATTTTTTTAACATTTCACTAGGCCGCCATTTTGTTTCGCCATATTAAATTTTCACCAAAATATTGCCAGGTCATCCCCATATGCCCCTTAATTTTTAATCAAAATTTGAAGTCAATCGCAAAGAAGCAAAAGAGGCAAAATTGCTAAAATAGCCCCCTAACTTAATCTACTAACACGTATTTAATATCAATTTTCAAATTTTCGTTTGCAACGAACATGCCACAAAGACTGAAATCATAAGTACTAGAGGTATTCCGTGGCTGCCTTTAATGAGAAGGGAGAAAGTTTATTGGTGTGTGATTTAAGGACTTGAATATTGAATGACCTTAGCTGGTAATAGAATAACTAATCAGGAAACTTTGGAAATACAGAAGTAAAGAAAGTGGAAAGTCCTTGTTCTTTTTGTTAGAACGGTGAAGAAGTGCAAGAGAATTAATGCGAGGCAAATAAGCATAATAAATGGAAATTGTTATAGAATCCATGACAGTGGAGAAATATCGCCAAAAATTGGTCAATGCTCTAGTGAGACTACCTTCCTTGTAATGCTAGAATCAAGGGAATAGTTTTCTTTGAGCAGAGACAGGAATGTTAGAGTTAAAGGAAAGGGCTGCTTCCTATAGAGGTGACAACAATGCTTAAAACTGAGTCTGATTTGTAAAGCGTAAATGACGTGAATGTTGGCATAAGGAAAGGATATTCGGACTCGAAACAGGGAATCATTATACGTTACAGTTTGGATGTTGTTTTGAGTCTCCTGGTTAAAATTCTAATTGGTCTATTGTAAAGAAAATAAATTAAAATATAAATTGATTAGAATAACATTATTGACAATTATTACAAAAACAAAACTTAAAACAATTACTAATGACGTCACAGTACGGTATCGGTATATAATTATTGGCTTTAATAAGTTTGTTTTGAACTGAGTACATTTTGTACAAAAATTGTTTTAAAATCCTAATAATTTACGTAACTAATTACTAGTCTAATGTTTCAGAGCACCCTCTCTGAAACATTAGATGACCAGCAAGAAACAATAATCAGCTAATGTATGAATCTCAATTAGAGTAAACCATGCTATGTCGTCATGGGCACGTCACTTATTTCGGTAACAAAAAAAATAATTTAAAATGTTTAGCATGATTGACAAAACGTATTTTAAGAAAAGTTAAAAATGTGCCAGTACTCTCCTTATTGGGCTAGTTTTGATTTATTTTCCATAGCCACTTTTGTATGATATATTTTGCTAGTGTTGCTGGTTTCCTCTGCAAAAAAAGTAATTTCTGTTCTTATACTCATGCCTCCCTCCTCTTCAAGCTTTTTAATAATTTTTTATATGTTCAATGTTTTCTACTGATTTATTTTAGAATTTTTCCAAGTATTTCCAGTTATCCAAGTTGATTGGAAACAACAAAACGAAAAATCGCCCTATAAATCTAATTTCAGGTTGGTGATCAGATTAATAACTTTTTACGTAGGTTTATTGGACCGCCATAGCCTACAGAGTTATTTCAAATATATACCATGATAATAAAAACACATTTTCTAGTAATAAAATTTTAAATTTTATTACTAGAAATTATTATCAGAAAAAAATTATTATTAACTCTGAATATTTTCTAGTAATAAACAGAAAGTTTATATGTTATCTTTAATAGTTATCCCCAAACTAAATACAAATGAAATAGACCCAGAGGTTGCGGGAACCAATAATATGTCTATCGCACTACGCTTATGGTACGGTTTTTATTTAGAACTATGGAAGATAGACCCATTGAATTTTTTATCTGTGACTTTGTTTTAAAAGGAAATATTATATACATATAAAGATATAGTGTGTTCTATAGCACTGATCACTCTTGCAAAATGGGTTCTAAAAGTTTAGATAAAATTGCAAAAGTTTTGTATTTATTTTTCTTGCAACTCTTAAAATAACGTTAATAGTCAATATATGGGAAAATATATCGGAAATAATCCTAACAAAGAGTTTACTGGAGCCTGCGACCCGTGACTCTGATAAAACTACCTTCTTCATTACAGAATATACAATACAGGTACCAACTGAAGACATAAGTTGATCTGAGATCCGTCAATTTTTTAATAAATTTTATAATATTCTTTATTTGAGGCCAATGCAAAATATCTTTTTACCTACTTCTAGAATTCTTCAAATAAACTTCAAAATGTGAACTAAAAATAAATTAAAAAAAAAGAGGTATATTATTGTATTACTCAAATGACTTGAATAACGTGGTCTACTGAATCAAAGCAAATAGTAAACTGGACACGTGACATTTCAATTATCCCCGAACGCGACAAAACAATAGCAAAGTCGGGGAACACCCGAATTAATCTCGAATTTTTAATTAATAGAAGCACCGGTACAATCGGGCCAATTCATTTAGCATTAGAACGGCGTCTCTCCCTCATTTTTTTTGTGATTAAATTGCCCTTGAAAAGAGTCGTGCGTCCCGCCCGAAGAATCAAAATTGTGCGTGATCGAAACAAAAGACGAGGCCCTGAAAAAACGTTTTGAATGAAAAGAGGAAGGACTCTCCAGGCAGGGGTCGCCTTCAGTGTGAAGTGCGGTGATTATGTTCATTAAAGTCAGCCGGTTTTTGTTTTTTAGTCGAGGGGGGTTTGGATAGGAAATGAAGGGTAAGGTTAGAGTGTACCGTTTATTTTTTATATAGCGTGAATTTACGATATGAGCATTACAAAGCTAGCTGTAAAATTACGATGATTATAAAGATTTTAAAAAACGATGCTAGACCATAGCGTTTTGCTCATTCTTCCAATGCTCAATGCATTTAGTATTAGACAGTATACCGACGGTAGGTTAATAGCACGAAATAAAATTCTCTTTTCAGATCTGAGTTATCTTTAATTTAAACTATTCACAAGGTTTGGAACAGCGATAAACCCCCGATAGTTATCAAGTGTGTTCTTAAAATTTTATCTGTACCTGTTTTTCTTTATTATATACTTGTACAGATCTGAGAATGATTATGCTAAAATGAAAAAAATGCTCTAATAAAGTAATTTTATGTCTTAAATATAAGTTTTTAAATTTCTTTATTATAAGTTTAGTTTTAATATGTGTACACTATTTAAAGAACATTATAGCCAAAAAATGACCCACGCAATTTTTTTAACTACAGTTTTTGCACTTTTAGATTATTTTAGTTCTGCTTCTGAAAGGACTAATGTAGTATATTAATTCCAAAAAAAGGTTTAATATTCCATTTTAGAAATTTTTGGAATTAAAATGCCACATTAGTCCTTCCAATATATTACTTATATATTCTGAAAGTGCAAAAACTGCATATAAAAAAATTGGGAGTCATTTTTAATTGCGTAAAATAGACGTCCTCAGGATGTTAAAACTAACCTCTAGTGGACGTGTAATATAGACGTCCATTACAAGTATAAAAGTTGACGTAATTTGGCTGTGACTTACATACTTGATTTGGACTTCAAAAGACGTTATTTGGAGTCAACAATCATAAGAAACTTGATACATAAAATTAAGTCTGTTATTTGAATTTTCGGACTTGGTTTTAGTTAATAAGTTTCTACATTGTAACTTTTGCTAATCGTCTGATCTTTTCGGATGTTTTTTTTTACATATGGAAAAGTCATTAGCCGGCCACTTGGCTATTTTGTTTGAAATGAGTTATTTTAATTTTGCCATTTCCTGATTGTATTAGTTATTATCTTTTTTGTATAACCATTTTGTGTAAAGTAATTATTAATATTACTAGTACCTTTATATAGACCTAATAACATATTATTTTGTTGCCGCAAAATGATACATTGGTGAGACCGAGAGATCCATGGACATAAGAATTAAGGAACATCAAAAGCTTAGAAGGAAGGAAGAAATATTAGGAGTATCGCAGAATAAGATAGTTACAAACTGTACTATATATACACATTCTTCAATTCCGTCGGTCTGTCGTCTGTCTACTTTTATTTCAGTTTATTCTAAATTATGCCAAAAAAAAAATAGAAACTGGTAAAATATTGCTACGAATCCAATATAGCGGTAAGTTTGACGAAAAGACATTTGATATGTGTTACTAACTATTCCAAATAAATGAGAATTTTCATTAAGAGGGAACAATATTATACGTATTAACTTTTTGAAAACGATATAGTACTCTTCAAGAAACTTTTTTTATGTAAAGAACATCCACGTTAAAAATAAAAACATGGTAGAGAATTTATTCCAGCGAGCCTCCCGAGTAAATCAGCTCTGATGGTTAGACATGGCTTCCGAATGTTTTAGGAGATAGGAAAAGTGGTGAGGGCTCTCTATGTTTAATATCGTTAGCAAATATAATATTATTGTCAAATTATAAATGGGTTACTTGAAGTATTACTAATATTTGGATTGTTAATATATATATATATATATATATATATATATATATATATATATATATATATATATATATATATATATATATATATATATATATATATATATATATATATATATATATATATATATATATATATATATATATATATATATATATATATATATATATATATATATATATATATATATATATATATTAAATGTGAGGGCGTGTACGTCATTTAAAGGTGCTGCCATATTTTCAAATTGAAATGCATTTAATTTTTTTCTGACGTAACTAACTAATTCTCAATATTTAACTCTTTGCAAAATAATAATATACACATACATTACAACTGGGATGATATTGCAGGTTTACGTACTTTCTATATAATATTTAAAGCCTAACTAAAATGTATCTTTTTCATTCCAACTTTCCAGGCTTTCTGTTGGAATGTCAAATTTCATACAAAATAATTGTAGTGAATGTAAAACAGTTCAACGAAAAGATCTACCCTTTGAATTTTTAGGTTTGTCTTTAAAATGATTAACTTTTTTAAATGCGGATTTCAAACTTTAAAAGTTCTTATATTCTACACAATGCAGCCAAAAAACTTTCCAAAATGTGTCACATTTCTATCTATACAATAGTATCATGTAAAAATTCAAAAAGTTTGAGGGCTTATCATTTTGACAAAAAGCAAATTTTACTCATTTCAATATGATACGTTACCAAGGAAATATCACTATATCCAGACGTTTTTGTTAGTTTTTGTATTGTGCTTTTGGCAGGAGATGCACTATTAAATTAGTAAATATAAGGGCCTTACAATTTTCAATATGCCATATCTTGGATACGGGCTAGAGGATTTTGACAAAAGCTTATTTCATAAAGATATTTCGCGATCGATGCGTTTTCCTTTGAGGACAACATTTTTAAATCATAATAGGCCAACAACAAGAATACCTATGCACTATACTATTGCACAAAAATTGATAATTTAAATTTCAAATCAATACATCAAAGAGTGTCGTCTGTCTATCGTTCTCAGTTCACAACAGTCACTATTTGCCCTGTTTTACGAAAGTGCTTTTTACCAACATTTTATTTCTGGTTTTAATTTTAACCTCAAAGAAAAACGCTTTGATCGTGCATAATCTTAAAAGAAACTTTCAAAATCTAAAAAGTTCATCAACATCGCTTATTGGGAAAAAGTCGTCAATAATTCTCAAAAAGACCTGTTTATAATTCTATTAAATAAAACACAAGGTTTCAGTCAAATATTTTAAAAAACCTAAGGTGACACGTGTTTCGCTCTTGCGAGCATCATCGGACCTACAATGTTGGAAAAAGCTAACTTATACAATTAAAAATTAATACTAATTATAGCTACCTTAACATATTTAAAACAACAAATCCAGGTAGAAAATTAGAATAAAATACAAAACAACAAATCACACGTTACATCTTAGATGTACAACAATAATAAGGAGAGGCTGAATCAAATCACAAAACTTAAAACGAGTCCATGTACTGTAAACACTCTTAAAAAACATTTAGTTAAAATTAAGGATAACAATAATAGATTTTCAAAATCTGGAGTGTATTTGTTGAGTTGTAGCGACTGTCCTGCTGTGTATGTTGGCCAGTCCGGGAGGATGTAAATCTCTTTAATAAATATAAAAATTCGGAAATACCTGAGACTAAATCTGCGTTTGCCAACCACCTGTTAGCCTCAGGACACACCTTTGCTGTAGCTGAAAATATACATACATATTACATGAGTGTACATGAGTGTTCCAAGAGAAGGAAATTAGATTTATCAGAAAACATGGAAATAACTAAAGCCAAGAAAAGTCCAGTTCTCACCTGTGTTAATGACGTATTTAATTTCGAACCCCATCTCATCTTTAATAACATAAATAACAATTAGCATTGTTTATTTAATTTTAACCTTATTTACGGACCAGTCATGTGACAATTGACACTGACCTGTATTTTTCTTTTATAGTTTTATTAACACACTTAACTACATGGGCTCGTTTTAAGTTTTGTGGAGCATATGCAACCAACAATACTCAAGGATTCAGCCTCTTCTTATTATTGTTGTACGTCTAAGTACCTAACAGTAAGAAACGTAAAGGGTGATTGTTTTTTCAAAACATTTCAATGCTTCACAACATATTTTGTTTATGTTGAAATATAGTTAGTTGTAGGATGTAAACAAAAACTGTAGGCGTAGTAATGGAAAACGTCTAGAATCAGTCTAGTTATAAGCGATTATCTACGCCTCAAACATTCGGAATTATCCTACCAGGTGGTACATAGTAATGAATAAATACAATAAAGACGACCTTTTTATACCGCTAATTTTTGCCCGCAATTTGTCTATTTTGCCGCGGAGATGTACCCCCGGCTATCTAATTTTTTCATCTCCCTTTCGACTGAGATTCGCTAATTGGGCCCTGAGTGAAGACGAAAGTCAGGACAAGTTCAAGGACGCAATTTTCCCCCCGTTTTTTGCATTCATCTCTCAGCTTTTGTGTCTGGGAAGTAATCGCGTCTTGGAATAATGTTGTTTCCTTGACGTATGATTAGTTGCTGTCGGTGTTTTTATTTTGCGGTGTTCGAATTGCAGGGGAAGCGTAGCACGAAAAGACAAACTGAAATACAGTGTATTAAAGGTTTATGTGTTAAATAAGAAACTTTTGTTTAGACAAAGTGTGATATATTTACAGTTATTTTTCCTTCTGTAAAGCCTCATGAATGCAGCAATTAAAAAATGTTTCTGCTTAATTTCCCAGTTGATACATTTACAACCTAATTTTTTTTGACTTCTTCTAAAGTCTTCTCAATAAGTTATTAAAAACAAAAATTAAGCGGATATTCTAATTTTTAATTTTATTTGTTTATTTACTTTTCAATTATAAATATTTACAAAATATTTTTTCCATAAAGTTTTATGAATGCATTTATTAAAAAAATTCTCTGCGGAGACTCCATATTTTTATTTTACTTATCTATTTATTTAGTATTTACCATTATTATCGTAGCAAAAGAAATGCTACCCAACCTATGCGTATCTAAGATAACTTGGTTGATGTCAAGGAGTCGACAGGTGATTGGGGACCTGATTGGCATTTTGACAGGACACTGTAAAGTAAACAGGCACATATACCAGCTGAGGTTAGCGGGCAACCCTTGTTGTCCTAACTGTGGGCAGAGGAGGAGGATCCTTATCATCTTGTTGGTACGTGTGAAAAGTGGGCAAGACTACGCTGGAATACTTTCGGCGCTGAGTCCCTCTCCAAGGAAGAATTACATCTCGACTCTCCTTCATTAGAAGAACGGGCCGTCTTCGTGAAGAAGTGGAATGAGGTGGGTAGGTTTGGGATTAACGAAAAGGACCTTTTAGGCCAAGTTGCTGGGCTTGTTCCCCCATCTTACTACTACTAGTACTACTACCATTTTCTTAACTAAATTATTTAGTTACACTTACTATTGCCCATTTTGATGATATACCGGTTGATTTTCGGCCGCTGATTACAAATCCGAAATCAGATTTTTTCAGCAACGTTTCGTAGTTATGCACTATAAAAAAATTTAATTTTACATTTTACTATTTTTACAGTTTTTTTCCTAAAACTTACTAGTTAATATATTCACTCAGTAACAATGACTATAACATTATTTAAATAACCTAAATGACTCCATTTTCTTGCTATATTGCATTAAAAACTTAGCATTTTTTTTCATTTTCGTGACAAAAGTATATCTTTGAGTTAATAATTAAAGTTGACTTTGTATGTAAAGTCGAATGCGGTCTTATCGTGAGGTCCAAAAGTCTTCAACATTATGAATCAAATTAGAAAACACAGTGAATACCAAAATGTTAAGCGATTCTTTTATCGAGCTATTAAATCTCGATGTGCTATTTACAAATATACAGAGAGAAAGAAAATAGTTCTTTTTTTATTATATTACTCAATAATATTAAGATAGCCACTTAATATTTATTTTATATATTAAATGCCGAGGGACTAAATAAGAAAATTCGCTAAATATGTATTTGGTTGAATTTTTTTGGTTGGCAAAAATAAAAATACACAAAATGGCAAGCGCCTTAATAAAGTCGGAAGGCGGTTCGAATCAGTGGAACAATCAGGATATGTTCTGTTTATACAGTCACTAAATGAAAGTGAGATTTTTTTTTCAATCACCAAAAATTATGAGCCCCGCTTGACCTAAAAATCTAACCACTTATACAGTGTCATTTATTTAAATGCGGGCCACCCCTGTGCAAAGAAAACTTTTTTTTTTTGTATTGTGATAACAAAAAAAATTTATTTTGCGAAAATATTATACACTTTTGTTAAAAACACAAGATAATTAGTTATTACTTCCCTCGTCAGATTTTTTCAGATCTTTACGTTTAAGGGTTCCTAGATGCCAGAAAACATGTTTTCTCAATTCCGTCTGTCCGTCAGTCTGTCTGTTCGCGGCATAGCTAAAAAACTACTTATCCGATTTCTTCAAATTTCAGTCTAAAACTAAGGGCCATGCATGCGAAAAATACAGGCTATATATATATATATATATATATATATATATATTGATAAAAAAATTTACTTATTTTAAACACGCTTTAAAATTGGAACAAGTATTCTATAATTATTTATTTATTGCCTACAAAATTAGAAATGTACTGAAAAAGTAAGCAAAAAAGTGATGTCATATCTAATAAAAAAATGTAAATTAAAATTCACTGGCTAATATCCAGGAACCAGTGGCAAAAGCTCTGAGAATCGGTATAAGGAATGTACAAAAACTTGGGCATGAAAAAAAACATAATTTACTTCCGAGGAAGACTAAGAAATGTACACGAAAAAATCCAAAAGGCAGAAGACTTAAGTTACAATGCAAAAATGTATATTCATAATACAATTTACGATTTATACACGTCAAAGACTAATATAATCCTTCAGAAACTTTTTCATATTATAGACTAAAAAATATCATCATCACTTAAAAAGTGCTCATCTTCTGAGTCGTCCTCAAATGGCGCAATGATCATTGGTGGTATTTCGACATCTAGAACTCGTTCTCGATTCCACCAATCCCATAATAATTTCTCCGTATGTTCCACAGATTTCTTCCAGTACTCCGGGGTAATATAATTTAATGAATCTTGTCAAACAATTTGCACTTCATCTAATGTAAGACCATCGTTCACGTGTTTTTCGTAATATGATTTTGCCCCAGCCCATATTAATTCTATTGCGTTAAACCGGCAATGGTATGGCGGCAGTCGTAAAACCTCATGTCCATTTTCCCGTAATATTTCACCTACGGCGTATATTGTTGGTTTTTCAATAGATTTTGCCATTAAAAGAGGTTCTAGTTTCAGCATATTGGGTAAAGGATTTTGTTTTTGTTTTATTAGCCAGTCATAAATATCACTTTTCTTCCAGGATGAAGTAGGTTGTTTATTTAAGATTCTTGAATGATAAGATGCATTGTTCGGAATGATTAAAGATGGAGCATCTAAATTTGGAATCAGTTGTTCTTTTAACCACTTTTCAAACAGTTCACAGTTCATATTATCATGGTAGTCCATACTTTTGGATGTTGAAGAAAACAGTAAACTTGCATCTGGGAGAAATCCTGTTGAAGAACCTGCATGAAAAATGATGAACCGTTTTCCCGTCCCACATCCCTTTTTTCTCTTGATACTTTTTACAGACTCGTCGTGCCAAGATTTCGAACCACTTCCATTAGAAAATATCCAAGTCTCGTCTAAAAATACCCCTTTTCTAAATTTTGAGTTAACATTTTCCGTGTATTTCTTTAAAAACTGGATACGCTGACTTGCTATATGTGGCAACTCGCCTAAAAATCTTCGATTACAGTCGTTTTTATATCGAAAACTCAACATTTTTATTAATTTTGACAACGATTTTAGTCCAAGTTCCAATATGCCTCGATTTTTTAAGGCTTCTTTTAAAACTTGAAGGGTTATATTAGTTTTTGATGTGTATAAATCGTAAATTGCATTATGAACATCCATTTTTACATTGTCACTTAAGATTTCTGTCTTTGGCTTTTTTCGTGTACATTTCTTAAGATTAAGAAATGTACAATGTGTACATGTACTTTTTTTCAAGCACAATTTTCTGCACAGTCCTTATACCGGTTCCCAGAGCTTTTGCCACTGTCTCCTGGATATTGGCCGGTGAATTTTCATTTTCGTAATATTTTATTAGATTTAATACCATTTTTTTCGCAAAAAACCAGAAAATTGTTTTCTATTACTCATTTTGTCACTGACTTGTCAATCTGACTTTGAAGTGACATCGATCAAAGATTTTTGCAACTGCTGGTATTTATATGTTTATCCTCTTTTTTCATATGAAAATATCATAGGTTTATCTAATTCATCTACCGGGTTTTATGCGGAGGATATGATTACACGTAATAAAAGAAAAACAAACTTAAAAAGTTTGTCGTTGATAAATCGTATGACCCGCACGATAACACTGCTTTTGACTATATCAGTTTGCGTTGCTTCATTCACTTTTTTTATTAATTATTATATTTTTTATGCGATTTATATAACATATCTGAATATAAATCTTTATATTGATATGGAGCTCAACCGGATATACCACGTATAATTAACTAAGTAGGTAAAAAATAAAAAGTTTTTGTTTTCCATTTAAAACCTATCCTACAGCATACAGATTTTTAGTTTCTGTTAACTTTTTTGCTCTCGTTACATTAATTTGAATGGCAGTCGATCATATCGGACAAAGAACCAGGCACACCACCTGTTAAAAATGGACAAATATAAAATGAAATTTTTAAATGAACTATTGTTATGTTTCTTCTCAAAATTCTATACACTACAAATAAAAAATATATATTAAGCAAAAAATTACAATTATCTACAGGGCATTTCAAAATTACTGTACATCGGAATATTATTAAAAATTAAACAGATATCGTCCGTACTATACCTACGTGTTTTATCTATTTTATTTAAAAAAACCTATAATACAGCAAATAAAAAACATATAAATAAAAAAAACACAGCTGTGTGCAGGGTATGTCAAAATTACTGCACATCAGAAAAGCACTAAAAATTGAACAGATATCGTTCGAAATAGGCCTAAGTATTAAAGCTACTTTATTATAGGGACATGAACTAAAGTACATGTTTTATAACCGAAAGTTGATTTAAGGTTTCTATTCAAAATTATATTTACAAGTAAAAAAATATATACAACAAAAAATTATATGATACATAAATATCCTTTCTCCAAAATTTGGCAAGATATCTTGGATGCTGCTGGTCGACATGGAGCTCAAAGATATGCCATATATAATTAACTAAGTAGGTAAAAAATAAAAAGTTTTTGTTTTCCGTTTAAAACCTATTCTGTAGCATACAGATTTTTAGTTTTTGTTAACTTTTCTGTACTCGTTACAATTAGATTTTATTAATATTAACAACTACAATGTTCGCCATTACTTTGTAACGACCTAACGAAATTAATTCGAATATACACGTAAGATCTTATCCACTGGGTGTATCAAGATTGCAGGCTTAAACCAATAGGTCATGTTTCTTTAACTTAATTCATTTAATTTCCCAGTGATTAGTTTCTAATTCAAAAATACTTTGAATCTTAAAACCGTTGCACCAATGACAAAAACACCACATTTATAAACCCTAGTTGATGCCCTTAGGATGTTGGTAATGAATATAGTAACGAAAAGAATATATTTTATAATATAGTACATAAAACACGTAGGTATAACCCGGAAGATACCTGTTTAATTTTTAATACTTTTCTGATGCGTTGTAATTTTGAAATACCCTGCACATAACTGTATTTTTTTGATTTACATGTTCTAATAAAATAGCTACAACACGTAGTATACTAGGAACGATACCTGTTTAATTTTTAATAGTTGTTTGTGGCGCAGTAATTTTGAAATTACCCGTATATAAATGTAATTTTTTTTGTTTTATATGTTTTAAATAAATTTTGAGAAGAAACATAACAATAGTTCGATTCAGTGTTCAGATATCGTGGAGTTAAAATTCCTGAAGATGCCTCGTGCAATCGAAGGCGAAACGTCGGATAGTAATTCCAATTTAACACGGTCTAATCCCAAGAACCACGATTTCTTAAATAACAATCGTTTATTTAAAATTTTCATTTCATAGTTATTTTTCCTTAAAAAATATAGTTAGATTGCGAATTTAAATACCCTTTATTTCACAAACTGGACGACAAAACTGTATTTAATTTTGCAAAATAACTACTAGGGTCGAGCACCACAGCATATAAAAAATTAGAATAATTCACAGTGTTCCATTTTTAATGGGCGGGGAGCCTGGATCTTTTGCTTATATAATATAATATATTAAAACATTTAAAAGCCATATTTGTATAAAGGGAATTAAAAACAAAAGTACATAAATTAATGACAATAAATGATAAGTTTCTGATATGTAAATTTACCAACTGAAGACTACAGGAGATACATTATATACATAAATATATATATATATATATATATATATATATATATATATATATATATATATATATATATATATATATATATATATATATATATATATATATATATATATATATATATATATATATATATATATATATATATATATATATATATATATATATATATATATATATATATATATATATATATATACATATATATATATATATATATATATATGTTAAATATATTTTTTATTATACTATTGATTGTTGTATTACGTAGTTAGTTTAGTCATCTGTACGTATGTTTTAAGAACACTTTTTAAAAATAAGTTAATTCAATTATTGTACGGGTTACTATAAAGTAAATGTGTTTCGTGTAAACCATTACACATTACCATTACCCAATTTCATATTTCATATATGTCATGTTCCTATAAATTAAACTGCAAAATGAAATGTCCAAGTACTTGTCTTAAAGTACCTATTTTAAATGATATTAGTATTAGATCAATTTTAGGCTAATATTGCTTAATTGGGTAATATATTCGCTTATATCTTGAGTACAATATTGACTGGGATAAATAGAGTTATATAAGATTTAGAATGCGTGTTTAAGGGACATATTGTTTCATTAATGTTATAGTATAATAAAATTTAAATACAAAGCAAACGTTTGCATCATGTATCTGTTGTTTTTTTTTTAATTTGTAGACCTTGACGTTCTACCTAATTAAGTATCAGTATATTACATTACTATCCGAGAACCTAAATAAAACACATTTTTATAGATAGAATGTAACATTTACAATAAAAGTCGGAATCACTTTAAACTATAAGAAACATCTCGAAATTATATTAGAGGTCCTTTTTATACATTTTCGTTCTATAATTGTTGGTATACGAGAGAAAATCTCTAAAGCCCTATAAACTTTTATAAAGCTACATTTTTTGATTGGGAACTGTTTCACCCTGATTTTAATTTAAAAGTCAAATGCAGAAACACTTGGTTTTCGTGATTTGAATTTTTAACTTTTCACGGCATACACAAATATGATGTTAGCGGTAACCATTTTTGGATGCAGCCAAATTGTTCATATTTCGATAGCGGTGTGATTGATGTACCGACATCAATGATTTACAAATCTTGCTGTAAAAATATTCGTTTTCCCACCTAAATTTGTAATAAAACCCGAAGTAAAACCATTTTTAATAAATCATAAGTATTAAGATTAAGTCGGACCATCGGGTGTAATTTCAAAAGTCTATTGGTATTCGGTTCTGCTGCCTCTTAGGTCTTTGATTTGCACTTCAGTTAATTTTTTCCTCGTAATGAAATCTTCTATTTTATTAAAGAAAGCTTTATTTTTTGTTTCTCTTTTAGTTTTTCTTAGTTGAAATGACAGATGAAAATTATTTTCACTTCATCGTTGTCACTTTTTCTCCTCTACAAATTGGTGAGGTTAGTTTTTCAATCCGACGTTTCGGATTCGGGCGATCATCATAACCTTTTTTAATTTAAATACGAACCTAATTTTTTTACTTCATTATTCGATACCTTTTATATCCTTCAATTAAATAATGACAAAAAAGTCGTACCATACCATTTGATTTTTTTTGAGAAATTCTGTATTATTTGGAGAATATTCGTAAAAAACGCCATCTAGTGACCACTAATAGAATTATTACGGCACAGTTAATAGTTCTACGTGAAAAGCACAGAAGCGCTTTTTTCTAACACCAATTTCAATGTAATCGGTTCATCAGAGATTAAAAAGTTCAACAGAGATATAAACGTTTGAAAGAAAAAAGTTTGACCTTACCCCACCACTTTATTATTTGGAAATAAAACAAATTATAAACAGCAAAAAGTTGCATAATGACCTGAAGAATACAATGTCTATATTTTAGGTAAACCTTCATTAAGAAAATTCAAGAGAAAATCGGAATTTCCATCTTTGAGTTGATGTTACGCCCCATAGTGGCCATTTTTTGAACTAGAAACTAATTTCTAGCGATTTTTCTTGGCCTATTTATCCATAAATATGTTTCCTCTATAATTGTGTAATCAACGGTTACCGAGTTACCGCTGGAGACCATTCTTAATTACACACCCGGTGCATTCGCATTAAAATGCAATATTTCTTTATGAATTTTCTTCTACATCATTTCCTGGTACAACGAATTAAAAAAGTTATTATTTTATGGGGTCTCAGGATCGAAAATTATGGCCCTTTGGAATTAAAAACGAATAGCCTGTATCTATATTAATAAAACAGCTAGAATAAAAATGAAAAAACACTTTCGGCTAAGAAAAATTCATAGTTCACAATAGTTTTATCGCAACTGGTATATGGTAATTATTTTACGCCTGACACCAAAAATGTCAAATTGGAATTACCATCTGACGTTTCGGCTTCGATTGCACAACTCACCTTCAGGGATCTTTACTCCATCAGATCTGCACCCTGAATGAATTCGGAGTGGTGCAGGCGGGCTTTAATACCCGACTTGACAAATTGTTCAATCTTAGATAATAGAGATACAGATTACAGTCTACATCAAACGTGGAAACCGATCCTCACACAGGGTCACGGTTCGGCAAGCATAAGTCAGGTTTAAAAACCCATTTGAATCTCTCCGAGCTCAGTCAGTGTTCAGATCTCGTGAAGATTCTTGAAGACGAATCGTTCAATCGAAGGCGAAACGTTGGATAGTAATTCCAATTTACCACTGCCTAATCACAAGAACCATGAATTCTTAATTGACCCAAGCCATAAAAGCTACAGGTTGTTAAGTTATGAAGGTTAAATCATCAAGTCTTAAGCCTAATACGTGAGGAATTATCACAAAATGCGATGTTTTGATTCCCTTTATAAGAACCTGTCGACTAAAAAAATGAACATTTAATTAGTATAAAGTAAATAAACTTGTATTTTCCAGTTTTACAGGATGAAATTAATCTTTATTATTAAACCTTGATATCTTGTAATATCGAACACAATGCATAATCGACGTTTACCTTTGTAATCTTAAACATCTTATGCAGATAATCTTCGGCTTACGGTATACTATTTTGAGAAATTAATTACTTTTGAAGTCCTGAGATTGCAGATTGTATAGTATGCCGGGAGCTGTGTTGATCTTCTTTGATCGTAAATACCCTATATTCTTATTAATTATAGATCCATATGGTCTCATCGCGATTCGCCATCATCTTTTATAATTATGTATTATAGTGAATTCCTATATGGAAGAAATTCTTCCGACTTTTATAGCCTGAGAATGAATTCCAGTATTATTAATTTTGTCTTGTCACGATTTTTTTGAAATACACTATAAAGAGAAAAGTGCATTTGCCAAAAACTACTTATATAAACCTCACAGCTTTCATATTTAATATTTTTCAGATCGAATTATTGAAATTTTTGAGTACTTCAAATAATTGCTCTATTTATTTCTGTCAATTGACAGATACAATCTGTCAATTTGCAAAATAAAAATATGTCAATTGGCTGATCAAACCAGTTAGTATACATCGGTTAAAGTTATCGTAGATAATGTTATTATTCGATTGACAGATTTATCCGTCAATTACCAGCTTATTTCTGTCAATTAATTGATTATTAATTAACACATTTTGTATGTTAATTGCTAGATTTATTCTGTCAATTGACATAAACTGGCAATTTACAAAATGGCTCACAATTGGCTGACCAAACCAACTAGTATGCATCGCCTAAAGTTACCATAGATCGAAAGCTTTCACGGCTATGATCAATTAAGAGATCATGGTTATTGGGATTAGACCATGAGAAACTGAAACCATTTTCCGATGATTCTCCTTCGATTGCTCGAGGCATCCTCAGGGATCTTTAGTTTACAAAATCGAAAGTGATTGTAACTTGATACGGTAGAGTTCCAAGAACTCGTGCAAAAACCATGATTTCTTAATCACCTTAAGTTATCGTGAATAATATTATCTTTCGGTTGACAGATTGGTCTGTCAATTGACTTTTTACAGAAATAATTTTATTTCTGACAATTTTCAGAAATAATCTCATTTCTGACATTTATCAGATTTTACCTGTAAACTTTTAAGCGTTTTAAAAAATCATTGTTTGGCTAGAGATTGGGACTTCCCCGGGAAAGTAATATTGAAAAATGGAAAGTAGTGGGAAAGTTGCTGCATCGCTTGAAGTTATCGCAAATAATATTATTTTTCGATTGACCGATTTATCTGTCAATTGCCAGCTTATTTCTGCCAATTAATTGATAATTTCCTAAAATGAACAGATTTTGTATGTCAACTGCTACATTTATTTTGCCATTTGACATATTTTTTTAAAATCTGACAATTTGTAAAAAGAAGATATGTCAGTTGGCTGATCAAACTATGATAACTTTATGTGTCCCATAAAGTTATCATAGAACGAAAAATAAAAAATACTTGTTTGGCTAGTGATGGGGACTTTTCCATGAAAGTAATTTTGGGGAATGCTCCCGGGAACGTTCCCTAAAATGGGAAAGTAGTAGGAAAGTTGCTAGTTTTTTTTTTTTTGATAGTGAGCCATAGCATAGAAAAAGATTACTTACTGCTTTATCCACAATTTCCCTCGTACAGAATTCCAATACTTACAATAAACAGTTTAATAATTATCGAATATTATTTGGTAATAATTTTTTTAAATCCTATAAACTTTAATTTGTTTCAATATTTGTTTGTAATTGTAATTGTTATTGTAATTTATTCATTATAATTGCTATTATTATTGTTATTATTATTATTATTATTATTATTATTATTATTATTATTGTTCAGTTTTACTCAAGTTTGCTAGTATTGTTTCTTGTTTAACGGGCTAAGCCAAGTTAAACAGGTTATTGCTGTTATTATTATTATTATTATTATATATAATACACAGTATTCCTGTGGTTGTATTTTATACTGACGGGTTATACCAAGTCAGTACAAAAAATAAAAAAAGAAAAAAAGGAAAAAAAACAACCATTGTGTATTAAGAAACGATCTAACTATGCTACATGTTTTCAAAATGACCGATTTCTGGATGTTCCTGTAAATGTCTGTATTAAGTCCTAATTGAACCAAATGCGGTGTAAACGTTGTTGGGGTGAGACCTGTTACTGATATGACGAGAGGAACAATGATGACTCTTTCCTGTTTCCACAGCCTTTTTACTTCCATTGCCAAGTTGGTGTATTTGGCGATCTTCTCACTGTATTTCGCTTGGATGTTCTCGTCATTGGGGACAGCCATGTCAATTAAATAAGTGATTTTCTCTTTTTTGGATTGAAAGGTGATATCGGGTCTATTTGCGGGGATTGTTTTATCTGTGTGGATGTCAATGTCCCAGTAGAGCTTGTAGTCTTCGTTTTCAAGTATAGATGTTGGTGTATAATGGTAGTAAGGGTCTGTGTTCTCCGTTAGTTTGTATGTTGTGGCTAATGCTTGATGAACGACCTTCGCTGCTGAGTTGTGTCTCGCGGTGTATTCAGTTCCGCCCATTATTCTACATTCACTCGTTATGTGATCGATCGTTTCTCTCTGCTTCAGTGGTTGTGTCCTTGATGATGTGCTTTCGGTAATTTCTGGTTGTTATGACTTTGTCCTGGATAGCAAACAGGAAGCCTTCTGTTTCAGGAAACAGCTGCCATTCTTGTAACCACGTATATGAAAGCTTTTTATGTATATGGTCTTGCTTTATGTGGTATCTGTGTCTTCCGTGAAGTGTTTTTTCAGACCAGGTGTTCATCTTTTCTAGTCGTGATTGGATGTGACTGTGTGCGTCTGCTGCGTGGCTCGTTTGAGACAGGTCGAGCGGTGTATAATTCTTGTCTGCCTTCACTATTGCCTTGTGGAGGTCAGTTTGTTTGTTCTGGAAGAATTTTCTGAATTCGTAAATTTGTTTTTTATTTAGCGATTGTATATCTATAATTCCCCTTTCTCCTTCTTTTCTCTCGATAGTGAGTCTTTCCTTGCATGCGTTGGGATGTAACTTCCTGTGTTTAGTGAATTCAGAGCGTATGAGAATGTGAATGTTTTCTATGTCTGTATGTGACCATTTAATGATGCCAAACGAATACGTAAGAATAGGTATGGCGAAGGTGTTAATAGCTTTCGTTAGATTTTTGGAATTCAGTTTTGTTTTTAGTAGCTTGGTAAGTCTGGTTTTAAATTCCGTCTTGAGCTCTGATTTGATATGAGTGTGATTATTTTGGTGCTTTGATGGAAGCCTAGGTATCTGTACGCTTCTTCTTTGAGCATGTTATCTATAGTTTCATTGTTGATTGTTTCCTCCGTAGGGTGGTCTTTCCACTGTCCCTTGTTAATATGAAGTAGCTTGCATTTACTTATACCAAATTCCATGTTGATGTCCAGGGTAAACGTTTCTGTGATTTTAAGGAGTTCCTTTAGCTGTACCTTTTTGCTTGCATATAATTTTATGTCATCCATGTACAAGAGATGGTTTATTTTGTGTAGGTTATTTTTTTGGTGTTTAATTTGGAATCCGAAGCATGTGTTATTCAGTGTGTTTGAGAGTGGATTGAGACAGAGGCAGAACCACAAAGCGCTGAGTGAATCTCCCTGGAACATACCTCGTCTGATGTAGATCTCTTCTGTTTCGATGTATTCTTTTTGTGTGCTCAAGTTGATTTTAGTTTTCCACGTACTTATGATTTGCGTAAGAAATTGCCTGATGTTTTTATTGACTTTATATAATTCTAGTACTCTTGTTAGCCAACTGTGGGGTATCGAATCAAAGGCTTTTTTATAATCTATGTAACCAGTATGAAGGTTTCTATAATTTTTCCTGGTTTGTTCCATGATGACGCTGCCTATAATGAGCTGCTCTTTGTATCCTCGGCTGTTTTTCCTGCACCCTTTTTGTTCTTCCGTTAAAATGTTTTTGTGTGTTAGATGTTGTTCTATTCTCCTGGTAATTGTGGCTGTGATGATCTTATATAGGGTTGGAAGGCATGTAATAGGTCGGTAATTTGACGGGTCCTTACTGTCTGAATTTTTGGATTTAAGGTACGTTATTCCTTGGGTGTGAAAACTGGGGAGTGTGCTAGGTTTTGAAATAATTTCATTAATTTGGCGAGTGAGAGCTTCATGTGTGGAGGTAAACTGTTTGTACCAGAAGTTATGAATGTTATCTATTCCAGGACATCTCCAGTTATGCGTGTATTTGATTGTTTCTGCAACTTCTTGTGTTGTCATTGCAAAGTCCTCTTGTTCCTCTAAGCACTTGTGTCTGTCTTCTTCCGCTTTAATCCATGAAGCGTTATTATTGTGTAGTTTCGGTTCTGACCAAATACTTTTCTAGTATTCTGTGATCTCTTGTTTGGTCGGTGGTTCTATTACTCGTGCCTCCTCATTGCTCATGATTTTTTGGTAGGACTGTTTTTCGCTTTTTCGAAACAGGTTGTTAGCGTTCTTTCTTTCATTTGATTCTTTGTATCTTCGGAGTCTTGCGGCATACACAGATAATTTTTGCTTCAGAGTGTCAAGGATTTCTGTAAGCGTGTAATCAGGAAATGCAGATTTGATTTTCTCTACACTTTGTGTGATACGTTTTGACTTGTTGCCGCTCATGGGTTGGGTAAGATGCCCCAATTCTTTTCTAATTTTGTTAATTTTGTTTTCGATCCTTATCTGCCATTTGAATTGTGGTTTTATGTTGTTGGTGATTCCTTTTCGTGGCGGGAGTTTCTGATTGTTCTGTGTTATCGTGGTTATAGCTGCTACATAGATCACTGTATGAATGTTCATTGATGGTCTTTAGGATTTTATGTGTGTCCCGTCTGAAGATTACACGAGGAATAGGATCTCTTGTTGTAGGATCGGAGCCTGACCATTTGTTTAGATGTGACTTCATTTCTATTTTGATTGCTTGTGTGAGAGACAGTCCGAGGTGTAGCTGTGTATATGGTGCTTTGGGCGAATGATTCACTTGTCCTGTGTGCTGTATGGTGCTTGTCATCTGTCGTGGGTTGTTGCTGGGTGCTTCGCCCCTATTGATCATTGAGTGAGGTTGCAGATCCTCTTGCACAAAGTTGGGTTGGTTTGTATGTGGGATCGGTTCGGCATCTGCCCCACTGTCCTCAATGTTTGGTTGATGATGTTTTTCAATGCGAGTGGGGTGAGCTTACTGGTCTTAGTTTTATTATTATTATTATTATTTTTATTTTAATATCGCAGGTTAATTCAGTTTGGCTTCGGGGGCAAGATCCGAATTTCGAGCCTACTGTTCCAGAAACGACCTCACTGTATTCACGTCGTCCAAAATTACCGATGTCTGCATTATTCGGTTGGTATCCCAGTATATTCATATTTTTGTCAAACTGTCTTTTAACGAGTTTGGTATAAGTCCCATGGATGAGATGATAAACGGCACAACTCTTACTCTATGATTATTATTATTATTATTATTATTATTATTCCTGAAATTGACGATCAATTTCTCAACAAATGTTGGGTTCCAAGCCCATCTCGGATGCATGCGTCAAAAAGAGTGGGCTGGTTTCTATTAGTTTTATGTGTTGTCCTGTAAGAATTTTCTCACTCAGGTACTGAGCAGGACTGCCTTCTGGATGTCAATGAAGGTGTTAGTATGCAGTCCTATAATTTGCAGGTCGGAAAGTGACTTTAGGATAATGTTGTCACTTGCGAGATTGAGTGGAGAGTACGAGTTGTCACTTAAGGTCACTATGCGCAGGAGGCTTGATGTGTGTGCCTTGTTGGTGAAGAAATCTCTTAATTTTTGCAGCTGTCGGGAATGCGAACTGGTCAAGTCAACAAGAGATCTTCCACCTTCTTTTCGTGACAAGGGCGAAGAGTTGATGACCTTGGGTGGTGTGACTTGTACTTGGTTGTCATTAGGCGAGTAGTTCGTTGTAGTCCGTGATGCGTGTTAGTCTATTTCAAGATTCCGAAACCGTAGATCAGCATGGGCACAGCATAGGTGTTAATAGCTGTAATGAGAATTCCGGCGTTCAGTTCAGTTTTTATTATTATTATTATTATTGGCAGTATTAATTACGTAGTCTACAGAAAATAAATTATGTTGTTTATTATTTTCCCAATAAAAACAGGTTTTATTCCGGGAATTGATATTTTACCGAATATTTAAACATTTTATTAGACCACCATTTTGTTTTGCCGTATAGTATTCGTACTAAAAATTTACCAGTCTATCCTTGTTTAACACATGATTTTTTATCAAAATTTTAAGTCAATTGGATAAGATATCACACTTTATTTTCCCAAAAATATTCGAGTTCATTCGATAAGTAGTTTCTTAATAATAATTTTTTTTACATTTTGTAAGCCCTCTGTCTTGTTCCGGCTTAACGAATTTTTACCAAAATATAACCATTTCATTTCCATATGACCCTTGGTTTTTGCAAAAATCTCGAAGGGTATTATTTTCTCGAATACAATACTTTACTTTTATAAGGAAAGTAAAAAGAAACGCAAAGTAGAGATACCAGCACGAATTATCTAAATAAAATAGCCTATGTATATTTTTTTCATATAAATACAACTCTTCTGTTTTGTTTAGCAGATTAAATATTTGCAGTAGAAATGTTTAAAAATCTAAAAAGGTAGCAAGTGTTACTAGGTATCATGATAGGTACTAAATCAAAATAAACTAACAAACAGGTGGCATAGGAAAAGAGGATACTTATAAAAATATATTGTTTATTTTTTATTTTTCCAGTCTATCATTTCTTTTCAAATTTAATATTCAGTACTTATGTTTTCTTTAGCAATTATACATATTTGAAGTAAAAATCTCAAGTGGTACCAAGTATAATTAGGTGACACGAAAGGTGATAAATAAATGTATACTAACAATAAGATTAATTTAAAAGGAGCTTTGAACTCTCTCCAAAAAGATTGATTGATGATATTAAGCAAAAAATAAGAAGAAATTGACATCAGCTGGAAAAAGTAGGTGAGAGGAAAGGATCAGAGGAGGCCTACGTCCAGAAGTGGATAGAAAGGGGGTGCTAGCTAAAAGAAGAAGAACAAGAAGATAACAGAACATATTGTTATTTCCAAAACTATTCAGCAAAAACATATATAGTTGGACTGGATTACTTAAGATCTTTTAGGAAACTGCAGGAACCTTGTATTGATATTTTGTGCCATTTTGAGATCGATTTATACATATTAGTGACGGGTCAGTTCAGTTCTGTAATGAGGTATCAGTGTCCGTAAGAAAAATAATCGGTGCCTATAATATAAATGAAAACGTTCACACACATTTGGCACTAGGGCTTCTTTACTATTAGTGTTGCTTCATAAGTATAATGATAATTTTTTTACTAAACTGCGTCGGCACTAATACGTCACGGATATCTATATTAATCCTTTATGTGGGTGGAAAAGTATAAAAAAACGCACATATTCATAATACCACAATGAGGTTTATTTGTTTTCTAGGTACATACAACACCAGAAAAAAAATCGGAAAATTTCATTTTCCCGAAACTTACCTCGTTATGAATTTTTCCTTTTATTAAGAATATGCTATATTTTCAAACATTTTTATTGGGGGCCATTTTGTTCGATAATATTGAATTGCTACCAATATTTTACTAGTCACCCTTAATTTTTGGGCATAATTAAAAATACGTTCAATAAGTAGTTTTTACATTGAGACACACCGCCATTTTGTTACTTCATGTTGAATTCGTACCAGTTTACCCCTATATCACATTTAATTTTCCTTGAAAATTCAAAGTCAATTGAACAAGATTTTCTTCATATTGATTTTTTTTTAAATGTATTGGCCGCCATTTTGTTCCACCATCTTCGTCGTACCACAACTTTACGAGTTTATCTCTATATCATACCTAAACCTTGCACAAAATTTGAAATTAATCTAATAAGTAGTTTTTTCAAGACGATTTTTTAAATATTTTATTAGGCTACCATTTTGTTTTGCTATCTTATTCAAATTCATTCCTATGTATCACTTGATTTTAGTGCAAAATTTGAGGAAATTGGATAATTAGTTTTTAATAATAATCTTTTTTAAAGTTTCACTAGCCCGCAATTTTGTTCTGGCATATTGGATTTTTATCAAAATATTACCAGGTCATCCCCATATGACACTTAATTTTTGACTATAATTTGAAGTCAATCTGATGAATAGTTCTTAAGCTATGCCGCGTCTGACAAACAGACAAACTGACAGACGGACCGACAGAATTAGTAACAAATATTTTGTTTGGCCGCCATTTTCTTTCGCTATCTTGAATTAGTACCACAGTTTTACTAGTTCATTTCTATACCACAATTAGTTTTCCAGGCTGAATTTTTAAATAATTTATTAAGCCGCCATTTTGTTTGCCATCTTGGATTCGTACCAACATTTTACCAGTTAATTCCTACATAATACTTTATTTTTCTGCAAAATTTGAGATAAATTGGATAAGCAGTTGTTTAGTAATATTTTTTTTAACATCTCTATACCACAATTAGTTATGGCACACAATTTGAAATTAGTCCATTAAGTAGTTTTTTGAGACTGAATTTTTAAATATTATATTACTAAGTCGCCATTTTGTTCCGCCATCATGGATTCGTACCAAAATATTACCAGTTGATTCCTACATAATACTGGATTTTTGTGCAATTTTTAAACATTTCATTAGGCCGCCATTTTGAATTGCCATAATGGATTTTTACCAAAATTTTACCAGGTTATGCCCATATTTTTGACTAAAATTTGAAGTCAAGCTACGCCGCAAATTGACAGACAAACCGACAGGGACATATTTTTTGGCATCTAGGGACCCTAAAACCTGAAAATACTTAAAACCTGAGAGGGTGTTTTTTTTTCACGATTACAAATATTTTACTTGACCATGAATTTGTTCTGCCATTTTGGTTTAGTACCACAGTTTTACTAGTTTATCTCTGCACCACAATTAGTTATGGCACACAATTTGAAATAAGTCCATTAAATAGTTTTTCAGGCTGAATTTTTAAATATTTTGTTAAGCCGCCATTTTGTTCCGCCATCTTGGATTCGTACCAAAATTTTACCAGTTGATTCATACAAAATACTAGATTTTTGTGCAAATTTTGAGATAAATTGAATAAGTAGTTTTTTAGTAATAATTTAACATTTCATTAGGCCGCCATTTTGTTTTGCCATGTTAGATTTTTACCAAAATGTTTCCATTAGACTCTTAAATTCTGACCATAATTTGAAATCAATCGGGTAAGTAGTTTTTTCTACGCCGCGAACAGGGAGACTGACAGACAGACAGACCGACGGAATTGGGAAAACGTGTCATTTAGCCACCATGAAATGTAAAGATCTGAAAACATCTCGGAGGGTATTTTTTTCACGATTACATACTTCGTTTTTACGAGGAAAGTAATAATTACTACAATCTATATTAATTCATTATGTTACTTTTCTAATAAGCAACGGAAAATTAATATTCTCAATTTTTCGTACTTTCCCAGGGGCGCGAGGATGTTCTGGAGACGTTCCTCGGGGAACGTTCCCACCTGTCCATACATCTATATGCATGGGCCGAAGTTTTATATTTATTAGTTACGAAACACACGACGTATTATTTCCAGCATCATGTATTTTAAAGACTATAATACACGAGTTACGCTAATAAAGTCGGAAGTATTTGATACATACACACACGCGCAATTTTCTGCATAAAAAAGTGCTAAAACGTATCATTGTTGAAGCAGCACACGCAACGACTGTAATTTACCGCGTAATTTTGCAGGAGCGCTTAATGCCTAATGTTAATAACATCGCGATACGTTATGCCATCGGTGGCGATCAGGTGTGGGAATAATTTAGCGCCATTGTTGTTAAATCGCTAATTCATGCAGCTCCGTTCGATAATGACGACGATTTAAATGATAGTCCGATTCGAATTTGCAATTTAAGATTTTTATCAATACTATTTCAATACATTAATATTAAACGACCCAAAAATTTTGACTTATCAAGCCCGTGTCAAACTATTATTTGGTTGGCAAGCCATGTATTTGCTGTTAGTAGTTTTCCTTTAAAATTCACACTTTTTAAAGATTTAATACGGTCTATTATCTAAATATCTAAATCTAATATCTATGTTTTAGTAGTTTGCCACCGACTTCATATGTCAAAATTTTAAAGTCGCTATAAATATATATTTTTATTTGTTTATGACTAATTTTTTTTTATTTTTATTTTTGATTCAACATTTTCACACTTATTTTTATTTTATTTTAATTTTTATGTATAAACAGATACCTATGAATTTTTGTATATTCTGCACTATTTTTTAATACATAATATATCAATGATATTAATTGAGATTACGTTTTTTTTATTTTAAAGGGGTCAGTGAGAAGACTCTCTAGTGGGTGTCCCAATTTTTTTTTGTTTTATGGCTTTGGATGTACCAAGTGGCCAGGATCTCTCTTTGTACTAATGTGTTGAAGAATGGTATTTAAAATTTACTGAGATTTGCCCTATAAGCATTATCTACGTTTTTTTCATATTAGTTACTAATGATATTTAGTATATTAAATATATACATTATTTTTGACTCTAGCATAATATAAACCTTTTTTTGCTTATTATTCTAATTGTATATATGTACTTATGTATATTTTTTGACACTATTTTTAACTTTCTCTTTTTATTACTTTTTGTTTTTTTTTTAAATTTTTTTTTCACTTTTTTTAACACGCACATATTTACAATTTTATATTTTTATCCAGTATAAATTTATAAAGTGTTCTGTAAACATGTATGTCATCTGAGGCAATAAGAGTCCCTATTTTAAGTTGTTTTTTTACAATATTTTTTCGAATATTGAACAATATATTAACATATTATCTTTCGTTTGGTCGTTGGTTCTATTACTCGTGCCTCCTCATTGCTCGTAATTTTTTGGTAGAACTGTTTTTCGCTTCTTCGCAACAGGTTATTAGCATCCTTTCTTTCATTTGATTCTTTGTATCTTCGGAGTCTTACGGCATATACGGATAATTTTTGCTTCATAGTGTCAAGGATTTCTGTAAGCGTGTGATCAGGAGATGCAGATTTGATTTTCGCTACACTTTGTGTGATACGTTTTGCCTTGTTGCCGTTCAAGGATTGGGTAAGATGTCCAAATTCTTTTCTAATTTTGTTAATTTTATTTTCGATCCTTATCTGCCATTTGAATTTTTGTTTTATGTTGTTGGTGTTTGTGTGTCGTGGCGGGAGTTTTTGATTGTTCTGTGTTATCGTGGTTATAGCTGCTGCGTAGATCACTGTGTGATTGTCCTCAACTGTGCTCGCATTCGTTATGTACCCGGGAATTATGTGTTCGTTGATGGTCTTTAGCATTTTATGTGTGTCCCGTTTGAAGATTACACGAGAAATAGGATCTCTTATTGTAGGATAGGAGCCTGATCATTTGCTTAGATGTGACTTCATTTCTACTTTGATTGCTTGTGTGAGAGACGGTCCGAGGTGTAGCTGTGTATATGGTGCTTTGGGCGAATGATTCACTTGTCCTGTGCGCTGTATGGTACTTGTCATCTATCGTGGGTTGTTGCTGGATGCTTCGCCCCTACTGAGCATTGAGTGAGGTTGCAGATCCTCTTACACAAAGTTGGGCTGATTTGTATGTGGGATCAGTTCGGCATCTCCCCCCCTGTCCTCAATGTTTGGATGATGAATGTTAAGTTTAGCAGCTACCATAGCTTTGATGTTTTGCAATGCGAGTGGGGTGAGCTAGTCTAGTGATTACTCTTTTTTTATGTATTACTCTCTGTTCTGTGATAAGTGATTTGTATTATGGATATTGTGCTATGAAAAGTGTATGCAGTTTATGTCCGTATCCTGATGAAATTGTCTCAAGTTTGGTAGCGGTGTAGTAGGAATGCATCACCGTTCGATGCATTATTATTATTATTATTATTATTATTATTATAAATCCTATAAACTTTTTGTGAGTATCAAAGATTATGCAGATTTGATTGACTATCAAATACTGGTTGAGTTCTGGAATTATTGTAATATTTAATCAAACTCCTAATATGTTTAGTTCAATATACGTCTGATTTTAAAGTTTCAATCAGTTCCTCTGTTTCCTTCAACATTGAATTTGCATCAATAAGTGAGAACTAAAATTTTGATATTATTTATTCGTATGTGTTGCTATATATATATATATATATATATATATATATATATATATATATATACGCATACTTTTGTATGTTTGTCTATAAGCTTAACCACCCAACCAACCAATTTTTAAGAATCACTTAATCAAAATATTCCCCTGGATCCTACGCGGGTTCTTAGCTGCAAAGTTCACCTTTACATACAGTACTTGATTATTATTGTTTCAGACGAATCAGGATGCGAGGCTGACATGGCCGAAGGCAGCGTGGAGGAGGACAGCGGTGAAATGTTGGGTCCCTCCGGGGCACCCCCTATGCCAATGCACGCCCCCTCGGCACCGGCCAATTTATCAATCAAGGATGAGGTAAGTCTAATTAAGTATTGCGTAAGAAGCAGCGCTAGCACTGCAATGGAAGCAGCTATTTTTTAATATTCAAAATATTTAATATAAAACTTAAGGCAGCTGCAGTCAGCACGTCAGTGAAAATAGATCTAGTGTCTTCAAGAAGCTTTCAAACTTATAAAAAATAGTATATAGCGCTTTTGGTTATAAATACACCCCCATTTTCAAATAATGAATTTATTTTAGCATAGTTAGCAGAGCAGAGATCTAGTGTCCTCAAGAAGCTTTCAAACTTATAAAAAATAATATATAGCGCTTTTGGTTATAAATACACCCCCATTTTCAAATAATGAATTTATTTTAGTATAGTTAGCAGATATACAGGATGTTTAATTTTTCTAAAAAAAAATTTTGGTTTTTACATGTAGCACCGTGTATATTATATGTAAATCAAACGGGTCGCGTCTTGCTAATTTATATCCTGATATCTTTATCTCTAAAGGCACCCCGGAAATTTTAGAAAAAGAAGCAATGTTTGCCTATTAACTCCACTATATTATAGAATGTTTCGCATCTCTGTCGACCACATTGCCTCTTATGGCAGGGGTTTTGTCAAAATCAACAAGATGCGACTAATTTAAAGCACATGTAATATACTGGGTGTTTCATTTAAGAAACCAAAGTTGATGTTGATTCAGAGAGACGAAATATCCCGTATGTCTTCAAGCTACGCTAAAACAACAATGAACAATTTGAAGAAAAGTTTTGTGTTTAATTATTGCTGCAAGCTAAGCTACACACCGATTTAATTTTTTTACGATCTAGACTTAAACATTTTATAAAATTCTAGTTTCTAGAGTTTTTGTCCCGGCGTTGTAAATATCGTTGTCTGACATAATATTCCTTTTCACTTTTCTGGGACATTTTTGGAAATTTCACTTGCAATTAACATTTTAAAGTTTTCGAAAAAGTCCATTTTAAACAACAGTTTTTTTGAGCTTTTTGACAAATTTTTAATAACTCTTCCAATTTTTCCGGAAATATTAAGAATTTTCAATTTATTTTTCCGGAAAAGTTTACAATGAAATTTTGTGTAGCCAATTTTCTGTATTGGTTCGAATATTTATAGGAAAGTCAGTCACTCTGAATGGAAGCTACAGACAAAAAAAATGTACAGATGGCTGTGAATGCAAATATTCCAATAGTCTTTTCGCATTTCATTTTGTTTTTCTGCATTGGAATAGCAGGAGTAACGTGCCTTTCGATTGCAAAAGTAACAGGTAGTCCGTTTTGACTTGACAGAAACAGTTATGCTCGTAACACCGGAAGTAGATGTCAAGATAGAAGAATTATTATATAAAATTATTGGACATAATGCTTTAGATATTGGATTTGGATAACGTTATCATGTTTCTCCCAATCATTACCCACGCTGCTTTTGACCAATCACAATCGTCGGCTTTCTAAACTGGCAACTGGATTTTCGAGGAATAGAAATATTGGAAAGGTGCTGCGGAGACAGTCTCGGGCTTTCCTAAAGACACCTTATATAATAATAAATTACACTGGGATTATTTCCATCAATAATAAATATTAGCGAGCAGAAGTCAGATAGTTTTTAAAGTCGATGCTAGTATTTTTTATAACTTTTGCCATAACCGGGCGGAACTCAAAGATCGACTCTTAAAAATTGTTGAAATGGTCTTGGTATCAATTTTTATTCTCTTTAAACAATTTAGTGTGCAAAAGTTAGTTTAAGTAATTTCGACAGATATTAGCTTTCTTGATCGTTCTGCGAACTGTGTCAGGCCTTACATTTTTATTGAAAACTGTATTTATTTCCGCAATTAGTTGAACAGCACTAATTTTTGGATTTTGGCGAACTGTGTCAGGCCTTACATTTTTATTGAAAACTGTATTTATTTCCGCAATTAGTTGAACAGCACTAATTTTTGGATTTTGACTTACTTAATTTTCTTTCTTCTCGTTCCTTTAACTTTTTTGGGCGCCCACGTTTTAAAGCAACTACAGTGTTTTAATTTTTAAAGGTATTAACAATGTACTGGGCCGTTACAAAGCTCCTATTTACTATTATCCTAACATTGTAGAATCTGACAATATTTTTCTCTTTAACTGGTATCTTTTTATTTTCCTCCCATATTGAAAGTGTTACCTTGCAGATTCCAGGAAAAATGCTTTCCGCAGAGCTGGAAAACTGACATTTTCTATTATATTCTTGCATTCATTTGTTTTATCTTGGCTAGCTATGATTAAGGTATAAAGATTTTGGGACTACAATATCGATGTATCAATACTTTTACATGACTTACTTCAAATTGTAATATTTCTTCAAAAACTCATAAAAAATAAAACATTTCATTATTAAGTGGTGTAAAGCAAATTTAAACTACACAAAAAATATACAACGTGACGTAGTCAATATTAATATATAATATATAATGAATTTTTTTTTTAAATTTGGAATAACTTTTTTATTTGTAAAAGCTTTTTAATCGAATTTGGGGTTCATATTCTTTGTTAGATAGGTTATAGAAAAACATATAGAAAATTAATGTATAATTGGTTTTTTTTTTACAGTATGACCGAAAAATTATCGTACTACTTTCCGAGATATATATGGAATATATTCTTTCCCATAAGGCTCTTATTGAAAGTTTTTACTCAGAAACTATAATATTTCAAAGTTTGCTTACCCTTAAAGTTGCTAATATATTATAATTATTTCCAAGTCCAACTTATAGTAAAAAAAATACATTATTGCCATAAGTTTGTGACATAAAAGATACAATGTCAATACATTAAAACAAATATTAATTGAAATATTTAATAAAAGTAAAATAGCAGTTTTGTTGCTAAGAAATTTGGCTTCAAGATGTTACTTATGCTTATCCTCAACGAACATTGAATCTCATTAATTTTGACTATGTCGTAGGGTTTTTTCTGAAGCTCCAAAATTGCTAATCGAACAAATGAGTATTACAAAGCTGTCAAAACATAACAACTTGTGTTTTTTTGAATGGAACACACTGTATATTATACGTTTATCAAATGGTTTATAAATATATCAGGTATATACCCGAGAAATTTGACAAAAACCCTGTCGTAAGAGCCAATGTGCTATAGAGAGAGACGGAAAACGTTCTTCTACGTAGTAAACTCAATGGGAACACATTGATTTTTATAGTCGAGTTTTTCTGAAATTTCTCGTGTGTATTTAAAGGTAAAGATATCAAACCTGGCATATTTACAATCAGCAATAAGAAAACCATTTGATGAGAGTATAATATACAGGGTGTTCCATTAAAAAGAAACCCAAGTTGGTATTTTTTGACGGGTTTGCGATGTTTTAATGGTTCAAGAAAACCCTGCGACTTTTGTATTTAAAGTTTTTTCTATTTCCAAAAATAAAACCTGTAGGGCGCATAATATACGGAAATACCCAGTACGAACGTTGTAGGTTTCTTCTGTAAAAAATTCTTATATACATAATAACACGGACTGAATAAATAACTGAAGGAAGCAACATCGTATTCAAGCTTTTTCTACGAATACATGCTGCCGTCGACCAATCCGTATCGGAAAATCGACAAAATTTATGACCTCGGAACAAAATTTTAAATCTTCACATATGAAAGTGAGGACTACTTTTTTTTTAGTAATTAACAAAAGTTCTCAACTTGGATCCCAACCTTACCCCCCCCCTGGAATAAAATCCTAAATACGTCATTGAACACATTGTTCTGAAACATATAAAATAGGTATCTTCCTTATTGACTCATTATTGAATGCTTAAAAGTAAGTACCTTAGCCTTTAATAATGGTTAAAATGTTTAGTTTTTTAGTATTAGATATATTTGTTGCATATAGTAACTATCATTTCATGCTCGTTGAATAATACAAAAACAGGACAGGCATTCAGTATTTTATTACACAAGGTAAGTTTCATTTTATCGCCATAAATGCAATCTTTATCTGTTTTCTATCAGCGAATTAGCCTGCTGTTTATGTCCATTACACTTCTCGTATAATTAAAACATATGAATTAATTCGAACTTATTCTTAATGTCTCCGGTATCTCGTCAGAGATCAAAAGGCAAATAACATACAAAGTCCTGGTGGAAGTTTAAAATCTGCAGTCCTTATCTGACGTTTAATAAGTAGGTTGAGAACATGCAATCTGGCTATAAGTTATATTACACTCCGGTGTGCTAATGCGCAAACTGACATTGTTTTTATTGTTTGTTGAAATATGTAGATGGAAAAATAAATTATATACCTAATAATATAGTACTATTTTACATGAATGCTCGCTTTTTAGTTTGTACTTCTTTATTTAACCTTTTTATGTTTCTAAATCGGAATTATGACACGTGATGGCGATGGTGGAGAACAGGAAAATACGAATAACAACAAATGTAAGAAGATTCATATTTTAGTTGATATTCAGGCGTTTTTATATTTTTTATTACATTCCAAAATTGATTAAAATAGTGGAGTACCTAACATCTGCTGATTCATATTGGGATCCTTATTATATTTATAATGCTTATGGATTCAGTGCAACAGAAGTAGAAGCCAATCTCGCTGCCTACAGATCATATGTAACTTCGTAGAGAATGATCCACCAGGACCAGAGAATGCCACAAAAAATACTTTAAATTTTTTAGATAACTTGACGTGTCCTGAGGAACTAGATTCCTCAAAACTTCCTGTTGTTACGGATCTTAGTGTGGTTCTAATTATTATCGCTAAGAAATAAAGCTTACGAGTTGTACCTATTTCTAGAAGAACTGGAGTTCCCCCAAATTGTTGCAATTACTGAACACTGGCTGAATCTAAACGAACCCTTTTTTGTGGACAAATATTCCACAATAGCTAGATATGACAGAAATAACTTAGCACACACAATAACACTGATTCTTTCTCTAAACGGGGATTTCGTTTCGGTAATTAAATATGACCGTTTGTTAGCGGATAACTATTTTGAATTTTCTATAGTATATAATCAAAACTTTGATCTCTATATAATCTGTATTTATAAATCACCAAAATCTGATGTACAAAGATTGTACATTTAATTACCTGCTAAATTTGCTAGATAGTCTACCAGTAAAAGGCAGAACAATTCAATGCGGGGACTTTAATATTGGCTATGCTACTGTGTGTGCCACCCAGAAATATTTAATTTCTATACTCACCTCTTTCTATCTCGCAATGCATGTATCGTCTCCAACTAGAATTTCAAAATACTCTTCTTCTATCATTGATTACGTGGTGTCTGGCAGAGACCTCGCCGTAGAGGCAGAATTTTCTCGGCCGCCAATTTTTCAAGATTTTATACGATTTGCTTAAACACCGATGGGAATTTTGAATTTGAAAATGCTAACTCAAATTTTAAAGACTATCAATCCTAAGCGTCATAAACCGTGAACCATCGAAAGAATACGCATTTCTGCTAAAAATATGCGTTTTCTCTTATATATAAAAAATTTCACCGACTCCATTCTTATTCTTGACTATAACTCTAATTATAAAAGGATCTATATTAAACTAATCAAGTCAGCAAAAAATATATACTATCAAAAACGTCTAGCAAAGCCTAACAACGTTTCAAAGGAAACCTGGTCCATTATCAATGACACCAACAAATCAAACCCTGTGATTCAGATCTTGCCAAGGCCAAATGACCTAGATGATTATTTTATTAATGTGAGATAAAATGTCGTATCTCGCCAAGTTTGGACCCTCTTTCGTTTCTCTTTCCGCCGAAAAATGTCAACGATAGCTTTTTCTTAAGCCCTGTTAGCAGCATGGAACTATTGAAGGAAATGAATAACATCACAAGCAAATCTTCGTGTAGGACTGATAGCCTATCAATTAAAATATTTCTGAACCTGCCGCTCCCAGTCATAGAGGCCCTTACAACACTAATAAATGAATCCTTTATAAAAGATATATTCCCTGAATGCCTTAAAACCGCTAAAATTATTCCTCTTCATAAAGTGGGCGAAAAAACTAACTCTTGTAATGATCGCCCAATTGCTCTACTACCAGTGCTAGCAGAAAGCATTGAATGGTTACTGAAGAATCGTCTTATACCATTTCTGTTAATCATCGGATAATATCTCCGAATCAGATCGGATTTTTACACGTGAACAGTGACGCCATGTTCTCGTTGCTTAGCGACGTCTACTTATCCCTCAGTAACAACCTCCCCACCATCTCAACTCTGCAAAAGCTCTTGACTGTGTTAGTCATGAAATTTTGATAAGCAAGCTACATTTTTATGGAATCCTTGGTATTTCTTTAAATTGGTTTAAATCTTATCTCGGGAATAGGCAACCATTTGTAAGGGCAAATGATTCTGATTGTAAATTGATTACAAATGGAGTCCTTCAAGGTTCGGTTTTTGTTATACATTAATGATATCACCAACCTAAAAACTAATGGAAAAACTTTTCTCTTTGCTGACGACACAAGCTTAACATGGAATGATTTTGATAAAACATATTTACGTTCTACTATTTCCAATGACCTTGTTATGATTAAGCCTTGGTCTGATTTCAATCTGCTTTGCTTCAATGTAGATAAAACGATGGCCTTATCTTATAAGGCGACCTTCCAACCACTTCAGATACTTAAAAGCAATATTAAATACGTTGAGTCGGTTAAATTCCTGGTTTTGAATATAAATAACAACCTAAAATGGTCTGAGCATACTAACACCTTAACTAAAAAACTTTCTACCGCCAGCTTTGCGATTCGATTAGTTTCAAAAGAACTGGACGTGACTTCTACGAGACTTACTTATTTCTCTCTATTCGAATCCCATCTCCGTTATGGCCTTCCCTTTTGGGCTTTAAAAGAGAGCAATTCGCTATTTGTTTGGTCTAAATAATAGAGCTCACTGCCAATACTATTTCAAAGAATATGAAATATTAACATTTCCTGCATGACTTATTTTAGAAACCGTATGTTTGGTGAAAAAACATATAATCACTTTCCCGAAAAGGCCACAATACGTACATCCTACCAGAAACTCTAGGCATGACATATACCTTCCTATTCCTTCCATAGTAGTAATAAAAAAATCAATTATTTACAACGTCATAAAACTTTACAATCATCTTCTAGTACATTTAAAAAATATCCCTATGTTTGCACTCTTTCGAAAAAAACACCAAAGCTTACCTCGTTGAAAGACCTTTTTACTGCGTTAATGATTTTTATAATGAATAAGTATCATTAAATTGTTTTTTATTTGTTTGTTTACTTAAATCTTTTTGGGTGCCATGTTTCAGTTGCTAGCATCAAATATGAAATTCTACAGTATAGAGTTTACAAGTAAGTTCTGAATATAATACCTTGGAGTAATAAGTCAGCCCTTATTCTAGACCAGTTTATTGATTTTTTTTATTTGCCAGTTAGTATATAGGTTTTTTGGTGGAGAGAATAAATAAATCGGGATTTGCAACTACTTTGCACCGAGTGTTGTTTAATAAACTTTCCAAAGACTTAAAGGATCTTCCAAAACAGAAATTTATCGATGTGATAAAAAGTTTCCTCTATCAATGGTATTTTATTCAGTCGTTGAATTTCTTAATCTTAAAAATAGTATTTTAAATTAATTGTTTACTTGTATTTTGTAATATAACGTATTTATGTATGTGTCTTATTTCCTTCGATATTACCTTTTTACATAACTTTATATTTTCAATTCATGTACTTTTTTTAGTTATAATGCTTTAATGTATATAAACATATCTGTCTAAGTGCCAAAAATACATGTGAAAGCAACAAAAATTTCTCATATTTTTTATTTTTTTACAATTATTAATTTGTATGTCAAGAAACAAAGGACAGCTCCATAAATTCTTGATTCTGTGGTGTGTTCGGTTTCGACTTAAACGATTTTTTTCATTTATCAGCATTACTACCAATACCACAAGCCGATTAATTTTAAAGAAGTAATATGTTACATGCAAGTTATTTCCAATACTTAAAATCGTCCGTACACGTTTGTTTTATACAAATAGGTTTATTAAATGATCTCGAATCGCCTATTTATTTAACAATAAAAGAACAACTGACAATAATAATTATTAATGCATTTGCAGAGCTAATGTAAGCTATGACGAAATTAGAAATCTGATTTGGTCATATAATTAATATTAGATTTTAATTATTTAATTAATGTATGAGATAATTTACTTTGGAACTAATGCTTTATAGAAAGGAAAAAACGTACGCAAGTAGGGTATATCCGATTAGAGAGATACTAGTTAATATCTCTAGTCTAGGATAACGCTGCGCTATTTTTTTTTTGATTCGGTATTTGTGCAACATCACAATAGAAATACAATTTTTTATAAAAAAGTAGACGCTATTCCTGAAAAAGTCGGCGACCAGCTCAACTTTCGTTCTCCTAAAATCAGTTATAAGGAAACCAACTAGTTTTATGTCTTCTAGAAGCTTTTCTTAAAAGCGGAAAATAAAAATTTTGCTGAGAAAATGCATAATTTTTATTTTTCACACTTTAGAATATCTGAAATCAGTTACATGAAAACTTTGTTTTGCTTGCCACTCCAAACATTTTTCCGAAAATAAAAATGCCAAAATATTTCCGAGGAAATTTTTCATTTCCATATTCCGAGGAAATTCTTTACATTTTAGAGTTTGAAATAAAACCAGTTTATAAAAAATGCTTTCATTTGTATTTTGAACAATTTTCTTAACCTAAAAATTACTGAGTACATCACAAAAAGACATTTATGTTTTGAGTGTTCTAATGCCCAGTACCTCTACAGAAATAATCAATTTACGGTTTTTATTAATCTGACGCCGACTTCATAATCAAATTTCCAAGGATGGATAAAATATTAATTTTTACTTTTTGGTGTTTTTTTTTAAGTCGGTTATTTTATCTTTTTTAGTTTTATTTTTGGAATTTTTATTATAAGTGTCAGGCTCAAAGTTTTTGAGGCCTAAACCTAGATATTACAGAGAGATAGAGCATATGTACTTGCATTACATATTTTAGTTAATTGTAGTTGATGCAACAAATTTCAAGGTTATATATCAAAGCATTTTAAAGGTATTATATGAAATATCTCGAAAAAAAAATCAAAATGGCCGAATTACGCCACTTTAATTCAAGCCCGTTAAATCTTTCAAGAGTAACAGTTAATAAATGGTATAATTAATTTTACCAAAAAATATAAAAAATTATCAGAAAAAAAACAGTAAATTAGCTTTTACCGGAACTTCTCTCGTAACGGAATTCCAAAAAACAAATTGTATATATGTAAAAAGAAAAGTGTTTTTTTTTGTGTGTAAAGATCATTTTACCGATTTTTTATTAATTTTGTATAGATTTTCTACTGCTTTTGCTAGAGTTTTATGTTGTAATTGTCAAGCTGAAAATCACCGTTTCATGAACAATATTTTGGGTTCGCGCAATAAGAATTTATGACAATACATATGTTTTATTCGCATTTTTTTTTGGAAACATAGGATTGACAAAATTTTACCAGTTTGTGTCTGTTTCACATTTATTTTTTTTATATAAAATTTCAATTCAACTAGACAAGTAATTTTTTTATACTGATATTTTAAACGTTTCATTTCATTATTACTGAAATTTTACCATTTTATCTTTATTCGAACTTACTATTCAAAACAGGTAAACTGGATAAATAGTTTTTTAGTAATAATTTTTTTAATATTTTACTAGGTTACTATTTTGTTTCGCCATGTCAGATTTGTACCAAAATGTACAGGGTATTCCCGTATATTTTGGCATCTACCTAGAGAGTTTATTTCAATAAATGCCGAAATTTCGTTAATACAAATGTTGCACGGTTTTTTATGACTCATCAGAATATCTCATCATAAATAAGGAAATATTTTTTGAAATGTCAAAATTTGGCAGATTGACAGTTTTTTTAAATGGAATAAGCTGTATATTATCTCGAATTCTAAAAGGCCTTTTTTCGGATTTCAAATATATATACTTTTAATACATTTTTAAACATTTAAAGAATAGTAAGTTAATTTTCGCTGAAATAAAGTCATCAAGTGATCAAAGAAATGATAACATTTTGACATTTATTTGTCAGATGAATTTGTTCATGAGTATTTTTGCTATCTTAAAAGTTGTAAGATGGGATATTGCGAACAAGGAAAACTCGATCTGATAGAATTATTTTATTTACATGGAAAAAATGTGTAACAAATATCACAGAAAGTTTCTAAATAGACAAAAACCGAGCCGTATGACAATATCAAACATCGTGAAACTATTGAACGAAAGAAAAACACTTAAGCGAAAATTTAGAACGGTGGAAAAAAGCAATATAATAATAAAACAATAATATAAAGTACAAAGTTATTAACTAATAGAACTCAGTTTCGGTTTTCTATGTTACCTCCTTGGTTTAAAATACATATTTGAATACGTCTTAAATATTTTCTGTGAATGGTTTCATATGTATAATGAGTGAACTGAGTGTTTAACTCATCCATTGCTTGGCGTATTTTTTCCTCTAAAGCTTAGATGGTTTTTGGCCTATGTTTTTTAGATAACCTCATAAAAACATATCCAATGGGGAAAGATCAGGACTGTTTGCTGGTCATCCTAACGTTGACATTTTCAAAAATATTTTCGCATTTATAGTAACAAATTCTGATGACTCATAAAAAACCTGCAACATTTCTATTTACAAAATTTCGGTATCTATTCAAATAAACTCTCTAGGTAGGTGCAAAATATACCGAAAAACCCTGTATGGGCACAACGACGGAAATGAGGAAATATGATTTTCGGCATCTGGGGTCCCTCAAACGTGAAAATTCAATAAAAATAACTTTTTAAATATTATAGAATTTGTAATACATTTTACTTTTCTTACTGAAATACGGGTCTTATGAGAAGAAAAAAGTTTGGTTAAGAGCTTGAACTTAAACTTGTTTAGTTTTTGGCGCGGATACTAGTCCATTTGCCAGATTGCTCTCCGTCCGAGGCTTAGTCAGAGCTGGAGGCGACCCTCCCAGTTTATTGACACCTTATTCCAGTTTGGAGACGTTATTGGTGGGATGTCCGGATGGCGAGCTCTAAGCCTAGAACATCCCATTCTTACAAATATCCTTTTAATCACTCCTCCTTTCTTAAATCTTTGAAATGCATCTTGGCTTCCACTACGAGATGACCTTTTCTTTCAGGCTATCCCCTCATCCCTCCCACTCCCGCCTCATAGCCTGCCATTACTCTACTATTCTATGTAGAACTGAGCAGACGAACAGGACAGAATGCGGGGACAACTAGGCCTTACAGTTCACAGCGTCTGCCGCTTTTCTAGCTGGGTCGTTAAGCAAAACCAAACACGTTGAACCATTTATGTTAAAAACACAGACGTTTGCCTTCTACGAGACGTTTCGAAAGACTTGTTTTTTTTTAGATCTTTACATTTCAGGGTCCCTAGATGCCGAAAAACATGTTTTCTCAATTTCGTCGGTCTGTCCGTCTGTCTCTTTGTTCGCGGCATAGCTTAAAAAGTACTTGCTTCGAATTTTAGTCAAAAATTAAGGGTCATATGGCGATGACCTGAAAAATATTACTAAAAATGGTATAAATCTAGGATGGCGGAACAACATAGCATCCTAATAGAATATTTAAAAATTCGGCTTAATGAAATTGTATGCCATAACTAATTGCGGTATAGAGATGAACTAGTAAAGTTGTGTTACTAATTCAAGATGACGGAACAAAATAGCGACCAAATAAATGGTTTGGAATCGTGAAAAAATCAACCCCGCTTTTACATATCTTCAGATTTTAGCATCCCTAGACCTCAAAAAATATATCTTATCAATTCCGTCGGTTCGTCTGTTGGTTTGTCTGTCTGTCTGTCAATTCGCGGCATACCTTAAAAACTACTTGACTTCAAATTTTAGTCAGAAATTAAGGGTTATATGGAGATGATCTGGTATTATTTTGGTAAAAATCGAATATGCCGGAACAAGATAGCGGCTTAATGAAACGTTAAAAAAGTTATTACTAAAAAAACTAACTATCAGTTTACTTCATATTTTGCACAAAAATTAAAGTGTTATATTGGAATGAACTGATAACATTTTGGTATGCATATAAGATAGCAAAACAAAATGGCGGTCTAATAAAATATTTAAAAAATTACCCTGAAAAAACTGGTACGCGGAACTTCCTCTACAATGAAACTTTTTTTTCATCCCGAGAGCAAAATACATTACATATGTCTAGGTATATATATATATATATATATATATATATATATATATATATATATATATATATATATATATATATATATATATATATATATATATATATATATATATATATATATATATATATATATATATATATATATATATATATATATAACATTAACAAAATTTTATAGCCGATAATTCTAAGTGTTTTGTAATAGCTCTGCAGATATTTTTTTCTGATTAGACTTAGCATGTCATGGTACCATTTGTGTGTACAGAGCACTACAAAAAATATGTTCAGAAATTTTTTAGCGTCCTCTATATCCGCTGCGACTTCTCTCTAAGCTTCGTAACGTCAGTAATGGCATATTAATGAATTCAAATTTAAAGTAAGAAAAATCGCGCATTGCAGCTCAACTATTTGCAATCTCCCGAACACATTTAATTCGATATTAATTACATTTTGAACGCGGTCTTTTTCCCTGTAATTTATGTAAAACACAATTCTGGAGCGAAATACGGTTTCTGTTTGACTTTAATTATCATTTGGAATATATATGGTGATCGTTTACTACGGAATAATGGAGTTTCTATCCGAAAAAAAACACTAACATGATGAGCAGGTCAATTATAAATTGATACAGGATAATAACGAATCGTTTTTCTCGTAAAAAAATACCCTTCTGGCTTTTTGCCAATCTTTGCGTTGTAGGATTCCTAGATAGTAGTAGTATGTCTGTTTGCGTCAAAACAGGATTGCTGCGGTGCTGAAGTAACCCATGAGGGATATTTTAGAACAACTGGTAATTTCACCTGATGTAGACATCTAAACTTCCATAAACCAAACATCAACTTGATTTTGCCTAGTTTTAGCCCGTGCTAAGTCAACAACTAAAAAAAAATCATTACCCAATTACAGAGAGGGGCAAACTTTAAAATATCATTATAAAAATCGACTTATTCTGTATTAAATTTTGGACCAAACCCAAATTTTAAGTTTCTTAGGTCTTTTCAAAAAATTTAATTCACTGGCAAGACCAACTTTAATTTTTCTTTGTTTTTTAAACATATGATGCGTATTAATTATAAAAAACTGGTTACTAAAAACTTGTTCTTTGTTTTCAAATGTTCAGCTTGAGCTAGAAGGCTATGAGGACTAGAATAAGTTTTAATAAAAAACTTGTATATATTTTTTATACATTTATACTTTTTAGATTAATTTACCTTGTTAACCATTTATTATAAATTTTATTGAGAACTTAAAATATCCAGTAATGTGACAGTGATGTAGAGTACCAGATGTCTTTTTTCACTGAACATGTCCTGCTTTTAACATGTGCCTGGGCGTCCGGTATATATTTTGCAAATTGTACGAACTGTCCCCTTTCTGAGCATTTACATACAAAATCATATAATTATCGTGTCTTTTTGTATCAGATATAAAAGATTACTAAGGACATGCTTGTAATACTATTTTTTGGACATTCCTGTTCCCTTTTTTGTCCAGAGAAATATGTTACCCTACAGTGAAAGAAAATTTGCTCAATTGTGCGAACATAAGCCTCGATAAAGTGTATCAGCAAAATGCTAAAATTAAATTTTATCAACTTCTGTTTGCTTGCCCTTGTTTTAAAATAGATGATGCTGAATTCAAATACCAATACGAAACTATTTTTTTTAATGGACTCAATATCATTCGAAAAATTGTCATTTTTGTTATCTCCAAACCACATCGACAGTGATGACGAAGTTTACAAAGACAAAACAACTCTGATACTTATAATAGTTTTTACCAAAATGCTGTATTAGTCCTAAGCAGTCTTGTAAGTAAGAAATAGAATCATCAAAAGAGATGCACTTAATGTGAAGTTTCTATTCTCAGAAATTTCTGATCTCAGCTAAAACAAATAGATTATTTTCGACATAGTGCAGAATAGTCTACATCCAAAAGAATTTACAATTCTGGAGAGAATAAAATTAAAACTCGTAAAATTGATTTTGGTGGAAAAAAAAAATGAAAGCTCATTCCATAAAAAATGCTAGTTGGAAAAAATAGAATTCTGCAATTCTGCATTATGTCCAATGTATCACCTACAAACCAAAAAAAAACCTCATGGCTTAAAGAATTTCCTTCATAATTTAACTTGTGTTTATTGAATTTTGATAAAAAAAAAATTCAAAATGACAATTCTAGTAGTTACTAATAACATTGGCATATAAAGCCATTGCTAATAAATATCTAACCGAACGTCTTTTTGTGCAGACCTACCAAACTGAATGTTTTAATTTTTTAAATGTATGTTTTTTATTCACTTCAAAACTGCACCCAAAATATATTTATTCTATTTAATTTTTTTTATTTTTAAAAAACCAAAATTTGAATATTTGTTTTTTTTTTGTTTTAACTAAATAATTACAAAAACTTATTTTTAAACAGAACAAGAAAATATTTATAATAGCATTTTATTTTTAAATTAAGTAAATTTTAATTCACAAAATAGTATAACATACTAAAACTACTAATCTGCTAATTAACACCACAACCGGCATTGAATTACACGTTGACTTTCGTAGGGAGTAATAACGTTAATATCTTTTTATTTTACGCTCCACGAACACGAACTTCATAACAGGGATACTCTACTTCCCGTCTGGAACATTCCTGCAAACCCGCGGAAGCAATGGCCCATTTTAATCCAACGACTATCGCGATTTCGCTCTTTTCAAAGCTCATCAAGTCTCCATCGACTAAACGAGACAAAAGAACAAAATGATATGGATGTTTTTTTCAGTTTTTAGATATAAAAGAGGTCCTAGAAGTAATCCTTGCAGGACACCAGGTTCGTGTATTAAGATTTACTTATTTTATTTCTTTTACTTCCTTCATAGAAGGGAAGTATTGTAATCCTGAAAAAATCACCGTCCGAGATTTTTTCAGATCTTTACGGTTCAGGGTCCCTAGATGACGAAAAACATGTTTTCTCGATTCAGTCTGTCTGTCTGTCAGTCTGTCGGTTCGCGGCATAGCTAAAAAAATTCTTGCCAGATTGACTTTTGAATTTTGGACATATGGGGATGACCTGGTAACATTTTAGTAAAAATCCAATACGGCCTAACAAAATGGCGGTCTAGTGAAATGTTAAAAAAATTATTACTAAGAAAGTGCTTATCCAATTTATCTCAAATTTTGCCCAAAAATCAAGTATTATGTAGGAATTAACTGGCAAAATTTTCGTACTAATCCAAGATGGCGGCGGAACAAAACTTGTTTTAAATTGTGTACCATAACTAATTATAGTATAGAAATGAACTATTAAAAGTGTAAGAAGTAAAATTAAGTATTATGTAGGAATCAACTAGTAAAATTTTGTTCCGAATACAAGATGACGGAACAAAATGGAGGCTTATTAAAGTATTTAGAGATTCAGCCTGAAAAAACTATTTAATGAACTGATTTCAAATTTTGTGCCATAACTAATTGTAGTATAGAGATGAACTAGTAAAACTGGGATGTTAAGTCAAGATGGCGGAACAAAATGGCGGCCAAATAAAATTTTTGTAATCTGAAAAAAATCACCCTACCAGGTTTTAAATATGTTCGCGTTTGGGGTCCCCAGATGCCAAAAAAAAAGTGTTTTACCAATTCCGTTAGTCCAACTGGCGGTTTGTCTGTCTGTCAGTTCGTGTCATAGCTTATAAGCTACTCATGAGATTGACTTACAATTTTAATCAAAAATTAAGGCTCATGTGGGGATGACCTGGTAATATTATGGTAAAAATCCAATATGCCGGAACAAGATGGCGGCGTAATGAAACGTTAAAAAAATTATTACTAAAAAACTAATATCCAATTTACCTCAAATTTTGCCAAAAAATCAAAATGGTGGGCTAATAAACTATTTCAAAAATCAGTCTAAAAAAAAACTACTTATCAGATTAATTTCAAATTTTGTGCAAGCATTAAGTGTGATATAGACATAAGCTGGTAAAGTTGTGTTACGAATTCAAGAGAGCAGAGCAAAATGGAGGCCACATAACCTGTTAAAAAAATTAACGTAAAAAAAAATTTTTTATTCAATTGACTGTAAATTTTGGAGAAAAATTAAATATGATATAAGGATAAACTGGTGCGAATACGTCATGTAGAATGTAGCAAAATCGTGGAGTGTGGCATAGGTAGAAACTAGTAAACATAAACATAAACATATTTATTTAATCCTTGGACATTATAAAATACAAGTATCGATCAAGTCACATATGGTTCCACTGCTTCTAAGCAATGGGATAGAAATTTTTTAAATTAGATATAAATTTTATACATTGACAAAGAGTACATGGAAGATTTATTAAAAGATACAAACTGTAACATATATGCCTAAGATTCTAAATATTCATGAACACTATAAAAACATTGAGATATTAGATATTCTTTGATAGTTCTTTTAAACACATTTTCGTTAACCACAAATTTATAATTATCTGGTAATTTATTGTATATTTTGGCTCCAATGTAGTAGATATTATTTTCGGCCAAACTAAGAGAGTGAATAGGATATAAAAGATCCAAACGGCCACGTGTTTCATAATTATGAAAGTAAGTGTTCTGACAGAATTTTTGAAAATTTTTCTTAACAAATAGAAGCACCTCATAAACATACAACGAGGGTAGCGTTAGTATCCTGTATCGCCTCAATAGTGGTCTACATGTGGCCAAACAACACACTCCAGAAATTGTCCGAATCACTCGTTTTTGAATTTTGAATGCTCGAATTAAGTGGGATGAATTACCCCATTTAAGCGGCTGTAAAATTGTGCATAGTAATACGAAAAAATAACTTCCGTGGTTGAAATCTGTTTTAATCTATAGATAGCATAGGATGAAGTGGCCAGTTTTTTACAGAGCTCATCAACATGTGCGTCCCAGCAAAGCCCGTTATCCAGGTGAACGCCTAAAAACTTTACACACGAGACTTGTTGTACTGACTTACCATTAATTTTTATTAGATATGACTCATTGAGAACGCAAGTTCGAGGTGTAAAGCTCACAAAATTGGTTTTATCCACATTTAAATACAACGTTAAACCATTCATAAAATATATAAAGCATTTCTTGAGTTTTTCGAATAGCTTCCTGCAAAATACTACTGGCCACCCCATAACTGCTGTCATCAGCAAAGAGAGTAAGAATCTTGTTGTTACAGACATTTGGAATATCATTAATAAATATTAAAAATAAAAGGGGACCTAGGACAGATCCTTGAGGTACCCCACACGTAATGTCTAATTCAGAAGATTTGGTTTTATCAATTTCAACAACTTGATTTTGACCATTCATATATGACTGCAACCATTTATGCACCCTACCCCTCAAATCACACTCGAAAAGTTTTTTCGAGAGAAGACCATGGTCAACCAGGTCAAATGCCTTTCTGAAGTCCATAAAGAGGCCAATACATTTCTTTTTATTATGTAAGTTTTCGTACACGTTGTTTAAAAATTCAGAAATCGCGGAATGTATAGATCGGCCACCAAAAAATCCATTTTGACAGTCTTTAAGAATGTTAAATCGCCCGAGAAATGTTATAATTTGGTCATAAACAATATGTTATAATAGTTTACTAAGTACAGGTAAGATGGCTATTGGCCTATAGTTCTTAAGGGTAATTCTTAGAAAAATATTGGTAGGGATCTAATATAATGGAACTAAATGTCGTCCAATAAAAATGTTTGAAAAGATAGTATATATGTGTTCCTAAATAACTATGTACTGAACTAGATTGGTTCACACTTCAATATTCCTAATAAAAGGAAATATTCATTATGAAGGAAATTCCGGGTAAAGGAAATTTACCGATTTTTTATTTCTGCATTATGTTTTCTTTCACAAAAGTAGGTTAAAAATAATTTTAATATTTTGCCGCGAAACTTCTTTCTCTCCATTTTTAAAAGCAAAATTGCATTCTTTATTAAGTCAAATGCGGGCAAAGAGTCCAGGAAATGTCCTATAGACATTTTAAGTTCTTTTCAACCGCAAGTATTTTGAATGTAGACATCAACATATATTTTAACCACGTTCAATTTATATGTAGAACATAAGTTATAAGATCTTGCATAACTTAGTTATTAAAGTGGTCACCCAGTATACCGAACTGAATAAACAAAAAGCGTACGCCAGTACGTGAGTGAAAGGAAAATTACCAACATTTAAAGAAGAAAAACAAAATTATGATTATTAACTGTTAATTACTAAGTAATCAAGTCTTAAGATTATTTTAGTTAATATGTATCCTTTTTGCTACCGTACATTCAACCAGTACTTAGCAGTAATAATTCCTAAGATTTACGGGAACGGAGATTTTGCGGTAAATATCATTACAAACTAGTACCACGGTGTGGTCTGTGCCGTATACTTAACTTTGTGCGTTATTTATTAACTATTGAAGTAATTAAATAAATTAAGTGCTTGGCGAATATCTTGATTAAGGTGTTACGCCATATATGATTATATAATTGCCTATGAAAATCCTTCCAAATGGTATCCCGATCACATTTCAAAGGCACTACATATTATTATACTTTAGATTAATTTAAATACAAGAGATTTTATGTTATCGATTGTTTAAACATTTTACTGAGCCCCATTTGCTTCCGCCAGACTGGTGTAATATTCTGTCTTCTTGTAATAGAGAAGAACTGTGTGACGTCATATTTTAGGTTGGTCCAACTGCTGTGTTTCCAAACAAAGATTTGTTCCTTGTAAATCTCCATTAGAGAATTTTTAAAGTGCGATATTGTTTTAATTATGAACTAGCTGATCCGACAGACCTTGTTCTGCCTTTTTCGTTAGATAGGACGGTGAATTCCCAGCGGAATTATAAGAATATAAGGCACATTCACCACATCGTCCAGAAATGTTATTGAAGAAAAACATATTGGTTTTATAGAAAAAATACGTAATAAAACAATAGAAAACATATTGTTGAAACTTTTCGGTAACCAGATGATCTTTAAAAAAAAATTCTTGTAAATTGGTGCATTTAATAGAATTTAGGCCAGCAAAAAGCCTAAAATAGTTTATTATGGATATAATCCACTAATAAAACTAAATTTTCTTTAAAATTGCATTGGGTTTCCCTCTGCAACCACTCTCTCACGAACTTGTGGAAAAATCTGACTTAGTGTTTTAAATCTATAGATATTTAGTGAGTTCTACCATCAACTGTAAAAATTCAAAATAACAAAAATAGAAACGGACAATGAAAATGATAAAATTTAATTGATTACTAATTTATTATAAGTGGGGTTATGAGAGTCCATTGTTTTGCATTCTCGAGGCTTAGCGATAGCTATTTTGCTTAAAACTTGGATCAAAGTTTGTTTTTGGGTTTTCGTAATGGTTATTTGCTTTGTACCCGATTGCAAACACAGCGAAACGGAGGCACGTTAATTTTTTAGATTTTCGAATGTTGAAGCAATAAGACTAGAGTGGATTACATAACATTTAACAATATATTTAATAACCTAATATCTAACAAAGTCATTTGCAGTTAAATTACCATAAACATTATTACAGCACTGAAAGCTAGAACAATAATAATAATACATTCGATATTCATCCACTAAAAGCGATTCGCACCAAAATTTTTCACCACTTCCACTCTCTACTACAATCGATTTGGGTGCAAAATTTGAGGTTAACTGGTTCCGTATTAGACAGAATTTAGAAAAGTGAAGACCTGTAAAAATCTAAAAGGTTGATTTTTTAACGATCATAATACATCCAGTTGTAAATATCCTAAGAGAAAGTTCTATTTAAAAAATCTTTCCCCGCGAAATAATGGAACAGCCCGTAGGTTTTTGTTTTGTTATTAAGTCAAACATACCTTTTTACGAACATATTATAGTCCAAATTTATAATTTCAAAGAAAATATGACTGTTCAGTTAAAACAAATTACTTCTCATCAAAACGTAGATTTTCGAAGCTGTAATATTGTTTTAAGAAATAGCTACTAATCGAACGTTTTCTGACCGAGAAAACTGTTAATGAAGCGTCAAGTGTATGTTGTTTAAGGTATCTAAAATATATTTTTTAAAACTATAGTTATTTTTACTTCCTCGTATACTAGCACATACTATAGTGTATTAATAATATTCTATATGGGCTATATAGGGGAAGTTTTATAATCGCAAACGTTTTCTTAAAATGTAAGTTGGGTTTTTTCGACGTTGTAATGTTAATATTACGAAAATAACTCTTTATGTTAGTTAAAAAATCGTGAAGTAAGTCAATTTTCCCTAATCTCTTTATATTTAAAACATTTTTTACGACTATATAACACAGGGAAACTGTAGGAGACAAAAGACTCCCTTAAAAATACAAATGTGTTTTATTTCCATCACGTTCATCTTTGACAACGAACATTACAAATCAGCAATTAGCAGAATTAAGTATTATAATCATTAAAAAATCACCCTTTGAGATTTTTTTCAGATCTTTACTTGCCAAAAAAAACATGTTTTTTTAATCCCGTCTTTGGGTTTACTTGTTTGGCTATTTTTTCGCGGCACAATTAAAAAATTGCTTACCCGATTGAGTTCAAATTTCAAAATTAAGGGTCATTATGAGGATGACATGATAAAAAAATGGCAGCCTAATAAAATGTAAAAAAAACTATTACTAAGAAACTACTTATTCAATTTATCTCAAATTTTGTGTGATTTGAGAATTAACTGGTAAAAACCTGGTACGAATCCAAAATAGCGAAACAAAATGGCGGTCTAACAAAAATTAAAAAACTGCTTATTTTATTGATTTCAAATTTTGCGTAAAAATTAAAAGTGATATAGAGATCAGATGATATGAAGGTAAGGGAACAAAATTACAACAAAAAAAAATGTTAAATTAATTAAAAAATTTTGCACACATTTAGGGTAATTAGGTAAAGTCAATCTATAATGGAACTAATCCCGTTATTCCCTCTTGAAGGCTTTCTTTTTTGTCTACAAAAGTGAAAAAAAATACAATTTATATATGTGATACTTAATAAATATTATGTGATACTAATTAGAGTCATGTTCCACTATTCCTGTTAAAAAGAAATGTTCTGGGTAAAGAAAATGTACCGTTTTTTTCTTAGAGAGGTGCCCTAAAAGAATGAAACTGCTTCTTAAAAAGAAAAATATTTTTTTTATTTTGAAATTTGTTAATATTAAAAAAAGACGGGTAACGCGTCAAATTTAAAATAGTTTTTGCATATAACCCTCATCTTGAGAAAACGCCTGACCTACCTCTCTAATGACAAGAATTTTTTAGGTATTTTTTTTGTTCTCTAGCTAACATAAATATTTATTTAAATTGCTACATAGAAATTTGAATTTGAAAATGTTTAGCTACAATTAAATCAACGCAGTAAGACTGTTAGGAAAAAATACTTATAGGTATGTTTTTGGTAACGTTAGATCTTTGATTTTTTTTATTTCCCTAGTAAAGAGAAGTACTGTTCGTGAAAAAATAACCCTTTGAATTTTTTTTTAAATCTTTACGTTTCAGGATCCCTAGATGCCGAAAAACATGTTTTCTCAACATCGTCGGTCTGTCTGGTTGTCGGTTTCTCTGTTCTTGGCATAGCTAAAGTTTGGCACACGAATCTGAGTCTATAAAAAGAATGTGAGTAACTATGGAAACGGTGCAATGATCATTCTCGGTTGGCTATAACTGTATATATCCATGGAAACGGCCTGCTTTTGACATACCTCTTGCTTTCGTCGATGTTTTAGATCTGTGTGGTGTACTTTAAAGGCTACATAACTGATTGCCTTAGAATTTTGGTAAAACATTTAGGGTAATATGGGATCTTTGTAAAAATCCAGTATGGCGAAACAAAATGACAGTCTAGTGAAATGTTAAAAAGATATATTACTAAAAAACTACTATCAAATTAACCTCAAATTCTGCACAAAATTCAAGTATTATGTGGAAATGGTGAGACAAAATGGGCTTAATAAACTACTTAAAAATTCATCCTAAAAAACTACTTAATGGCATAATTTCAAATTTTACGTAATACCTAATTAATTATGGTATAGAGATGAACTGGTAAAACTGTGTTACGAACTTAATTCCGTCTGTCTGCCTGTCTGCCTATTTCGCGTCATAGTTTAAAAACTAATTACCCCATTGATATCAAATTTTCGTCAAACATTAAGTATCATATAGGGATGACCTGGCAATCTTTTGATAAAAATACAGTATGGCGGAACAAGATGGCGGCCTAGTGAAACGTTAACAAATTATTACTGAAAACACTCAAGATTGTATATATCTTCAAAAATAATATCAGTGTGTTTCAACTTAAAAATATTTCTTATTGTTATACATTTATTATATTAATTTAAAGTTAGATATTTTTATTCAGTTGCGAAAAAGCCAAAATGGATTTTTGTTTGTCAATCTAAACGCAACAAATATTCTGAACACATTTAAAAATAACATTTATTATAATTATACAATAATTACAAAAGTTTCCCAACATTTCAAAATTTTGACACACCCTGTATAAGATATTCACGATTTTTTATTATTGCTCAGAGACTACTTATACAATTTATCTCAAATTTTGCCCAAAATTCAAGTATTTGGGAAGTAACTGGTAAAAATTTGGTACGAATCCAAAATAGCGAAACAAAATGGCGGTCTAACAGAAATAAAAAAATGCCACACTAAAAAAATTTCCTTTCTATGGTACCATATTATTGCATTGGCAAACATATACATTTTTTTACAAATCCTGTATAAGTTATTTACAATTTTTTTACGTCAATCTTAGTTTTGGAGGAAGCAAAACTTTTTATGAAGAATAATTTTTTTTGCTAAAATCAATAATGAAAAAGTTGCTCCATATTTCAATTTCCTAATTAGATATAAAATCCAAAATTCGTTCCTATACCCAAAAAGGGCCACAAAACAGACAGACTCAGTGTCACAAAATTCTAAATCGCATCGACGTTGTTTCATATTTTCTCTGAACAGAAAATTTAATTACATAAATATGTTTAAAAATGCAACTTGGAAACAAGCTGTTTCTAATTATTTCGAAGACAATATCACTGAGTATCAACTTAAAAACATTTCTGACTTTGTTGAAAAAAATAAATTTAACAATTTACACATAGGAACTTTTTAATAATGAGTAACACAATAATTAAAAAAATTTCACAACATTTCAAGTTTTCGACGCGCCCTGTATAATGTATTCACGATTTTTTATTCTACATACGAAGAAAGCAAGTTGAACTAATGTCGTCGTCTAATATCACATAGGTACTTTTTTTAAATAAGGTACTTTTTCCACACTTAAGTAAAGTGAGGGACACGAAAGAAAACTGGGCGGAGTTAATTGGTTTAGGAAGGTCGGCCAAGAAATCTCTTTAAACCAGTGGTGTCCCGTCGTTCTTTAAATAATATGGTACTCCTTTTTGACTATACGCACTTGAGATAATTAAAAAATGTAACTATGCTTAATGAACTTGTATCTATATTTGTCTGTTTTCTTTCGTGTACCGCACTTTTATATCTCTTTTGTGCAAAATGATTTAATTTTGATTTTTCTTGATCGATTTACCTTTAAATACATTTTTTCTTGAGTTATGTCATTAACGGTTCCCGGGCTACTGCCTACGTCCACTATTATAGAACCACCCAGTATAGTGATACACGATTTACAAGTCCAGATTTTACAAGGGCAGCCAGCATCAGATCCAGTGAACGAGATTCATCAAAATTTTAATTTATGCAGTACGACTTTGGGCTACTCGGGTATGCCAAAAGTTGCCGTCTGTCTCCGTTTGTCATATTACTTTATACAGGGGCCGTCATTGTGAAGTACTATACAGGGCCTTTCCTAATTGCGTGCTGATGTTAAAGGGGTTGTTTTTAGGTCCTAAAAGTCTTAACTTTTGAGATACAGGACGGTAAAGTTTAAAAAGTGAACATTTTTTTTCATCCCAATTCTGATGCTATTGTAGATAACTGCATGAAATTTGATGCACGTCTTCTATGCATTAAGGAGCATACGGATTTACCCAGGTTAATTACATATGCACGCCACTGGTAGAAATTTCAAAAATTGATTATTAATAAAAGATGCCCTTTTATGTATAAAAGACGTGTATCAAATTTCACGCAGTTATTTATCTATAATAGCATCAGAATTAGGATTTAAAAAAAATGTTTTTTTAAAACCCTGTATCTCCAAAGTTAAGACTTTTAGGTTCATAATAAACTTTTTTCTTAAAAACGGCCAAGAATCACCCCCCTTTAGCATTAGCACGCAATTAGGAAACGTCCTGTATAGTACTTCACAATGACGCCTCCTGTACAAAATAATATGACAGACGAAGACAAACGGTCACTTTTGGCTTACCCGAATAGCCCAAAGTCGAACTGCATAAGTTAAAATTTTGATAAATCTTGTTCACTGGAATTAGTGCTGGCTCCTCTACTATAACTATAATAAAATTAATTATTTTGAAGCAGTTTATTGGCTGCTACTTTATGAACAGTTTTACAAAATATATAAAAAAAACTAAGCTTTTTTGAGGTTGACGGCTGTGATTCTAATGGTTCGATTCCTTCTAAATCGTTGTCTTCCTCTGAAAATGATGAGGTTTCGTCGTCACTACTTGAAGATCCCAGTATGATAACTAAATCATCAATAACTAAATCATCAATAACCGTTTCAATTTTGCCATCTACTTCCCAGTATTTATCTTCAATAGAACGAACATGTTAAACATACGATCTCCAATTTTCAGCCGATATTGAGTCAATCGCTTCTAATGTTATTTTATTTAAATCTTTAATTGAAAGTTCATCGGTGTTGCGCTCTCGAATATATTTTTTTACTCCTGCCCATGCTAGTTCAATAGGGTTGAGGTCGCACATATATGGAGGCAGCCTTAAATGTGTATGGCCGATGTTACGTAAAAGACCGTCAATTTATACCTTTTTCTCTAGGCTTGTTGGCTGATATTATTTCATATAATTGATATTTTCTCCATGTTGGATCACATACAAGATTGTTCGATTTAAGCCACGATATCATATGAGCTTTTGTAGAGTATTTAGTTGGCACTTTATCTTCTACTTGAGAATGATAAGACGCATTATCCATTACCACGACTGATTTGGGAGGAATGTTAGGTAGAAGCTTCTCGAGCAACCACTTTTCAAAACTATCTCTATTCATCTGTACATGATAGTCTCCAGTTATTAGTCCCGAGCGAAAAACTAAAGCAGCACCTGGAACAAATCCGGCTTCTGAACCAGCATCAACTATAATAAAGGTACTACTAGAGCGGATTCCCTGAACAACACCTGTAACACTTTCACTTTGCCAGCATTTGTTCACCGTCATAGTATTATCTACCCAGGTTTCGTCTAGATACACAATATTGCGCCCTTCTTGCCTATATTGCCTTACTGTTGATACATATTTCACCCGCCAGTGAAAGATATTTAGTCTCTCAATGAGCAATTTTCGTTTATTTGGGCACTTGCGCCAAACAAAACCATTTGATCGTAAAAGCCGATTTAAGGTTTTATACCCTACGGAAAATCTATTTTGTTCTTATATAGCACGAAGTAGGGGTTTGCAGGTCGGAACCTTCTTCAAGTTTATATAAAAATCCTCTATTGTTCGTCGAATTACTTGAAAATCATCATCGTCAATTTTATCTTTGTATGATAATCGGGGTCTTTTTTACCAGGAGATTTTAAAGGTAAAGTAGAACATGAGCGATCATTATGTTCTCTTTGAATTTTTCTTACACTACTTTCCGAAACACTAGTGTAAAATGCAGCGCATTCTGTTCGATTTTGAATTGGAATAGTGAAACTATTATTTTCAGCTTCTCTAGTACAAGCCTCTATAACGCTTGCAATAACTTCACGTGCACCGCTTCGAATTGTTTTTCCTCTTTTGCTCGCCATCGTTACTTGGAAATAATAATTCAAATTCAACACAACGCATTTATATAGAAATGAAAACAAATGCTCGAAATGTATAGGCGCCACTGGAAATAGCTAGAACCTTCTAGCGGCAAGTGCATGGAGACTCTAGGCACATTACAAGTGGACCAGTGCGAAATTTACTAAATCCCCGATTAATTTTCCGTACCGCTTAGCTGGCGCACTTTATAGGTGAAGCGGCAAACTATTACAACAAATAAAATAACATAAAATTTATTTCCGTACACAAATTTTACTTTTCCGCTTGCTTAAGACTATGAACCTTTATTTTAAGGACCGCCCGGTTTTCTTTCTTGTCCCGCACTTTAGTTTTTCCACAGAAATCAGCACGACAGATAGGAATGACATTTGATAAATATGGGGATCTTTTATGTGAAAACTGACAACAGCAATCGAAAATGCTTTAGATTAATACAGCTAAAATATCACTTAGGGACTTTTTGCATATAGTCCTTCATATGTGATATAGGGGTAAACTGATAAGAATTTAAAGTGCCGGAACAAAATGGCGGTATGTGTCAATGTAAAAACTCTTAAACAATTTATTTTAAATAATGCTCAAAAATCAAGTGTGGCAAGGGCAAAAACTAATAAAATTTTGATAGGAATCCAATATGGCGGAACAAAACGGTGCCTAATTTAAATGTTTGAAAAGACAATACTATATTGAACTAGATTGGATCACACTTAACTATTTCTAATAAAAAGGAAGACTTATAATAAGGGAAGTTCCGGGTAAAGGAAATTTACCGATTTTATGCAGATGCAGATTGTACGCATGACCTTAAAATGGACTGTTGGGATATATTTTTTAAAGTCCCCTTATTAGATCAATAATAAACGCATTTCGACCTATTAGTCTTTTATATATTTATCTAAGTAAAAAGAAATTTTGGTCTAAAATAGGCAATTTTTCACTCAGGAATTTTCCTAAAAGACTTTTGGTCCAAAAAGATATATTTAGGGAAAAATTACCACATTGCTTTTTATATACCGACCTAATTTCGACTTAATTTAAAGTTCATATCGAAGATAAAATTTTGTTTAATTTTTGCTGTACTATTGGCCTATAAAGAAGTCTTCCGACTTCGAGGACTTTTAAATAGATAATATGTTTAAAAACACTGAAGTATTTTTTTCTAATACGTAAATTATTGGACTAAATACTCTGTTTAGACCTAAATTAAGGAAATTGGACCTACAAATGGATATTAGGGGTTAAACATAAGTTAGGAATAGAAGTGATACCCAGTAAGTGCAAAATTTAAGTTTAAACATGTATTTCAAAAGCAAAGGGAGTTATGGAAAATCTGTTAATAGCAGTTGTTCTTAAAAGCTTAGTATGTTTTAAGAATAAAGAAAATTACTCTGCTTATAAGACAAATCACCAAATATTAAATAGATTCCTCTTGGTCGTATTAAAATTACCTGATCCACTTGTTAGGATCAACACGCATATCCTAAACTAAGTACTTAAATTATAATGCTTTAACTACACACAAATAAGAGTCGGGTACTTTGCTGACTTTTCTACATATTAGCTTCGAATATGGATTTAACAATCATCAATCTAAAACTTTCAAAATACTATAAAAGCCCAGCTCAAAGCGTGCAAACAGTGAGAACTGAACCCCTTCTTTTCGTCTGAATGAATTCGAACTCACCCTTTCTATATAAAATTAATCTTTAAATCTGCATAGTTATTAATAATAATAGAGCATGAATCACCGCATGTGTTGGCCTGGTGGATAAACGGGGCAGAAGGAGAAACAAAACGTTCAGGGGTGAAAAAGCTTCGGAGGAAAACTTGAATAAAGCCGCTGGGAAAGGGACATAATTATATTCAATTAGATGTAGATTTTGAAAGTATTTTGTGCAGTCTGTTTAATTGACGGCTTCAGAAAATTGTCCTTATATATATATATTTTGTTTAATATATATATTATATAAATATATATATTGGGAAGGGATTTTATATAGCGCTCAATCTGTCCTTTCAATATCATCTCAGTTTAACCCTAAATATATTAATAAAAGAAATATAATGAAAAAACTATTTATTCAGAAAAATGGTCTTGAGTTTGGACCGTTTTCCACTGAAGATCAAATTTTTTAAGAAGCTCTCTAAGAGCTTTTTGATCTAGCCAAAGTTGTGTGAACTAATCTTTTTACAGAAATCAATAGTTTTCCGTTTCTTCTTAAAATTTTCAATATCCGGTTTTTAAGAAATTTAATGAGTAGTTCTTTCAGGCTGATTTTTTAAAAATATTATTAGGTCGCCATTTTCTGTAGTTACCTTTCGTTCGTATCAAAGTTTTACAAGTTCATTCCGACACCACACTTGCGTTTTACACTTTTTGTAGTTTTTTTTTAATTGTGAAGGATTGTAAACTTTTTTAAGCTGTTAAAAAGGAACAGTTATATTAGAAAAAATCGGTAAATTTCCTTTATATATAATATATATATATATATATATATATATATATATATATATATATATATATATATATATATATATATATTTTTTTTTTTTTGTAGAATGTTTCTTGAACTTTTTTATTTATATTTTTTTGATAAACAAATTTCTTGGTATGAGGTTCATACAAGGAAAAAAACAAAATCATTTCATATTTTTTTAATTCAAACGTTTCGGCTATTTTTTAGCCTTTATCAATGATTTTGTGTACACTAAAAAATTAATAAAAACATGAAACAAGTGGTAACAATCATAGACTAACATTATATGAAATATGATATTATTAACTACAAAGAGAAAATATACAACTTTTTTTTTATTACTTACCTAAAGCAGAAATCATTTCAGGTCAATTTACAAAATTTTCAGTAAAAAAATATGAAACTTAGGGAGCTTCTGAAGAACATAATTAGCAAAATAATTAATAAAACTGATTCATATGTTAAATATTCCTGGCATTTCAAAGAAAAGCTTAAATCAATAAACATGCCAAACGATTATACCATAATCTCATTGGATGTCGTATCTCTTTACACTAATATCACAGTCGACTTGGCACTTAATATCATTGAAAAAAAATGGAATGAACTTAAAATTTCACACACATTCTACTAAATGAATTCCAGAAGGCAGTACAACTAACACTAAATTCGACACATTTCTCCTATAATGATAAATTTTACAGGCAAATTTACGGTTGTGCCATGGGATCTGCCATTTCCAGTTGAGATACGTCGATGATTTGATAGCCATCCCAAGAGGTCAAGAAAATTATATTTTATCATGCTTTTATAGCTAACATGAGAAATTAAGATTCACTATTGAAGTTGAACAAAATAATCAAATAAGCTTTCTTGATATGACCCTCCAGCATAAAGATAAGATAATTCAAACTGAAGGGTATACAAAAACAACCTGGTCAGGTAGATATTTAAATTATTTCTCATAGCACGCTTTGTCCCAAAAAAATTCAGTAGTAATCCGTTTAGCTAACAGAGCTGTTCAATTATCCGATCAAAACTACCGAAAAAATGCCGTAAAAAAGCGAAAAATATTCTAATCCGAAACAGCTACCCTATTAATTAACTCAAATTTTAATTCTAGGATTCATATAATAACAAAACACACAACATGGCGGTTCGAAATAATGACCAAAACAAAAACACAAAATCAAAAAAACATTATTTGACTCTTCCCTATATCACGGGTTTGTCTGAGAATCTGCAATCCTTTTTTAAAAAGCAGAAAATTTCAATCAGTCATAAAGCAAACAATTTTCTTTGAACTAACTATAGTAAACTTATAGCAAAAACTCCGAAAAATAAAAAAATCACACACAATTTATGAAATTCCTTGTACAAATTGCAATGGTGTATATATTGGGCAATATCTCGAAAACAGAATAAACGGCCACAAGTACGACAAAAACCGCTTTGACAAAACACAAAGCCCAAAATAATCATAAATTTAATTACAAATAAACTCGCGTAAACCGGAACAACATAAAGAAAAAAGTGAAGTTTTAGAAATGATCTTTATAAAAAAACTCAAAAGCAGATATTCAAACCCTAAGTAAAATTTACAATATACTGTAAAAAAAAGTGAGAGATCCCTCGAGTCGTGTCTGAGGCGCTTTCCATTGGACCACGAGGGCGTTGCAAAAATTAATATATAACAACTAAAAAGTTTCAATTCCTTCACCCAATTCTTTGCCCTTTCTAATATTAATGTTTCTGTCAAGGTCATCGAATTTTGGTCCTGGAGGGAATAATCATTCTACAAAATTAATTTTAACCTACATGGAGGGTATAATGTTGTTGTCTGTTTGTGTCTAAGCAATGTATTTCGTTTTATATTTTTTTACTGAAAATTTTGTAAATTGACGTGAAATGATTTCTCCCTTAGGTAAGTAATAAACAAAAAGTTATTAAGTATATTTCCTCTTTATGGATAGTAATATCATATTTCATACAATGTTACCACTTGTTTCATGTTTTTATTCATTTTTTAGTGTACACAAGATCATTGATAAGGCCGAAACATAAAAAAAAACAAGGATATGAAATAATTTTGTTATATATTCCTTGAATGAACCTCATCCCAAGAAATTTGTTTTTCAAAAAAAAAAAAAGATTTTTTTTTCAATCACCAAAAATTATGAGCCCCACTTGACCTAAAAATCTAACCACTTATACAGTGTCATTTATTTAAATGCAGGCCACCCCTGTGCAAAGAAAACTTGTTTTTTTTTGTATTGTGATAACAAAAAAATTTTATTTTGCAAAAATATTATACACTTTTGTTAAAAACACAAAATAATTAGTTATTACTTCCCTCGTGAGATTTTTTCAGATCTTTACGTTTAGAGGTCCCTAGATGCCGGAAAACATGTTTTCTCAATTCCATCTGTCCGTCAGTATCAGTAGAGTCAACTACTTTTGATTTACTACTCTTGGGTTATGAGTTTCGCCACAGGTGGCTATATGCTGCTCCGTGGTAAATAGAGTATCAAGTCCGGCGAATATTTCGGATGTTCTCTTGGTAATCACAAATGTCGTTTTTGCTCCTGTTGGTGCTATTTTCTGTATTCATTTTGGCGCTAGTTGTACTCGTCTTTTAATTAGGTAAAGACCTTAAGTCAGATACACGTGTCTATAATTTGCCAAATTCCATTGCTTTAGCGGTCATCCCAAAGAAAAATCCATTTTCTGTGTAATATATATATATATATATATATATATATATATATATATATATATATATATATATATATATATATATATATATATATATATATATATATATATATATATATATATATATATATATATATATATAAATAAATAAATTTTTATTGAACACCATTTCGAAACGTCAAGTTAAATAATTACCAAAATTTTACAAGTGTACCTCTATATCACATCTAATTTTTGGCAAATTTAAAATATATTGTAGTGAAAGATTTTTACTTTGATTTTTTTTAAAACATTTTGTTTGGCCTCCATCTTGAATTCACACCACCATTTTACCAGTTTATCTCCATATCACTTTTAATTCTTGCACAAAATTTGAAATCAACCTAATAAGTAGTTTTTTGAGGCTGTTTTTTAAATATTTTATTAGGTTTCCATTGTGCTTTGCAATCTTGGATTCTTACCAAAATGTTATCACATCATTCCTATGTACGAATTAATTTTTGTGCAAATTTGAAGTGAATTGGATAACTAGTTATTTAGTAATAATTTCACCGGCATTTTGTTGCACCATGTTGAATTTTTACGAAAATGGTACCAGGTCATCCCCACGTCAACCTTAATTTTCTGTTAAAATTTGAAGTTAATCGGGCAAGTAGTTTTTTAGCTATGCCGCGAAGAGGCAGGTAGACTGACAGACTACTGGTGGAAGTGGGAAAATATGTCTTGGCTTTTAGGGACCCTAAAACATGAAAATCTATAAAATCCTAGAGGGTGATTTCTCACATTCATCTCTATATCACACTTAATTCTTGCACAAAATTTTAAATAAATCGAATAAGTAGTTTTTCAGACTATTTTTTAAAATATTTTGTTAAGCCGGTTGTTAATTTGTTATTTGGTTTCTCCATCTTTAATTCGAACTAAGATGTTACCAGTTTATTTCTACGTGGTACTTGATTTTGGTTCAACATTTGTGGTAAATTGAATGCCGCGAACAGACCAACGAACATACAGACAGACAGAGAGACTAACAGAACTGTATAGTGATGTTTTTTTTTGCGATTATAACTTGACCTGCTTTCTAATTTCTTTAAAGTCTATCCCTCCAAACACTGGACTATAATTAAGTTGAATACTTCATCCTAAAAACCCATGTATCAAAACTTTCTAAATAACAACTTGTTCGAAAGCGTGTTGAAGAGTAAATTTGTTCCCATGCAAAATAACGAATATGTCACTAACCTTATTTTCCCCTGCAGCCTTCATTTATAAGTGTATTTTGGGGCCCCTAAATCTAAATCAAATGTTAATTACTGTATTCTATCAACTGATGATAATGAAGTAGCACGTCCCGGAAATTAAAAGCAAATGACTATAACCGATTTTAATCAACTTACTTTTATATTTATTTTTGAGCGTATGCTGAGTAGCAACCACTGCAAACAGAAACGTGTAACACATATCACATAAGCTGAGTTTATATTAAACTAATATTATAATTTTAGACAAATTGTAAGATTTATGGAAATATGTGTAATCAAAGCAGTACTGCCGCTTTTTAGTTCTCTTGTACGTTAAAGTATTGATATCCAATTCACCAAAAGTTTAGAACTACAAGTAAGAAAAAAATGGGATAATTTCTATAGTGAATTTTATACTAGAATGTTGCTGACTGATATGATCTAAAATATATAGTTATATTTTTTCTTTACATCTCTTAATCTTCTTGATTTTGACATATCTTTACTAACACTTAGGTTGTCAAGGGGCAGAGCTTTGAGCATAGCAGCTATCACGAAATAGCGAGGGTTAAGTATACCTTGAAAACTGAAATATTTGAATCTTAAGCATATTCTAATCAATTCAGTTAAGAGCGGATTGAAATTTTTATGTTTAAGCTTGTCTGAGATTATAGAAATCAAATCGATAGTGGACACATTACTAGGCAGAGATTCAACCACAGATTACATCTATCAGATTTCATATTCGTCATTTAACAGCCGTAAGGTATGGATTGGCGATTGGCGCTCGCCAACTAGGAAAAAGACGCTGTATTGCGAATATTTCTATTTGGTAGGTGTATTATGTGATTCAACATAAAAACGAACCAACTAATTTAAAGCATAAAAGCTTCCCTAGGAAATGTTTGGATTTTAATTATAAGAATTAGATCATCCTATAAAAGGGTTTAAAATGTTAGCTAAATATTTACATAGTTTGTAAGATAGCGTACCTGTTGCATTCATGAAGAATTATAACAGTACATTGGTTTTAAAATCCCCTAAAACCGGATATTTTTGAACCTCTTGCTTGGTTTCATTTTCTTCCAGGCCCAGAGCACTATATTAGTTTTTCTCAATGTTTAAATATTTATTAATCAGTGCTATCAAGAGATCTCAGAAATAACAAACAATGAAAAGAAAATAAAACAACGTACTAAATAATTATCACTGTGTCCCATATAATTGTTGTGTCTTTATGCAGGGCCCACGCGAAACTCCGAAACTGGACATCAAAGTGGTCTTACGGCCCCCGAGCGCCCGTAAAAGGGTCAAGAGGAGAGCGCAGGTTGAAGGGGGGACGGATAAAACAGACATCCCAAGGGCTTCTTCAACTCGTAGTTGCCAACTTATCTCGAGAAAACACTGTCTAATTTACAGGGTTGCAATTTAAAGCCAGAGTATTCTATAGATTGGCAAAAACAGAACGAAACTTAATTAGTAGGTAACAGTTTATAATTTGTAGATGTATGACGTTCTATTAGTTAATTACACTTTTTTTTAACTTGGTAAATATTTGCAATTTTATATTTCTATCTAGTATAAATTTATAAAGTTTTTTATAAACATGTATGTCATCTGAGGCAATTATGGGAAAATTAAATGGAAACTTTACAATATTTCTTAGAGTATTGAACAATATATTAACATATGTTCCTTGCATTGGACATCCCACAATGATATGTTCTAAATCTCCTAATTACCCGCATTCGCAATTAATGCACGTCTGTATTTCTATTTTCTTTTTATACTTTGGACACAGGGCATGCCCACTACGAATGCGTCAAATTGTTTTTATAAAATTTCGATTTATCTCTTTACAAAACCAAGTCTTTTAGTTATCTTTGGAAACACGGTTTTCTATGCATAACCGTTCGTTTATTGATCGAACTGATCTTGCCAATTTTCGAATATTTGGTTTTTGGAAGTTCTAAAAACATCTGTATGAGGTACATATTAACCTAAAGTAAATTTGTGTAACTTCCACAATCTCATTTTCCAAGATTTCAACGTAAGCCTTGATCCAAACAAAAGTTGCATGTTTATTTAACAATTTCAATGTTTTGTAAGTATTAATTATTTCTTTAACAATGTAATTGGCAGAAATATTTATATCACAATTAGACAGGGCTTACAAACCACTTTTGTTACCTTGGTATTCAGTACAGTAAACAGTTATTCCCAGATAGCCCATAATTCTGCAAAAAAAAAATAGAAGAATAAAAGCAGCTTAAACTGTTGAATATCTGTAACTAGACCTACTATTGCTTCAGACAGTTGCCTCTCCTAAATCCTTTTTGAATAATTGGAAATTTTTTCTTTGCTTCCATCCAAAATTCTATTCTGTTCTTTTGGATTCTCTCTTAGGTTTTTAGTACACAAGAAGCTAAAGCTATTGGATATATATTCTCGCCAGTCTTCTGGAATAGGATATTCTCCGTTAAAAATACTGTTAAGTAGGATTTTCTTTGCAGAGTATGGTAAATTTGATAACATCGAGTACTGAATATTGTCTTTTTCTAGAGCGGCGTTATGGTTATTTTTTTATGGCTTTATTTAATTCTTCAATCTTAAAAGAGCGTCGTGGTAATTGTCTTCTCCATATTTTTGTGCAGGGGCGTGATAGGGTCTTTATTTAAAACATATGATGACGTGAGCTGCATATGGAAATCTTCGATTCAGGACTTGTTAAATTTCTGTTCTGCTGTTTCTGAAACTTTAAGTTATTTACTTTTTGCCATACTTCTCTGACTGAAGTGTTTTTGTTCAAGACGGAGCAACAGTTTCTCCAATTGTTTCGTTTTTTTTCTTAACTTAGCATAAGCGTCTGCTTTTTTGCAATAAATTAAATTAATAAGGTTAGGATTTTCTTTATATAAAGGAAATTTTATATTTCTATTTCTGAGACAATATTTATAGTTTTATAAATTCATTATGGCACATATACATTCTATATAAAATAAATCCCAGTTTGCATTTTTTGTGTTCTATTTTTTTTTGTTATTTTGAAGATGCAAATTTAGGTGAAATATGATATATTAGCTGTATGGGTAAATGATCTAAGCCATATATATCGTCCATAACTAACCATTTGAACCGATTCGTAAAATTTGTTTTTTTAACTTTACTCATTTTTACCTCCCTAAAAACATTAAAGGAGATATATGCTAATTTGTAGACCCATGTCCGGGTAAAAAGTCCATTTTGTCAAAATGTTTATCTTGATGCTGCGTCGGCAAGGCAGTTTTCAAAAAGTGACAGTTTTCTTAAAAACAAAAAAATTTTCTCAAACCAGTTTCTTGTTCTACGACAACAAAATATATTTATGTCTTGTAACAAAAATATCGAGCTTTTTATCTGATACCGATCACGATGAATTATAAAAATATTTTTTTTTTAATTTTTTATGTCGAAGAATATAGCGTATTGGTTCGGCCATTTTGATATTTTTTTCAGTTAGACTTGGTGAAGAACACTCGTGGAATATAATCGACTATTCCATTTTATTGGTTTACAATGGCAAAATGACATAGCAACAGCCTGTTTTCTACAGTTAAAACTCATACCTGGACAAAATTCTCCCTACCTGGTTTTTCAGCGACAAAATTTGGTTGGGTTAAAGTAAAAAATTGATCTTGTCATTTTGAGAAGTGTCACCTAGGTCAAATATCCTTGGTAACCAATTTAATTACCCTATTTATCACAATACAAACAAATAAAAAGACGCGCTTTTGACAGTGTGCAAATTATACATTTCAATTCTTCAAAATGAGTTCGGACGCAGGTTCATCCAGATTCGGAAAAGAGCCGTTAAAAAATATAGAAAATATAGTTGCTAACAATATACCGATCAATACCGTAAAAACTAAAAAGTCCCTCTGGGAACAGTTTTTCCAGTTTTGTTCGGAGAAGCATTACAAATTAAAACACGACACAACTCCCGAAGAAGTAGCAAACATTCTGGAGGATTTCGGCTTCAATATGAGAAAACAAAACCGTGAAAATTACAAAGAATTAAGCATAAAATCAATATAGAACACTACTGCTCAAATTATTTAAGAAACCTGTTTAAAAGAGTTTGGAATTAAAATTTATCCTTTTACGGATATTCGCTTTAAACCAGCGAGGTTGGCCCGAGACACTAAGCGAAAACTACTCCAAGCATTCCAAGAAAAAAGGAAAGTAAGTTCAAAGGCTTTCACTACTGAGGAATTACTTTCGATGGCAGGTAGCTATGATGAAAATAACCCAGATGGCCTACAAAAAAAATTTCCATCAATGTTCATTCGAACTTGCTTGGAGAGGGAATGAAGCGGCAAACTGTAAAGTGTTTTATTTCGAGAAAGAATTGAATTTGAAAGGAGAATTTACTGGGCGAATAGAATATAACGATTTTTTCTAAAACAACACAAGGAGGAGCAAAAGCTCTAACAAGCAGTAAGTGGTTGATAAAAAATATCGACAATGAAAATTTATGTCCTGTAAGATTATTTATTAAACTAATGGATACAAGAGGATCTACCATAACCACAGACAGACTATTTTTAACGGTACACCCAAATTGGCAAATAGGCGATTGGTACAAAAATATACCTTTGGGCGTAAACACCTTGGCAAAATTGATAAAACTCCCTGCACAAAGAATTGGTCTGGAAACCAAGAAGTTTAAGGTAACCAATCATTCACATCGATCTGCCGCAATATCTGCACTTGTAAAAAAAGGTATTGGTGAACATCAAATAATAAAAATGACGGGTCATTCTAGTGTTCATTCAATCAAATCGTACTTACAACTTGACTCAGAACACCACAAAAACTTGGTACAAATTTTAAGCGAACATGACGCTACACCACCTTCTTTGCCACAAACTCAGTTACCAAGAGATGAGATCAACGTTGCACTACCTTCTGAGCCACCGATTCACTTTTCAACCTTACAAATTTCACTGACATCAGCTGGAATAAAGGATGGTCAAACAAATACCTATTAACTGCATTTTCAATATTGTAAATAATAAATAAAATTATTTTCATGGATATTAAAAAATAAAGTTGTTATATTTTATTTCTTTTGGTTTCACTGTTTTATTTGATATTATGTATGGAGACATTGTTCTCGAGAATTAGTCAGGTCGAATACCAGGCGAGAAATAATTTTGAAGTTAAAACTTTCCTCTTGTATATTCAAGTTTGTTGCTTGCGACAAAATTTTCTTTCTTGTGGTATTATATATGAAAATTATAATGCCTTACTCATTAAATTTCGTCAAGGCGTTTAAAATGAAGGTGTTAGCAAATATTGGATACATACATACACACTTACGTACAAGAAGGTTAAAAATGACGGGGTTATAAAAGCATAAATATTTCTTTATTAGGTATTAGATATATTTAAAGCTTCCTGTTACTTCACTAAAAAAGATATTTTAAAAAGTTCTTCTACTCATAGATCTGATTGTATTGCACAAGAACTAACTCAATAACGGAAAAGCGTTTAGGATTAAAACGAAATAATAGAATTGACCTTTGGCCTTTTGAAATAAAAGTTTATGTTCCATTAGGTTTTTATAATAGGAGTGCAAAAATTAACGACTGAAATTTTACGGTCATTCTGATAGGTGCGTACAGTGGCATTCTTCTTTGAGAATAAATTTTTACTCGTTTTCTTGTAATTGAGCATAAGATAGCACATTCTATTTATTGTTAAAAAAATCATACAGGAAAATATATTTGTTAAGATAGTTGGTCGTAGGCTTTTGATTGAAAATCAATAGAATCCTGGAAAAAATTGTGGCCAAAGAGCTTGAAAAATAGCGACATAAATTTGGTTTTTCCCTAGTTTTCTTTTTATCAAAACCGGTCTTTGTGTAAGCATTTTTTTACCTACACGACCATAACTTTACAAAATAATACTAATATGACAGAAATGAAACCTTTTCACCAAAGTTTGTATACTATTTTATTCACAACCATACCTTTTAAATGCAAATGACGTTTTTTATGGCAAATATAACTATGTCAGAAATTAATACAGTAACACTCATGTATAAACGTAAGCTTCACTACCATCATACAAATAAAAAGTCAAATTGACATTTTGAGAATGGTTACTATGGTACTAAATAAGCCCAGCATAGAAACTTAAATTAGTTGCATTTTTGTTAGATTGTCATCAAAAAAAGTAAAGTTTGGTACATGAATCTGAGTCAATGAAAATAATTTGAGTAACTATGGAAACGATACTATGATCATTCGCGGTTGGTTACAACTCTGTATATACATGGAAACGACCTACTTTTGACATACCTTCTCCTTTCGTCGATGTTTTAGATCTGTGTGGTGTACTTTATTTTCGTAGACAATGAACGATTCAGAAGAAATCATTTGAACTTCTGGTCAATTGAGAGAATCGGCACAAAATTTGGAAAAAATTAAATAATCGAATAAAATTAAAACATTTTCGTTGTTCAATAAATATCGACATTTTGAAAGTGACATTTACCCGGGTGGAAAGTGGTCACTTTCCACCCAAGTAAATATCAATGTCAGAAATATGTTTCTTTGGAACTTTCTAAAATGTCAGAAATGTCAATAATACATAAGTGGTTGTAAATAATTTACTGTATTCTGTTTACCTTAATTACTAATTTAATGTTAACCTGGCGAAAAAAAAATAAGAATATACAAGCAAAACAAGGAAAAAATACTTAAATAATTTAGTGCAAAAGAGATAAACATTTTAGTAATAAAACAAACAAAGATATAAACCGTTGGTAAAACAACGCAAAATATAAAACAGATATAATTATAATGTTTAACAAATTTAAAAGGGTACAAACTATAGAGTGCAACAATAAAAAACATGAAAAGAAACTAAAAAACAATGGTTTTAGACAGTGTCAGAGAATTCTTCTCTCTAAAGGTTTAAGAAATAACTATACACAAAAAAAAACAAAAACTGATTTGGCCCAACATTAAAATTCAAACAACAATTTCTTAGGACAAAATTTGAAAATTGGCATATAATATTTTAACACTAAAGAACATATTCTTTTAAATAGAGTTGACAGGCTCTGTAAATTTCAATCCACCATCCAGCATGACACCAAGGAACTTCACGATGTTCTTCACCAGAGTAGATACAACAGAAATCTGCACCTGCATAAATATCTCTATATTAGGCATTGTTTGTCATCAAAAGCTAATACCTACAGAATTATTAACATTTACCATAAGCTTATGTTTTCTCGCGATTTCATTGATGGTGTCTGACTCGTTGTTAATGATGATCTCGCTAATTCCTTGTCAGAAAACTAAGGCCCACCTGAGTATCATCGCCATAAATCTAAAATACCTGCGGCACTCCCGATACTACTAGCCTTGAGGCTGATGACTTGTGTGCCAATACTACACTGCGATATATCGTCAAAATAGGAGATCACAAAATTCGCAGCCAATTGTTAAAAGTTATAGTAACTTAGCTTAGACACTAACAGGTCATGATTAGCGCTATCAAAGGCCCTACAGAAATCCAGCAACACCAGAGCCGACACCTTCCCCTCATCTACTTCCCTCACAACTGCACCCAAAAAATCTTATGTAGGTACCTACTAATAATATGCGAATAGTTATTTTGAATATGGAATATCTTTGTACTGTGAAAGATCTGAGTAGAGCTGAATATCTTTATACTGTGAAAGATCTGAGTAGAGCTGCCTAAAAATATTTTGTAACGTTGTGCGATTTCATATCTGGTACTACTACTACCTTAATTTAAGCACCGGTGTTTGGGGCGACTTAGCGTTATTTTTAAACCCTTTAAAGGAGAACTCCCCAATTTAAGATTTCTGTCTAGGTTCCGAAAATAGTCGTCGTTTATTGATTTGAAGCTTATTCACGGATTGTCCAAGACCAGTAGGCTTCATCCAAGATTAAAATTAGGAAAAATCTGATAGAACCTCATACGAAGCCAAAAAATATACTTTTAAATATGTTTTTTACAGCTTTGTGGTCGTAGTCTAAGCATCTCTACTTCAATACTGGTATATTTTTTAGAAATGTAAACTTAAAATTATTTCTTAAGTTGTTAAGAATACAAACATATACAATGGGGGCATTTCAAAATGTGATGCTTATTGAGGTTTTTTACTCAATTTTGTTCATTCTAATGAAAAGTCCATAATATATATATATATATATATATATATATATATATATATATATATATATATATATATATATATATATATATATATATATATATATATATATATATATATATATATATATATATATATATATATATATATATATATATATATATATATATATATATATATATATATATATATATATATATACATAATACAAGAGCACCAATAAGACAAATGGATTTTCTTTTTTTGCATACATAAGCCATTTTTCCTTTATGTAGGATTACTCCAAGGGGGAAAACACCAAAATAAAAACTTAAAATAAAATAGTTTTTGTTAAAGGATGCAAATAAACTATAGAATTAGTTATAGCTATAGTTAATATATATATATATATATATATATATATATATATATATATATATATATATATATGTATGGAAAATTACTATGTTCACAAAAACACATTCGTATATTATGTTTCTGCCACTCATTCTTTGTCGTAATAAAATTAAAGAATAAGGCCAACGTTTTGTAACCAATACATTTCGATGTCACGAAAAGCCCTAACACAACCCTTTCATGATATTAATAGGGTTCCTCGCTTTTCCCTCTGGGCTGATCAAAATTTAGAACAAATAACAGGTCAGTGTTAGATAACACAAAACATGGGAAAACAGAGTTTAAAATTACACCGAAATACTTATAATTTAATTTCGTACGGTTTAATACCATTAAAATATCCAATACTTTGATGTGGTGAAGTGTAGAAATTTGTGTACTTTAATAATAATTGGGTATTACAGGTCGTACAAAAATATAAAAAGGGAATTTTGATTTGCTTAAGAAGTACGTATGAATAACGTTAAGAATTAACTGTTTTCAGAGATTTAACAAATGCAGTTGCTTCGCTGGTGAATATAAAAAGTTGAGATGTAATTTAATCTGGCATTCTGTTTTTTGCTTTGATACGTGAAACACGACCATATATCTGTTTTTCTTTGGATGCATTTGTATTAATGTGGAAAAATTGCTATTAACTTTTACTGAATTGATTATATTATAATTTATAAAACATTTCAGAATTGTTGGTCATATAAAAATCACTTTGAGACTGAATTGTGTGGTAGTATTTATGTATTATTTTAACTATAACAATATTATACTGTAATAATAATAATACTATAATTCTGTATTCCCCCTGTACCTGTAAAAGCTTATAAAATTTTCACAAGTCAAAAAGTTAAAACATATGGCTTATACATTTAAGACACTACACAACTATGTTCCACAAGGCATCCATCTTATACTTCTATATATTATTGGGTTATAATAATAATAACAAAAACAATAATAACAACAATACCAATAATAATAACAATATCAGTAATACCACTATTATCATAAAAAAAACGACTACATATTAACAAAGAAGAAAGAAATAAAGGTAAGATATTTAAACATTTTGAATTATTCGTAATCTCAAAAACTTTAGAAAAGTAAGGTCTCTTTAAATTAACTTTAAATGTAGAGATCTTTTTACAAAAACAAATCGATATCATAACACATTTTATTACATATAATCTGAAATCTAAATAATGGATTGTTGCATTCCAAATTAGGGTATATTAAAAAGTGCATCGTTTCAGAGCCCTGTAATGAGAACATTAAAATTTAAAAATAACAGAAGATGGAAAGAATATATATGGAGGTCAAGAAGCTTATATTATTATATCAAACATAAACCTGAAACATTGCGCCATACTTCAAGGGGTAAGATTTTAGAATTACGAGCTGTATTCTCAACTGAACAACCTGCTTTGTATGCTATACCTTTCGAAAACTTATTTTAAATCACTTGAAACCTATTTATATGTATCTATAGTTAGAATTCTATATCATTGAAGCAAACTAGAACTTACTATGATCAAGAGGAAAATACAACCATAGAATCGTTCTAGAACTTCTGAAAACTCTACAAGTTCTAGTAATAATTATCAGCATCTTACTAATTTCTGCAATAACTCTGTTAAAATATAAAACGAAAAGTCCACTTCTTTTCCAGAATAACACAAGATCTTTGACATTTTTTAGGGAAATATTGCCTATTTTATAAGCGTGTTTAAATATATTAAAAAACTTTGAAAAGGAAATTGAGAGGCGTTTATCTAAATTTAGGAACAAACTGTTCTTATTACAATAAACAAGGAGCCTATTCAGGTCTTCTCGTAGTTTAAGACAGTATGTTGGATCCCCTATTTCACGTTAAAGCTTAACATCATCTGCATATAAAATATATTTGCTATTTAAGAAACACATGCTAATATCATTATATATATATACTATGAAAAACGGAGGACCAAGATGACTACCCTGAGGAGCACCTGAATTACTTTTGAAGGGTTCAGAATGGTACTCGCCAACGACAATTTGTTTTCGCACAATCGGTTTTAAGTAGGCGGGTTTTTGTTTTTTTCTCTCTTAACATTAAGCTTGCCGACTCGGGTCAAAATATAAACGGGGTAAAATTAGATATTAAAAAAATCCGATCTTTATCTATCATTTAATTAAATGTTTTTTTTAACTGAAAAACTAAAGTGGAATGGTTGTTTTGCCGAATACCCACTGGAAAGTTTGATTTAAATTTAATATTTAATGGACGCGGGGAACGGTTTAAAACTTGTTTTGTACTAATCAACGAATCCAAATAATCAAATACTTTGAAAAAGGTCCGAAAACAACGCCGATCGTTCGGGACTTTTATTTTTATATTTTGCTGCATACGAACTAATCGCAAACGAAGTTAATCTAAATTGCACAAAATTAATTCCATTGTATTTTTCACAATGTCCGTCTCGCTCTTCTGTACATTTTTCATTACGGCCCTTTTTCTACCCTATCTACAAGGTTTTGTCAATATATATATATATATATATATATATATATATATATATATATATATATATATATATATATATATATATATATATATATATATATATATATATATATATATATATATATATATATATATATATATATATATATATATGACAAAGTACGCAATTATATGAAAACACAGGGCTTTGTTGAAAAAGACTATTAATATATGTGTATTACCTCTTGGTTATAAGTCTAGAAACTATTTTGTCAAGAAGTCTGAAAACGAATTTCTGGAAATATGTTTTCGATCCTACGGTTACTGAAAAAAATAGGCATTTGCATTATACTCTCATTAACAATAAAACCTAAAAAAAGTAAATTAAACATTTTTTTTTAATTTCTGGCGTTTTTCATTTATTTTATAATCGTGTATTACCTTCCTGGTTTCTCAATAACTGCTTACATATGACGAAGTAATAAATTAAATGAATCATCTCAAATATTTCTTGGAATTGCTTCCCAGGAGGTTCTTATGGCTGTCATTAGATCTTGCCTGTTGTTGAATTGCCGGCCTCATAAGTTTTCTAGAATATTTAAGTCGGGAGATATGGCGGCCCATTCCAGAACATTTATGTCATTGTCATTTAATCATGTATTGATGCTTCTGGCTGTATGAATCGGAGCATTATCATGGTGAAATGTCCATTGTTGTTTGGGAAATAACGCGGCAATATTACCAACTTGCCTTTAAGGAAAATCGAAGTACTTTTGAGCATTTTATCTTTCTTCCAAAATTTTCAGCCACGACTTGAAATTGCCGCCGAAACCATTACCGATCCAGATCGAGAAAATAATATTGGGAGCCATCAAGCCCATCCAAATAGTTTTTGCGTATTTTTTTTCACTTCAAGTGGAGGCATTTTGTATTACTCTTTGAACAGTTCGAATGGAAGCATTAGTTTCGACTCTACCCCTACTTTGTCTAGCCGTAGCACAAGAATTAGACCCTAGTCGTAAAATGGCACAACGCTCCCTTGCTGTAATTTTCAACGTTCTTTAAATAAGCATTAACTACCTACGTTCTTCATCCTATTTTTCTGGTCGTTTCTCGATTAGAGTGCCATTCAATTTTTCCTGTTTCTTCCAAAAATAAAGTTTTTCTACTAACTATACTGACAACATGAACAATCATTGCGGCGTTGCTAGGTGATGTATTTTTCGTGTACTGCGATACTCCTATGATTAAACAATTTCGTAAAGGTCTAGGTAAGAGTAATCAAGTGTCGCAATAGAAATGACGATTTAACTTACAAAGAATCTCTTATTTTTATGTTATGTTAAAATTAATATTTAAAACATAACCAACGAGAATTAGTATGAAAAACAATTATGAAACATTTTATTTTGAAGTTACATAATTGTTATAGAAATACAAACAAAATTAATGTCAAGAAAGTCTCCATACATTTACTGATTATTGTAATCAATAATAGTTTGACGGAGTTTAACGGAAAATGACAATATCATATAAACTAGTATTTAGTGGGACCGCCGTTGGCCTTGATCATCTCCTGCAACTTTTTCGTCATGTTTGCAACCCGCTTTCAGCAACTTCTGTGGACATGTTCTCCCATTCGTTTATTATTCTGTTTTTTTTAAAGTCTTCCCTATCTGCAACATTACGCTTGTGTCGTTTAAGTTCCTCCTATAAATGCGCAATGGGGTTAACGTCTGGTGATTATGGAGGTGTATGTAGCTGCTGTTGCACATTATGGATTATCCATAATGTTTGCCGTATGTTTCGGATCTTTGTTCTGATGGAAAATGTATCTTTCTTGGAGTGCTAATTTTTGTACACTAATAAAATGTAAATTTTCAACCCTTTCTGCGGATATGCATTCCCAAAGCAAAACACTGCCACACCCTTGTCTCTCCGTGGAACAAATGTCTTTAATATCGAATGCGGTATTTTGTCTCCATACTTTATAGCCTTATAGCCTGCCTTGCGCTGTGGCGTAGAGCAGAGCCACTTTTGATTAAGCTAAAATGATAGAAATAGCATAATGTAAGGACCTTTTCTCGGGATTAGCGTATAACCCCCCTCTGCCAGAGCCAGTTTTACAATTTTACGTTTCACTTATAACTAAAATATAGTAATGAATGAACTTTTTTTAAAGTCGTTTATATTATTTACGCTAAATTAGATAAAAAACAAAAACCGAAGACCTTTTTTTTGGTTGTTCAAAATTTCCTTCGTACGAAACTCTCCCCCCCACCGCCACAAAAGTGATATCTCTCTACGTCACTGGCCCTGTGTACAATTTCTCAGTGTTTGAGGACAAACATTTTTCGAAAATAGTTCCCGTAATTCCTCTTTTAATTCTTGGGACTTATAATTATTTCTCTAACAATACTCGTCACATGGTGTCAGTTTCTTCGGACGAGCGGAGCATGATCGAATTTTATAGGAACCCATTGATTTATACTGGTTGACGATATACTGAACAGTAGCGTGTGACATTTTAACAATTTTTTCCTATATGTATTTCTGTACAATTTTCCACCTTCCACAAATCATTTATGATCTTTGGAACTGCAAATGGAATTTCACGATTATTCTCGCTCATTTTTTATACTACTTTGAAAGCTCATTGCAAAAGCAGCAAGTGACAGATTATTAAGTATGGCCGAAAATTATTCATTTGTTCAGTTGAGCAAGTAATAGATAGCTTGATAAAATAATTGATTATAACATGTTTCTTCATTGCAGTTCTTGAGTGTATAGAGACTTTTTTGACATTAATTTTGTTTGCATTTCTAATAGAATAATGTAACTTCGAAATATAATGTTTTGTAATTGCTTTTGGTACTAATTCTCGATGATTATATTTTAAATAACAATTTAAACATGTTTTCTCATAGTTCCAATTAATTAGTTAAACATCACATATACATATGTAGACAGAATTGGAAGAATTCTCAGAAAACAATATATAAGCCACAAATAACCAATTACTTGGAAATGTAAAAGACAAAATCGAATTGGAATACCACGGAGTAAATAGCATGTTATGCCATGACTGTGAAATGTTGTACGTTAGCCAAACTAATAAGCAAATAACAGCAATAGTAAAAGAGCATAAACTCAGTATCAGAAATAAATAAACTACCCCGGTCCTATTTCTACATCATCAAGGAACAGGCCATAAAATAAACTTAGAGGAGGTTGCCAATATATATCACTCTCGAAAAATGGACTGCTTTTCATTTAATTTGAATATGGAGTCCGGTGCAAAACCTTGCGGGGCTAAGGCAAAGTTAAATTAACCAAAATGAAAATTTAAAAAAAATAAATTGTGCACAAAGTTTCGGTTTAAGTTGTATGGGTGACACGTGCTTCTCTCGATAATAACATTATCAGATCTAAAAAAATAAAACACATGATCTACTTGTAAACATAAAATAATAATATAATATTAACAATTAAAACGAATAAACATACAAACAAGACAAACACATATTAAAATTCACTAATTATCAGATACAAGTTGTTTATTGCCTATATATTAAGATGTGTGCCCAAGCAGCCGCCATGTACTTCTAAACGAGAAGACTATCTCTGGAGGATTATTTATATATATATATATATATATATATATATACTAATTTTGTTTTCTTGGGTATTTTGGTTCGATAGTAGGAATAAAATTAAAACAAATTTAATTTCATTTTTGTTACATTTTTATAGACCTTAGAATCTTATGGTAAGTCATCTAAAATGTTAAAATAATATTATTAATAATTTGCCCATACAATTTATAATAGTCTTTTAAGAAAAATATCTTATCTCGGTTTTCTATTGTTACAGACACAAAAAAAAAATACTGATGAAGACCAACCATAAATGGTCGAAACGTCTATAAAAATTTTATATATTAAAATATATATATATATATATAAATATATATATATATAAATATATATATATATATATATATATATATATATATATATATGTAATGTTTTATATCAAAAATTTAACCGGAAAGGTTAATCTCTGATAGAATGTCAATGTCATTAGCTATTCCGGTTAAATTTCTGATATAGAACATAAATGATATACTGTTCTTAGTTTCTTTATTTCTTAGTTTGCTGAAGACGGGGGTAGACTTTCCCCCGAAAAACGTCCAAAAAAGTAGATATTTTTCAGTGTTGTTCCTCCGGTATCTTCAGAGGGATCCAGAACTAAATACCACAGATTAAAATTGTAACGTAAATTGGCATAATTATTTATAGTATTTTCAATTTTTTATAATTTGTGGGGTAAAATCCCAAAATAGTTTTTTCCTTGAATCATGAATCTGTCACGACAATTTCGTAATTATCTACTTGAGCTTAGCCTATGTAGTAGCCGATAATAATATATAGGTAACTAACAAAGCTTCATCTCGTATCTGATAATTTGTAAATATTTGTCTCGTCCGCGTGTTAATTCGTTTAAAGGTAATATAATTACAATAGCTCGTAGGTGTTAATCTTTTAGGTCTGATGATGCTCTTATAGACAGAAACACGTGTCACCAACACTAACCCGGCATTTGTCGCTAGGGTCAAAATTTCACCATTAGTCGCACGTGAGATTTTCTCTCACATGCAAAATTTTAAGAAATAAAATACTACTATGTTTAATATTAGTTTTAATCGTAAATTAAACAGTATTCATAGTTACAAAACACGATCTTTTTTAAATTTAACGTATATTATCTTCATAAATCATCATCAGATCCCATCTCTGCTTCTATGATACAGTTTCTACAAGAAAAAATTGTGTGTTCAGGACAAATGGGTCGCTGGCAAGTTCTACATACTTTCTTGACTTTTCTGTTTTTTCGCCGAGGACAGAAGCTACAAAAACTTTCACGGGCCATTTCTGGTTGCCTTACTTCTTCAGGTGGTAGTTTTGCGATTTTTCTAATAGAAGTTCGTAGGCTGAATGGTAAGTTTGTAATTTGGGACCGGTTTATTAGGTGAGGTTTTATCAACGAAAGAGCCAGGTCTTTCAAATATAAACGTCTAGGCGGAATGGATTGGTTTATGTTATTTGACTTATAAATTATAAAGCTGTTGACGCCACCAATATTTAGCATTGAAAAATATACCGTCAGGGGCCATCTACAACTTATTCTTGCAACCGAGTATAACGCTTTCATTTCATCAACCACGTCGACTGCTCCTTTAGTTAAATTATAAAAGGTTATAATTTCGGGCTTTACTTGGTCTCCTGTTTCTTCATCTATGATGTCGCCGTCGTGCATGGTGGACAAAAGTAGTACATTTTTTTTCATTTTCTTCTGAGGAACGTATGAAACTAATACAGACTTTTTTGAAAAAGCGAACATACTACTACAAAAGCATCGTTCCTTGATATTTGACAATTCAGTTGGTATTTCTTTTTTATTTTTTCGTAAGGTGCCAACAATAGTAGTATTGTGATTGATCTTTAGGTCATTAGCCAATGGAATAGAGGTAAAATAATTGTCCATCGTGACATTCCTACCAGTACCAAGAATTGGCTCTATAATCCTCTTGACTACACTAAAAGCTGTATTTTCTACGTTATATTGGCCTTCGGGTTGTTTCCCTGAGTAAATTTCTAAATTAGAGGTATAAAATGATCTAGAGTCGACTAAAGCGTATATTTTTATGCCGTATTTGGCGGGTTTGTTTGCGATATACTGTCGAAATTTACAGCGACCTCTAAATGCCTCAAGCATCTCATCCACAGTTCCATATTCGCCAATGGTATAATGCGTTTTACAAAACTGAACAAAACCATCAAATTGTTTTCTAATGGCGGCCAAATTATCCGAGGCTTTCCGAACATCTCTATCATGGATGTTGTCAAATCGTAAAGCACTTAGCAGTGTACAAAATCTTCGCTGACTCATTGTTGCCCGAAAACATTCAGGAGATGTACCATCATCTTTCCAAAGTTCAGAAATATTGACATGGCTACTTTTTTTGATACCGGCTAGATATAAAAGACCAATAAGGGCACATAGTTCATGAAAATTAGTGTCAGCACAATCTCTGGCACGGCTATATTTTTCGCGCTTCATTCGAAGATATTCATTAGTGCAATCGACCACTTCTTGAACCGAGGCATCAGGAAAGAAAATTTTCCAACATTCAAGCGGCGTTTTTGCATTACGTGCTAAGCCTTTTACGCCAGGCAAATGCGTTACCAAATTATGCTTTCTTGTACGACCTCTAGTAATGGGAGCGTGCTTCAACCACTTTGTGACTTTGTCTTTACCAATGTAAATTGGTGCGTTTTGGAAAAAAACGTCGTCAGTGTCTATATCCATTAGCTCATCACTCTCATCAAAACTTTCTTGATCTTGTTCTTGGACTCCTTCATTTTCTTCGCAATCGGATTGGTCTGTATCTGTATTGTGTAGGCTATGGTCGCTTTCTGCATCACTTTCTGGTTCGTCGCATCTTTCTTTATCATCTTCAAGAGGTTGAAAATTTTCATTTTGATCTGAAATAAATAATAAATTATTTAGTCTACAGATCGAAGAGCAGATTGAATAGTTTCCCCAAAATCGTCGTGTATTATTACACATTTTGGTATAAAATCAAGAAAAAAAAATTATTTGCTTACCTCTGTTCTTTTCCTGCTCAAACTTTAAAAGTGCAAGGTCCACAAGTCTTTTTCCACGACTCATTGCACTACACGTAGCACTATACTAATTAAAAACAACAACCTGGAGTCTATAAAAATACTTCAAAAATTATGACGCGCTTTGTCGCGCAATGAGAGAAAATCTCACACGGAGTGCAACTGTCTCTACTACGCTCTACAAAATACTAACGCGACGCGATCGGATTACACTAATTATGCCAGAAGGTGGGGAGGGGATAGTCAGGAAAGTACCTAAAAGGACACGGATCAGTAACTTGTTAAAAATAATTTAAATTAATTTTAATATAACCGTGAGAGAAAATCTCATATAGCGACTAATGCCGGGCTAACTTTGACTGAGACTGGGTGTCTGTTTATATTTTTTCACATTTTGATCATAAGTTTAGTCTCATGAAGTAAAAACGGATGATTTCTTTCAAAGTTGAAGTAATTACTTTTAACTGGTTATACAATTACCAATCATTGGCTGGATTACTGGATGTGGACTACTTCATAGCTTCAGCAAGAAGTATTGAATTCTGTTTTTAATTTAAATTTGATTAGATATATTGCATGTTAACAACTATGTACCATGAAACTAGAATATCATAAAATTGTTATATTACTAGACAAATATATTATTAAGCTCTCAATTCACCCTATTACTTTTCTATGTAACAATCCAAAATCCAAATTAGTTCTGATGATATGTCCTCGTACATTTTTTCGTCCTTTTTCACAGTTCCGCTTTGTCTGGGGACAGAATGTATTTCATTAAAAAGCTGATTATATTTGCTAAAAAACGCTACATGTTTTAATTATCTCTCTAAATGTGCTTTTTTATGCAGCCGATGCATTTTAATTCCGATCGGATCAATACCGCCGCCGAGCCGGGAAAAAATCCGCCATTTTTATACATTTTATTGTTATTGCAGTGTGTAGAAAAAAGGGGTGGGCTATTCAGCTCCCACCCACATTTTTTTAACGAAAGCCCATTCGAATAATTAATGTTAATTTGCACTAGGCATACGGTTTAAGTTTTGTATTTTGTCAATGCTACATACAAAATTGATGTCGATATACACATATTGCTTAATAATAAAGTATGTTTTTTTTTCTACTGGGAATTTACCACAATGAGCAGCTTCTTTACTCAAACCTCTAAATGTCCTTTGTATACTTTCCCTACATTATTATACGTTTAAATCCATATTATTTTAATTATCGGTATCTCTTAGTGCATTGACATAAACTAATTTACAGGCAGGCATAAAATTTGTGATAAAGTAATTTTTTTTTCGCTTAATTAGGATTTATATTTACCTTATAATTAACCCATTTTTGCTTCTATCACATAATTTTATTTTGTCAACCAAAGTTATTATCTCTGAATATTCGCAGCAAATTAAATTCCTCCGACATGTATTGGGGGAATTACCAGCAGTAACTAGATCACAGTTGGGGATTCCCCGAGACGCGGTTTATTTAAAACAGAGAGTGTCAACATGATATTCAAACGGACGTTGTCTATCTAGTTTTCTAGTTCTATCAGTCTTTCGTTGTGCATTTTCTATAAAAAAATGTCTAGTAGGGGTTGTAGAAATAAACCTGATGACTTATGTTATATTAGTGGACAGTTCATAGTGAAAAAGTTTAAAAAAAAACATTACTGATTTTGTAAAAAATGCATATTTTGCTTACTTTAAAATAAAACTCTGAGATTAAGATAACCTTTGTGCACTACATGTTATCTGCAATTGATAATAAAGATCATAATACAAAATCTATCTAATAAGTAGATTAACTATCCCAATCTTTTGTCGGCAATAAGATCAGTTTGTAATTGTACCTATTCCACCTAAAGTATTGCAGTCTAATGTCGAAATAAATCTGCAACAGATACAGAATCTGACATTTTTAAAGAATCTATTTCAAAAACTAATGAACCGCAGCTATTTTCTCAATTATAATTGAATGACTGTGACTTGACAGATGTTTCCAAAAAATCTTTCTGAGCTTTTAGGATCCAGGTTAAGAAAACAAAATTACTTGACCCAGAAAATACATTTTATTCGTATAGAAATCGCGAGGTTGAATTTGTCTATAACTTCACCGGAGCTGGTTCACTTGTATATTGCTAAAATGTATCTAGATTGATTATCCACCTTGGTGATCCTAAATACAAACCTACCGAGTGGAAACGAGAAGCCTTAAAGTAGTTCTATTACACAATGGAAATTTATATGCATCTGTTCCTGTTTGTCATTCAACCCAACTAAAACAAAATTACGAAAATCTTAAAGAAGAGCTTTTAAGGACAAAGTATAAGTACCTCAACTGGATTCTACGTGGCGACCTTAAAATTTTAACATTTAGGGTCAACAATCCTTAGGTAAGTGGAACAGTAGAGCAAGAGATGACAAGTGGTGGAAAAAACTGGCCACCAGGAAAAAATTTAACAACTGGCCCCAAAAATGTAATTTGGGAAAGCCTAGTTGACCCCAAAAAAATTTTAATACCCCTCTTCATATAAAATTGAGACTGACTAGATAAAAATGGTGGTTCTTTTAAATACTTATGTGAAATTTTTCCGGGTTTTTCTGAAGCTAAACTAAAAGAAGGCATTTTTATTGGGCCACCAATAAGAAAGTTAATGAAAGGTAATGGAATTGAGAGGGTTATGCAGGAAGACGAAAATGAATAGCTTTAAAAGAAGTTATAACTAGGTTTCTAGAAAACTACAAAGACCCAGATTTTAAAAATATTGTTAAAAAAGTGAAGGAATTTAGGAAATTAGGGAGTATTGTGAGCATAAACATTCACTTTCTTCATGCTCATCTTGATTATTTTCCGGATAACCTCGGTGATATTAACGAAGAGCAAGAGGAGAGCTCTCAGCAGGACATTAAAGAGATGGAAAAGCGATATCAATGGCGTTGGGTTGCCAAAATGATGGTCGACTATTATTGGATGCTGATATTGATAAAGCAGAATACAAACAAAGAACAACGAATAGAAGCTTTGCCGGAAAAAGAGAAAGATTTTCCAAGAAAGTAAAGAATTAATTAATAGTTATTTTTTAATACTTTCGCGGTTTTATTATTTGTTTTGTTGGTTTTGTTATTTTTTTTTATCCTAAATATATATATATATATATATATATATATATATATATATATAAATATTCTTAATTTTTACATTGTTGTTGTATTCGGTTTAAAAACCTTATGTCATAGAAAAAACTGAAAACAGATTTGAAATTAGCATCACTTAAATACCCAATATTAGTTGGAAAATTCAATTCACATTTTATAAAGTATTTAAACGCTTTCCTGTGTATTGTGGATATTACTCCTATTAAAAAAATCCATTGGGGTAAGGTCTGGAGAACAAACTGATTATCACCACATATTTTCCTCTTCAAACAGGCAATATTTTTGCAAGTTTTTTGTAGAGTTTTATTTAAATATGCTAAATATATATTTTAATAGAAAGAACGGTTATGAAATTGTACTAAGTATATTAAATTTTTGTTGGACTGTACCAAACTCCTTATATGGTTCATATATCTGTTTCAGTGAAAATTTTCGCGATTAATTGCCTTCCAGTAAACAAAATAATTTTAAAAAAATGTCAAGTGTGTCTTTTGCTAAAATGCAACTGAAGGGTTCTATAATAATTTGTGAAACAAAGTACAAGTAGGTAAGTTTTCAAGAACGATTTGAACTTTCTATCTACAAACAATACGGAACAGATTACGGAGAACTGATATACGACCTTATGAAGCAGCATTGAGTCCCAAGTTAAAAGCGAATTACCGCAGGGCAGATTTCGAATTTGCGAGAGATCATTTGCCATGGAGTGAAGATCAGTGGAGAAATATTCTATTTAGTGTGCAGATGCCTAGGAATCGGCATATCTAGTGTAATTTTAAGAAAACTGTAAGCTACGGTGATGTGTCTGTAATGATTTGACATGGGATTTCGTCAAAAACGGACCTGTTATTTGTAGAATATTTGACGGCTGACCGATGCATTACAGAAATTTAATAGCCCTACGTTGTGCCTTTTCCTCGCGAATTGAATTACACTCGGCACAAGTGGTAATTCAGCAGATTCTGAAATTTCCTTAATGGAATGGCCAGCCCGAAGCCCTGATATTAACCCCGTTGTGCATATACGAGACCATATAGGAAGACAGGTTCGAGAAGCAGTGAATCCCCCGCAAAATCTATAGGAGCTCCGGTTGGAGGGGTAAATTTGGCAAAATATAGACCCACAACTTATCCGTATTTTAATTTTAAGCATGCGCAACAGATGTTTAGTGCTAACGGTTGTAATACCAGGTACTAAAAATCTTGATTATGTATCGTTTTTATTTATTGTTACTAATTTCTTAAAATCTCCCAAAGAAAGAATGAGCTAAGTATATTGTTTTATTTTCTTTGTTACATAAATGAAGCTGTGAATTTTTTTTGCTAAGAGAAAGATAAATTAAATACAAAAATATGGTACTGAGGTACCTACCTATTTGAAATAGGAAAGTTGGACAAAGCCTAAATTAAACAGACCTATATATTCAGCAAAGTTGTTTTAAGAATTAAAAAAAAATAATAGTTAATCTTTTATATTGAACACTTTTTTCCAAACCGTACAATGAAAGAGATAAAAACGGGTAAAATTCGTCGAAATACCATGTTAATGATACCCTTGTTATTATTGTCAAATTAAGAATATCATAAATTAAATACAGCAAAACTCTAATAACGAACTTTAAGTCATCATTTTCAATGGCGGTATTAAGTTTGTAGAAATTTTAAATCTCCCTGTAAATTCGACAAAATTGAAGATAATTTTTATTAAAGTAAAATTTCAATGAAAAGGCTTTTTGTTAATTTTAAGAAAAAGGGTTTTTTTACCCGTAATCGAAAAAAACATTAATTTTCCAAAAATGTCATTTTTTTCTTACCACCAACTTGTGGAGCGGGGTTTTTGGTACAGCAAGTACCTTTATGATAAACTGCATACAAGACATTCATAAAATGAAAATTTCAACACTCGGTGTATCCCGTATGTCAGTCTAAAATGTAGTAAAATTTACATGGTCTTGTATTTTTTTTGCCCCCCCTGTAGAACAAAGCCGGGATACACCAGACATATACCCTGCTAAAAAATAAAAAAAATTCCTACTTGTCAACATTCCATAATTTACGTGCGAAGTGTATTTACAAAAACAGGAATAGCACATTTTATATTATGTTTATTTTTAATGCCAAAGAACTACGTACATAATTGTATATAAATTATGTTATTTTCTTGTTTTTATAAAATATTACATAGCTATTTTTATAATAATACCATTTAAAACCATAAATCCCCAACGTCAAACAATCACTTCAGCGATACTTTCATTACAGGAATGTCTTACCTTGTAAATAAATGAACAATCACCAAGAGGCGCTTCATCCTCATTTTTTCTATGACTTCTGTGCTGCACAAGTACCAATACTCATTAAGTCATATAAGTTTTTGCTAATTAGTAGACGGCACAATATTAAAATATCGTAAAATTTTTAGTTTAACATCTGCTAGAATCCTCGTCGATCAGTTTACATGAACGCTTTAACGATATTCCATGCCTATTTCTTAAATTTGCAAATGAAGTTTTATCATATACTTTGCGCATTCTTTCATATAGTAACCTTATTTTTTCGTAATTTTTTTTTACCAGTTCACTTCACTGCTTATCTTTTATTGTCAACAGAGGCCTCAATATAAATGATTAAGAGAGTTGGTCGATATTAGGTTGTCTAATAGATTTATTATGGTACCATTGTTAAAGAACATTAATTCAAGAATATTGTTATATTTAACAACAAATTGTACTCTAGTGACCAACAAAATTGTAAAAGTAAGTACAAGTTATATGTTGTGCCCTTCCTGCTTCAGCTTTAATTTTTAGAGATAAAAACCGTCTTTAAATAGTTAAGAACGGTTTTGGTTGAATCGCCAGGATTTTATATCAGAACATGTAAGCAAATATATCAAAAAATACCAACTTGTGTTTCTTTTAAATGGGACGCCCTATTTATTATATTTCATTTGAATCCCCATAATCTCCCGATTCGAAAAATATATACATGTAGTATATTTATTTTAACAGTTTTCCAATGTTTCACATCACGCAAGATAAACCGCGATGGACAAAAATCTTTAAAGTAAGTCCTAATTGGTATGGCAGTTACGCAAAATAAACTAATTAAGCTTTTAAAGGAAAAGCAAGAAATTGTAATAGTATATTACATACCGAATAGAGAAGTGTTTCATTACAGTCGAGAGATTTATATTAAATCGAATTAAATATCAACTAAATCTCGAGACAGTAATGAAAACTTCCCTCTGAGGTTTGTTTACTATTTTATTTGCAACCACAACTCAGAATCAAAAAGTAGATACAATATTTTATTTTGAAAATGAAAAAATGTAGTAAAAATGCCAAGATTGGTCATTTTCTGTTTTGACGTTTTCATATATGTTATCACCGGTACCAGGAGCGTGTTCACAGCGACTGGTTGTTATGGCGCACACCTTCACAACTGTAACAAAGAAAGCCAAAATATTGTCCGAAAGTGATGATAATGAAGACTATTTTAACACTGGTACTACACCAAAATTTAAAGAAGCCGCAGAAAGAGCAGAAGCAACTTTACTTCCAGAGAAAAGAAAGGGACGATATGAAATGGTATTGAAGGTATATGAAAATTGGTGTGCCGAAAAAAATGCTAAGAATATCGCGTCGGAGATAGTCTTGATGATATATTTTAGTGACATGAAAAGGCAGAAAAAGCCATTAACTCTTTGGGCTATCTACAGCATGATACGGACATTGCTAGAATTGAGGAAGAAGATTGACATTTCAGAATATAGACTGCCTTTTTGAAACGTCAAAATGTGGGATTTAAGCCAAAGAAATCTATTTTTACCACGGTCTTGATTTGGGTGTTGTTGAGACTAAGTATTTCGGATTTTACGATTTTTTCAAATTTTAAACGAAAGCCTATGTCTTATAGTACAGATTAAAAAAATAACATTTGAGGATGAAACACTTTTGATCCAGAAAAAAAATAAAAATTGACCAAATTTCCTCCAATTTTCAAAACATTGCAGTGCAAAATCTCCTTAATATGGTATTAGAAATAAAAGGATTCTTACACTGTTGCCAAATTGCCTTACTTGATTTATGATGTAAATATCTTAAACTTAACTCTAAGTTGCCAGTGATTGAGCAGTACCGTTTTTTTATGTTATGGCTTTAATGATGATGTCTGTTTCACCTTGTGCTCCTAATGACAACATTTCAACTATGCAACAAAATATTATTAACAACCCTAATAAATAGTAATGAATTCTTCGATGATAAAATTAAATTAAATTTGGCAACATTGCTTCTTGAATTCGACGAAATGGCCGATTAATCATGAAATGTCAAATGTCTGTTTAAGAATTTTTTAGTTGAATAAAGCGGGGTTTATACAGGAAACAAAATAAAATAAAATAAGAAATAAGGATTCTGAGGTAGTTTATACCGAAAATAAAATTAAATAAGAAATAGGGACAATTGTTGTCACATTCTGTAACACAACAGTTTTTCCCAAGCTTTTCAATACTGCTATACCTATTGCATTAATTTTTTAAAGACAACTTTAATTTTAAAATGCACACAACTTATCCAAATACAAACATATTCAGTGAAATTGTCAATATCATATCAACACGAAATGCGCACGCGTATTTTTGAAAAAAAATAAAATAAAATAAGAAGATAAAAGTTGGCCTTCTCTTATTTTATTTCCTTATAGAAGTTGTATCTTTTGATCTCCTTATTTTATTTTATTTCTTTTTTTTTATTTGCTGTATAAACCCACCTTAACATTAACATATTTTGTTGACACACTTTTAACATTAGTTCGTTACGAACTTAAATTAAAACAGAGTATATTATATTATAAACTCTAATTATCTATTCTGCGTGCAATTTTAACATAAATAAGCTCTACAGTGAATCCAAAAAAAGTGAGAATATAAAAAATACCTAATCTCTACAAGAGCCGAGGATTTTTTCAAGGAAACACGTTAACCTTAATTCCTTCCTATTAAAGAGGGGTTATGATATTTTAGAAAAGAAAACTTCCATTGAACTTTCGGATACAAAAGCTTATAAAAGCAGATCATTTATGAAAACTGACACACATTGTAAAATAATTTATCCAGATAAAAAGAGATTGAGATGAAAATGAGAGACTTTTTGTTCAATATCGATTAGGAAAAGCTTGAAATCAACCCTTGGGTACAATTGTTCAACGTCGATTAGGAAAAGCTCGAAATCAACCTTGCCTTTTAAAACTTCTCAATGCGGTAACGTACACAGGTCATGCTTTCAGACGAACAGTGGCTATGTTGCTGGTAAATAGCGATATTTTACCTCTGAAGCACATAGAGGAATAGAAGGCTAGTGCAGTTGTTGAAGGTTATGTGGATGCATCTGTAGCCGAGCAAATTAGTACCGCGAATATAATATATTCAACCTCTTTGCCATCGTCCTCCTGTAGGAATTCAAACCTTCTATATTCTCTTGTTTACATTAGGGAACCTGACACTAGTCAAGAATTAACATTTTTCAGCAGTCAAACCTAAAATGTAAAATATTTAATTATTATTGTTAATTTTCTTGTTTATTCTTGGTGATGTTGCGTATTAAAAAAATGTTTAATAAAGATATTATATAAATATTTCGCTTAATTAAATGAGCGAAAAAGACGAGTGAGTGAAACGAATGAGAGAAATAAGAGAAGACGTGTGAGGGGAATAAGTAAGAGAAATGGAAGAAGGAAGTAAAGTAGACAATGTGACACTTTCAAAATTTTAAAAAGTCAATAATGTTAACGTTACATATATGATTGTAAATAAAAACTCTTTATCTTCTGGCATATCTTAAAGACATTATTTTATTCGTCATTTTTAATGCCCAAATAACATATTTTTTCGGGTTAAGTACCCTAATGGATTCATTATAGTCGTAGGACTGAATAATTATACTCGATACGAGAGAACGACAGCCTTTTGGCAATATTTTTTAACAAAATTTGCTCAGTTGACGGCAGGAGATAAAGTTTTGTATGCTATTCGGATCGAAACAGTCATTATGAGATACGCCATAGTATCAGCATCGGCTAACCTTTCGTCTGATAATATTCACGGCTAGTTTCAAGTCGCTATTTTTATTCTTATGAGTTAAATAACTATTATAAATCTTTAACAGAGGACTTAAGGATAGTCCTGCTGCAAGTGAAACATGACGGAAAAAGGAATTTACAAGAAAATTGATGTACCCTGTATAATATAAAATAGTTTATGTTTTCTCTAACTATCTGACTACAGTGAAAAAAATCATATCAAAGATGCCTGTTCCACCAAATGTTTTGATTATTATTTTGCTAATATATAGAGTGTCTAAACATTCTGGACTAATACTTCGAAGAGTTGTAAACCCAAATTTTCAATTGTATGGGTGCTAAACCAACCAATCAACCTTTTCGTCTATTAAAGCTTTTCCATCCCTCAGGATTTTATGTCTAGTAAAAATTTTATTCCTAGAGTTAAAATTATATTTTTAAATTTTATTTTATAGGATCCGAAGGGTGTCAAAAAGTCAACCCAATTTTTTTCATGTTAGGCAATTTTTTTTCTGTAGTTCTTTTAATTATTGAGTTAAGTTTAAGTAACCCCAAAGAAAAAATCAAGTGAAGAAAGGTTCGGAGACCTCGCTGGCCATTTATCAACATATGCTATGTTTGAGTTTAGAACAAACGAAGATTTTCATAATTCTAATAAAGGAATATCTATTGATTGTGCCATTCAAAACAAAAATGCCTTATTACTAAAACATGTTAGATACAACTTATTGCCTTCCGGGTCATCTTCATTAAGAACTTGTACAGGGTACAGGACAGGAGCAAAGAGGGCCTTATATTTGAAGCTCCCTGTATTTTCATAAAAAACGAAAACAGCCAATCGATGTAATGAATCAAAAACTTTTGAACCAAATATATGATTGTTAAAGAAGTTGCTTTTTTTACATTCTTTGATTCTGCTGTGTCTATTTTTATTATATTTTAATATCGGGATATATTTCTATTAAAATTTGCATTATATTTTCTTTTTGTTTCTTTTGTATTTTCTAGGCTTTTGCAATATATATTAACAGTCTGTAATTGCGACAAAATAATAAATGTATCAAATATCCCTTGACTTTGAAACTAAAGGTGAAGATATCTTTATCACCTATCAAACCTATTAATTCATTAATTACCCGTTAAATCTCAAAACCAAGAAATAGTAAGAGAAGCAAAAAGAAGATATGATGCAAATTTTAATAGAAATGTATCCAATAAACACAATTTTAGGGATAGAAAGCTATTTCAAGATTAGTCTACATAACCGAAAAAGTAATTCACAAAAAAGAAATAATCAAGAGTAGGTCATTTCATATTATTTTAGATTGAATCCCAGAAAATATATTTCGGATACAGTTCGAGATATTTATTATAACCTTATAGTACATTGAAACTATTCAAATAACTTAATTCGGCAACAAAACGACCTTATCAATTTTAAAAAATTGTGTGGAGAGAAGAGGCAACTTTTGCGACGTCAGAAGTATTTAATAGGCCTTCTGGACAGTTGTCAATGGTTATAAACAGAGGCGAGTTTTTCCCGAGTGTTCCCGATCAAATTTTCACAGGGGTGCATAAGTAATATACGGCTTACGTTGGCAAAGTTTGGGTCAACAGCCGCGCCGAGGAAACTTAAATATTTCTATCAGTTGATGCGTCTCATGTGGATCGTGTGATAGGTTTTGGTTACGATTGCGTATCTTTATAGATTTTATTTTCAAGACTTTACATTTTTTTTTATTTTTTCAGATGACTCTTTGTATTGTATATATTGACCTCCCCAAAAAGTTGACCACGAGCCGCCAATGAGTAGTAGTATTAATTTGAGTCTGCACAAGTGATAGATGTTTTTGTTTCTCCGTTTATTACAATAATATTCTCGTATGCGGGAAATAATAGCTTTCCAGTTGTTATAATCTAGCCCTGAAGATGATACTAATCAGTGCCGAAACGTAGGCATTTGATTCGTATGTTTGAACAAATTGTTCAAAAAAGCTGTAAAACTTCTTTCAATTGAATTATATTGTGGACGTGAACTAAAAAAATTCTAAACTGTAAAATGTTAATTTATTTTCCTCCTTTGACGACATAGTGTTGAACGTTACATAAAAGGACAATAAAAAAAATAAGCTCTGAATGACTGAAACACAAATTAGTAGCATAAAATTAATTTAATACTATAATGTAAATACCACAGAAAATTAATTTTAGCAATATGACTAGTTCCTAAATATTAATGATAGCTATAACGGCCAAGTTTCTCTTTACTCCGCTTAAATTTAATTATGTTAAACGACCATTGCAAATACGGATAAAATATCTATTTAAAAAAAAATAGTCTTTACATGACGGAAAAAGGAATTTACAAGAAAATTGTAAAACGAAATATTATGAAATTTCAACTTTTGAAATAAAATGAAGAAAATAAAATAATTTTTGGATAATTGGACATTCAATTTGATGTACCCTGTATAATATGAAATAGTTTATGTTTTCTGCCAATATCACTATAAACTGTCACCAATATAGCATTTAATAAATTAGATAGTCTAATAGTCCAGTAATCAGGGGGTTGGGGACATCAAATATACTAAAATGCACCATTTTTTTTTGCAAATGAAAGGCTTTATGAAGATTGCTCACACATAAGCTGTACGGTTCACAAAAAAAAAAAATGCAAAAAAGCGGTTTCTGTCAAATATCTTCCAAAATATTGCAGATAGAACAAGACTCTTTTCACAAATGTAATAGTTTTTGAGGTAAATGAATTTAAATTCATCTCTGATTTTCTTTTTCCCTATTTTCGGACTAAGAGGAGAATTCTTGAATTTATTAGCAAGGGTGCGGACAACGTTTGCTATAACTGGAATAAAAATCATTTCTGTTCTATAATTCGAAACGCATTTGGAACACATGAATACCTTTTTAGGAAAGAATGTACCCTACGTTTTTTAATTAAACAATTTTGCTCTATAATAATTTGGAAGATATTGGGTATAAACCATCTTTTTGCCACTTGTTGGACACTCTATATGCTCCTAAACAACTCTTGCCTGGAATATATATATATATATATATATATATATATATATATATATATATATATATATATATATAAAGGTTGTGTGTTAATTAATGTCGTGGACATTTTCAAATAGGAAAAAAATGCCAATATATATACATGGTCAAAAACGTATCATTTTCGCTATACAGGGTGTCAAAGTTTCAATTTTTTTCTCGTTTTTGCATTTATTTCCAGTTCCTTCTAAAACAATTAGTTCCCTGTATCACTGTATAACGAAAATGGTGTGTTTTTGACCATGTATATATTGGCATTTTGGCTATTTTGTCGAGTACTATCACCCCCTGAAATATGTCCACGACATACGAATCAGGTTTGTCGTAAAATGCAGCAAAGACAACACGACACCTACTAATGTCACTATGAATAAACTTCTAAATACACTGTATATATACCCGACTATTTGCAATTATTGTCTGGGATTTTTTATTTTAAGGCAAAACAGGTATTTAGATTTGAAATAAAAGATCTTAGTACTAATCCTGCATAGAAGTGTAACGCTTTCACATATTTTTACTTTTAAATTACATAAAAAAACATGCGAATAATGGAGTTTATATTTGTTCATGTTTCTATCCGTAGCTGTAGCTACACCACCCCCACGAGGGGGCCCAGCGATCATGTGTAATGAAGCCCAAGGAAAACTATGAATAACTTTTTTGTCGTCATTTTCCGTGTTTGAGTGCACATTGTTCAGAACTGCAGGGGGGTACAATTTGTAGCTACGTCATTGTTTCTATCCATCAGATCCACAATAAAACCATTTAAAAACGTTGATTTCATTATAAAATAGTAAATATATATTTTTTCTTCGTATTATTAATTAAATTATATTTCAAAATAATTTATTGCGCGATATTTGCGGCACTTTGTGTGAAAACCGTTGGGAGAAAAAAATGCATCCTATCTCTGGAGTTTGATTCCCTAATTTTAATTTGGAAACAAAGCAACGACCCAAATAAATTTCAAAAAACTCTGGGATTTTATGATTATTTTTGGGCAGTAATCAAACTTTAATACGTTCATTTTTCTTCTTTGGCAGCATACTGTTGGATGTTACATAAAAAGACAATAGACCGACCCAAACATAGCCCTTTAGTACCAAAGGTAGGGGTTAACGCTACAACATTAATAGCGGAAAAATTAATTCAACACTATAATGTAAATATTAAAGAAAATTAATTTATCAATGTAACTAGTTCCTTAATATTAATGATAGCAATAACGGCCAAGTTCCTCTTTACTCCGCTTAAATTTAATTATGTTAAACGACCTCCACCCCACGGAGGACTATACTGGGTTCACCCTCGCCTGGCACGGCGGGACGCCAATGAGCTTGTCAGCCACTGGCTGCGTAATTGCGTTTCTATAATTCGATTTGTACTCATGATGGAGGGCTCATTTAATTATTGATTAATCCTAAGGAGGAGTTGTTTGTAAGATTGAGAAAACAGCTGAGACCTAGAGACACTTTTACTGTAGCAACTTTCGTCTATTAGCGATAAAAGCCGGAAGGGAAAAATTGGCCTTTACCCGTAACTCGCTCCTAACGAATTCCTTCATAAACAGATTTTTGTATATGCATATAGCTATTTAATAATAACTTTATGGATAATATACATGATGAAAGTAAATCACTGCAAATACTTCAACAGGTAAAAGTAATTTAGAGCAAAAAAGTTTTATATAACAGGAAGTCAACTCAAGGCTTGCTTTGACATTACAAACATTTTAAAAGTTACAGTTTTTTTTACAAGGCATAACCATTACAATTTTACTTTTTTGTGTCGTTTTTAACGCTAGTTAGATTAGGCTATTGTATCAGTTTTTAAATTATTCTAAATAACTTTCTTCTTTCGTTTTTTTAATTAGAAAAACCAATACCTTTAAATCGATAAATTATATTAATTTAATTAAAAATATTTTAATTTTTAAAAATTTTGCACCACTCACTACCGAAAACTTTCATGATGAGCGAAAAGAAATATTTAAGAAAATTACGCACTAATAGGTATTAATAAAAAACATGGTTAAATTGTGAAACGTGCTTGACAGCAAAATACAGTTGACAAAGGTGTGACATAGGAGAAGTTAGTTTTGTGAAATTGGTACGACGAAATTCTTTTTATAAAGTTGTATTCACATAAAATAATGTTATTTAGATAGAAAACTTCCAGCCAAGCTTTAAAAAAATGTTTGGTCAAGCAAGAAAAAGAAACACCAATTTAAAAACTGATGTGTTTAAAATTAGCATAGAATTTATATTACAAGGCTAGACTCGACCAAGTTTAAAGAAATAATAATACATTTCTAATCTTAGACAAAGTAAAAAAAAACACGAAAATACCTTTCTACAAATAGATCTAGCCTTATTGATGTTATAATCACAAGTAGTAATTTAATTTCTAAAGATAGTTTTAGTTTAAATATATCCGAAATGGTATCCGATCACAATTTAGTATATTCATTTCTGATCTTGCCTATAAAGGAAAATATCGTGAATTTTTTTCAGTTTAGTGATTATAATAATATTAATATTTATAATTTGGAGCAAGACGCTCAAGAATTGCATTGGGAACAGATATATTATATCCAGAATGTTAATGATAAATTAAAATTATTTAACGATAATATATTATTTTTAATAAACAAAAATGCACCTCTATTACTATTAATATAAAGTTGTTAATGAAACTAAGAGACAAAGCTTATCGCAAAAATTTAAAACAAAAACTGAAGGACATTTACAATATTACAGAGAACTTCGGAATTTTACAAAATATGCCATTATTAGGGAAAAATAGCTTATTTTAATTTAGTATCCAAAAAAAAGTAAGTGTAATAACGTAACAGAAAGCAAAAAATTGAATTTTATAAATTAAATAGGCACAAAAATGTAAGGTCTGAACTGAATTTTGAATTGATAAACGAAGAAAATTTTAAATAGAAATGCTGTTGGTGAGGACAGTTTATCAATAAAAGATTTGAAGATTTGTTTGCCTTTTTGTATAAAACCTTTAATTAAAATAATTAACACGTGCATTTCGGAAAATATTTTTCAGCGATATGAAAAAAGGCTATTATTAAACCAGTAGGCAAAATTTCTAATCCATGGAAAGATTTAAGGCCTATTAGTATTTTGCCGGTCTAAGTAAAGAATTATAGTACCACTACTAGTCTTGTGCATCTTTTAAATGAAGTGAGTTTTAATGAGGAAAGAAAGGAAAACAAATGTCAATGTTTGCATGATTTTAGTAAAGCTTTCGATACCTTAAATCACGAAATCTATTGGCTAAGTTCCACTATTTTAATCTGTCATATATTTCAGTAAAATTTCTCGAAGCATATCTTTCTGAGAGAACCCATTGTGTTGATGTTAAGAAGGAATGCAAATCTCAAGAAGTCAGATTACGTTCCCATGAGAATGGGGGTTCCTCAGGGGTCTATTTTGGGACCATTATTATTTTGTTTGTTTTATACATATCATTCTCAACAGAGAATTTTCAAATTGCCCAAACACAGCTTAATGTAGGTTTAGAAAAAATAAATATTTACGCGACAGACCACAATTTAAAATTAAATGCCATCAAATCTTGTTTTTAGGATATCACTGAAATAATAACGTTATTGACTCTAATAATTTCAATATACATATTATTAATATCCCTTTACCAATAGTCAAGAAAGCAAAAAATTTAGGCGTTTATTTTGATGTAGGATTGACCTTTGAAACCCATATAAAAAATAAGCTCAAAATAGCATACATGCTCTTATAAAAACTTTATAATTTAAAAAATTGTTTACCCTCAGCGACTAAATACTATTTATGCAATACCCTCGTTTTATCTTTATTTGACTATGGAGATGTTGTTTACAGTGACTCGTTGACAGAAAGTTTGTCTCATAGTATACAAAAAATTCAGAATTCTTCTATGCGCTTTTCATTTAATATACCATTTAAATAAAAATGGCATTTTAAAAAAGAAAAATCGTAGAAAATATTGTATATAGAATTTTAACAAGTGTGGAAGCTTTGTATCTTAGAAAATATTCTTACTTACTTATTCATAATGATCTAACTAGATATATAAATAATTTCATAATACCTCATCATAGAACAGCAAATTTCCAAAAATCATTTGCGTTTGTGTCAGTTCAAATGTGGAATAATTTTCCTAATATTGTTAAAGAATCATCACCATTTATATTTAATAAATTTATAAAAAGTAATCTTTTGGAAACATAAATATCTGTTATATATTAATTGTTTGTACTTTTTTTGCCTTTGCTTAGACAAATTAGTATGTTATGCTAGCCTATCCGCGTTCATTCTATCATTTGCCATTTTAGTATTTGTCTTTTAAGTATTGTCATACCACTAAGGATCTCCTCTCTTTTTCTCTTGTGCCTGTGCGGGTCTCCGCTTCGTTGAATTGTTTTTTTGAGTGTTATATATATGTAAAAGATGTTGGTGTATACGTAGTAACAATTGTACTAATAATTTGTACTAAAAATATTTTTACTCAAAAATAAAATATTTTTTTAAATAAAATTTGGTATTTAATTTATTCACTCCCCACAAAAGACACCTCTATACAACGGACAGTTTCTGGGGCACGGCTACCGTCCGTTGTTGAGAGGTTTCACTGTAGATGTTTAAGCAGAATTAAAAAAATTAATTGCTGTAACAATTTAATACAGATTTAATAAATAATGTTAATTAATTGATGTTGCTCATCAGATAATTTCTCTAAGAAAAATAATATCCTTTACCTCTTTTTAAGACGGAGAAGACAGATGAGATCTTGGGACACTTTTACTATAGCAGCTTTCGCCTATTAGGATTAAAAGCTAGAAATATAGAACGGCCACTATTAGTGTATAGTTATCGCGAAGTAACACGTAAATATAATATATTTTTTAACTTTTAGGATTTTTAAGAATATATTATAAAAATTAATTTCTATAACTATAATAATTTATAGTAAAAATTGTTTATCACTTTTATATTGTTTACAATATTTGTTTCGTATAAATAAGATTAATACTTAAAATTTCGGTAGAGAAACTACACTAATATTTTAAACTATTAATATTTCGAAAATTACACATTATGATAAGATGTTGGTAGAAATATTCTGTTTGTCACAAATTAGAGATTCTAATATTTTTAAGATATGTACTAGAAGAGTTAGGGGCGTCGAACTCTTAAACTCTTTAGAAGAAACTGAAAACATATTTAAAAAAATATATGTATCTCGAAATGAACGTTTTGAGGACTTCTCACCCTGCTGAATTCGACAAATCAGTACCGGTTTTTAAATATTATTTTAAAAACGTTGACAACTAAAGAATAACTTTTCTTTGTTAATAAAACTTACTTTTTGGATTCAATTACAGCCAAGTAACTAAAAAAATCCTTATTAAACAATTTAGTTACCTTGCAAAAAAAATCTGAATTATCTGCATCAAAATTTTAATTTATAGGCACATACAATGAACAAACAAAACACAGATAAGAATATATTGTTGGTTCCACGAAATTAAATAAATAGCACAATTTTATCATTGAATCTAAAGTTTAGACACTCATTTTGCGTTTCTTAGCCTGTATTTTAAAAGAAGTCTTTGGGGCATCTCTCGTAATAGTCCAGCAGTACTCGGCTAACATTTCACAGATCCATTTTCCCTGATACTTTCCTTCTATGTTTGAAATATCTTGAAGGAACCTCTCACAGTGTTCGACATTTAGAGCACCACAATTTTCCGGAAAGTAATCCAGTTGAGAATCCAGGAAAGGAATTTTCAACGCCTCACTGCATCACAATTTTCCTGAAAGTAATCCAAATGTCCAATCAAGTCTTTATAGTTTTCTGCTTTTATGTTTCCCAAAAAATGTGTTGTAATCATTTTATAGGCGTTCTAAGCGTCTTTTTCCTTGCCTTCAAGTATAGAATCGAACTGAGCATCTCCGAAAGGTTTCCTAATCTAGGGACCCACAAATATTCTCTCTTTAATTTTACCGTCACCGATTTTTGGGAACTTCTCTTTTAAACGACTGACAGCAAGGCCTTCTTTGTCCAGTGGCGGTAGTAAAATCTTTTCAGGGAAAACTAATGGCGCGCTGGTTACATTTTGTGAGGCTTTTTATTGGAAAGTACACAGACAAAATCTGAGTCTTGCCAGGTTGACGGACTGGCGACATTTTCTGGTTCACTACCTCTTGAATTTTTTTGATCATCATTAGAATCAAGGCTATATTCCTGAGGTGGATTAGGTACAGGTAATTCGTCACTATGGAGCACCGAACGTATGACAGATTGTAAATTTGAATACTGTATCGCAAACTTTTTTCTTCGAAACGCTTTTTTTGGTGGGAGGTGTCAAGCAAAAGTAACAGTCACGGTTTTCACCAGATTATAGAAACAACGAAGGGCATCTTATGCTTTTTTCTACTTTTTCTTTCTTTTCGCGAATGTTTTTGTTTCACGAAAGTCACTTCACCTCATATATAACAAAAACAATCCGGCTTATTTACACAAACTCGCGACATGTTGCTCAAAACTCTGTGATTTCTCAAATACGAATAGCTCTCGATCAACTGGCGGTTAAAATACAACTAACTGACAATTTAGGATTTATGTTATATGTATTTAAACCCCTTATAAAGTACACCTGGTATAATAAATCCAGGTATTTCTCATTTAATGGCCGAACTTTCCCATACATTAAGGGCAAGTAGGTAAATTATCATAATGAGCATGGATCCATAAAACCGGAGCCAACTGAGACTTTTGCAAGATATATTGTTAATTAGTATAATAAAATATGTAAGTTTTTGCTATTTTGGTCTCGGAAACATTTCTGCTGTTCCCTAGTGAACTGCTTTATAAAAAGATCTAGTTAAAGTTATTATGAAATAAACTGCTGGGAATTATAGCATTTTTTACGAGTTTTACGTATTTGTGTCTTGAAAACGAATGAACGTTTTCTTATCATTTAAAGCCAGAAAGCTAGTTTTATTTTATATTGCATTTTAAAAAGAATCAGAGATTAGACAAACTTTACCGCTTTCCATTACTTCAATGATTTTTCTTTCCTATTCCATTTCTCAATTAATTTCCTTGCTCGTTTGATATTTTATATTTTGTCCAATGAAAGCTCTTCTTCTATATCGCTTTCAGTCAAAATTGGAACTAGCTAAAAATCGAGTTTTTACATCACCGTATTTTTTTGTATTATCATGCACGATGATGAGCAAACGATTTCAGCACACTTTCTTAAACGTATTGCGTATTTGAATACCTAACTCGATGACGCACGAAACTTGTTTTGTGAGTTACAATGAAACTCAAACATTTAGTAGGCATTGGTTCTTTATAGTAATATTAAATACACCTAGATTATAATAAATAATGTTTTATATCTTAACTCACGCCTTTAAAGATCAATTGTTTGACAGATGGAATTTATTTTAATTGTTTTCCGGTTTAGCATAAGTACATAAAAAAGAAAATTTAAATTAATATTATTTTCCTTATCACTTTTTATCAATACGTTCAATAAATAAATTATTTTATATGCAAAGTGTATTCTTATATTAAAAATATTTATAGGGCAGTTCTTTGGAAAATTTAATTTTTAAATCAAAGAAGTTTGGGTGGAGCATTTGAGTTTTTTACTAAACTTTAGGAATACATTGTCAATTAGTCGTTAAGACCTTTAAAACATCTCAATTTGGTCCATTGTCAATGTTTTTAAAAGCTTCTCTTTTCTCTGTGTTTTATTAATAGTTGTGTTAACAAACTGAGGACAATTCTTATTATTAGTAACATTACTTATAAACAAAGATTTTGCATGTAGTTATTCATTGCAAAATCGAAGATAGAAGGGTATGGCAATAAAAGTTATCATACAATTATTTAATAGCAATTTTTCGCTACGACTGGCATTTATGATATGGCTGATTTTTAAGTATTGGGAATTTTGCGGGTATTCTGTCACCGATTTCCTGTAGGTTATTCGTAAAATAGCACATATATCATATATAATTCTTGAGTTCTTAAGTTGTTTAAGCAGGATTGAAAAAAATAATTCCGGTAACAATTTTATATAGATATAATATAGAGTATTAATAAATTGATGTTGCACATCAGAGAAATAACAATTATTATAGCAATAAAAATAATTATTCGATTTTGTACTCAAGATGGAGAACTCATTTAATTATTTATCAATCCTAAGCAAGAGTTGTTTGGAAGATTGAGAAAACAGCTGAGACCTTGAGCCCCTTTTACTGTAACAACTTCAGCAGCAGGAACATATTAGGGCACCATTAATATATACAAATCTTTTTATTGTGTATAGTTATCGTGCATTAGCATTTAAATATATATATTTTTCAACTTTTAAGAAGGTATTATAAAAATAGTTGCTATAAGTACTTTTATAAAAATTGCTGGTCACTTTTATATTGCTTACCAAATTTGTTTCGTTTACATAAGATTAGTACTTAATCTTGGTAGAGGACAATATATTATCCTTCCCTACACTAAGATATTATGTCATTAATATTTGAAAAGTCCCACATTTTGGTGAGATATAGGTGGAAATATACTGGATGGTGCAACCAAGATGGGGTGGACGATTGTGGGCAAACGGAGAGGAATTTGAAAAAAAAAATTAGGATATGATTGATAGTCAAGAACGCTGTGTTTTATACCCATTATACAGGGTGGTCTGAAAAGTTCGTGGTGAACCAAACTTGTGTTTTTTTAAATGGGATACCCGGTATATTATTATTTTAGTTGATTCTCCTATTCGTTGCGTTCATTTTGATATAAGGTTAGTTGGGTCTAAAATTTATACCAAGGGAATGGGACGAGGTTAAAGTGGAAAAAAGGGTTATACTCCGGCCATTTTTTGAAAACAACTGAAGCAGGTATGGAAAAACCTAATATTCTATAAAATGTATTGTATCTAGGACTACAATAATCGCTTGTAAGTCGTTCAAAATTATTCACTGTTATACAGGGTGGTCAAGTTTTGCAAATTTACCTTGGATTGAATTTTTTTAAATGGAACACCCTGTATATTTTACTTTCATGTTAAAAATAACATTACTAGCTTTCAGAAAATACTATATTTGATACCTTTCTGACCAATAGTTTTTCAGTAAATTAGCTGTGAAATCAAAATTTCTTCATTTTAACACGAATTACTCTGAATTCACGTTGTTAAAATTGACAATTTAATATTAGGAGGCCATGATATCATCATAAATTGAACAAAAGATTGACAGTCCTGTCAAAACAGCAAAGTGTCAGAATATTGTCATCAGTAAATAAATAAATATTGTTTTTTGATGATGCGATGCCGAAAACAAGATAGAAGCTTTTGCAAGTTTATCATAGAGATTTCAAGAAACAGGAAATGTTGCTTTCAAAAAAACGTAAAGTAATTAATAAACCAGTTACCAATGAAGATAATGCTTTGACTGTATTAATAACAGATCTTTTTTTACAAAAAAAATAAATTTAATAATATAAATCAACAAGAACAATGTAATTAAAACTTATAAAAGATGTTCAACTAAACCACCGTTTTGCTGAAGGCACATTTCGAGTCTATCCATAAATGAAAGTTTCACTGTTCTCAAAGTCAGGTCTGAAATGTTGCGAAAACTACTTATTATTCTCAACTTCATATCTTCCACTGTGGTTGGAACCTCTTTATAAACTTCTTCTTTAACATGTCCCCATAAAAAGAAATCTAGTGGCGTTAAATCGGGTGACCTCGCACGCCACTTAACTGGTCCACCTCGCCCAATCCAATGCTCTCCTTTCCAATTATTGTGAAAATGTCTTACATGCCTATGGTAATGCGGGGGTGCTCCATCATGTTGGAACCATAAGGAATTTCTTAACATTAAAGGTAAGTCTTCAAGCAATACGGGCAACTCATTTCTCAAAAAATTTAAATAGACTTCTCCCGTTAAATTCTCTTCAAAGAAATATGGTCCTATAACATGAGAGCCAATTATACCTCCCCAAACATTAATTGACCATTTATTTTGATGGTCCACCTGACGAATCCAATGTGGATTTTCGGTTGAATAATAGTGCATATTATGTTTGTTAACCAAGCCGTTGCTTTTAAAATTGCTTCATCTGAAAACAGCACCCTATCTACAAAACCTGGATTATCCCAAATTGTATTTAAAAACCAAATTGAAAACTCTTGTCGTTGGACGTAATCGCGATCATACAGTTCTTGGTGTAATTCAATGTGGTAGGCATGATATTTATGTTGTTTCAGAATCCGTTTAATACTAGTGCGTTCAATATCAGTAGCTCTCTCAATTTCCCTGGTACTTGTGTGTGGATTTTCTTGCACTGTTAATAACACTGTCAAAGCATTATCTTCATTCGTAACTGGTTTATTAATTACTTTACGTTTCTTAAAAGCAACATTGCCTGTTTCTTGAAACCTCTCTAATAAACTTGCAAAAGCTTCAGGTCTTGGTTTTTTTTCGGCATCGGGATATCGTACCGCATAAACCTTGCTTGCTAGTAAAGGTTTTTTTTGACACTCGCCCAACATAACATGTTTATCAACTCTGGAGTACTCAAACTCATTGTTACTTAACAATTTCTCGGCTTATCGTCAAAAAACAATGGTAATTGATGCCAATTCTCTGATACTTTCCGGTTTTGACAAGAATGTCAATCTTTCTTTTCATTTATGATTATATCATAGCCTCCTTATATTATAGGTAGTCAATTTAAGCAACGTAAATAATACCGTTTCTGTTAGAATGAGTAAATTTTGGTTTCACGGTTAATTTACTAAAAAACTGTTGGTTAGAAAGATATCAAATAGGGTATTTTCTGAAAGCTGGCGATGTTATCTTTAATATGACAGTAAAATATATGGGGTGTTCCATTTAAAAAAATTCAATCCAAGGTAAATTTGCAAAACTTGACCACCCTGTATAACAGTGAATAATTTTGAACGACTTACAAGCGATTATTGTAATCCTAGATACAATACATTTTATAGAATATTTGGTTTTTCCATACCTGCTTCAATTGTTTTCAAAAAATGGCCGGAGTATAACCCTTTTTTCCACTTTAACCTCGTCCCATTCCCTTGGTATAAATTTTAGACCCAACAAACCTCACATCAAAATGATCGTAACGAATAGGTGAATCAACTAAAATAATAATATATCGGGTATCCCATTTAAAAAAACACAAGTTTGGTTCACCACGAACTTTTCAGACTACCCTGTATAATGGGTATAATTTTAAAACACAGCGTTCTTGACTATCAATCATATCCCAATATTGTTTTTTCAAATTCCTCTCCGTTTGCCCACAATCGTCCACCCCATCTTGGTTGCACCACCCTGTAGTTTTTGACGCAATTTTAAGATTCTAATATTTAAAAGATATTCTTTAAACACAATTAGTAGCGTCGAACATTTTTAAAAAATTAAGTGTACCTTATCCACTGGTTAAAATTTTAAAATATGAATTATGTACCATGTTCCCCGCGTTTAATTAAACACTGTAAAAATCTTAAAAGGTTGAACTATTTAGAAGGAATTGAAAATATATTTTAAAATCTATATGTATCTCGAGGTGAACGTCCTCTCCCTCCCAAACTCGACGAATCAGTACCGCCTTTTTATATATTTTTAAAAACGTTGACAAGTAAAGAATAAAAAATGCTTATAATTTCTTACTAAATAAATCTAGCTAAAGTTACTATTAAATAAACTGCTGCTAACTATAGAATTTTTTAACAGTTTCACTATCTGTATTTTGAAAACGAAAGAATGTCTTCTTAGTATGTAAATCCAGAAAGCTAGTTTGATTTATATTTCATTTTAATTTTACCATTTCCCATTTCTTCAATGACTTTTTTTCGTACTGTTCCTTTTCTCAATTAATTCATCTATTAATATTATACTTTATCCATCTAAAGCTCCTTTTCTATACCGTCTTCAGTCAAAATTGGAAGTACTTAAAAATCGAGTTTTTACATCACCGTATTTTTTTTTGTATTATCATGCTTAAGCATAATGATGAGCAAACTAGTTCAGTCCATTTTCTTAACCAAATTGTGGTATGTATGATTCCGTTTTGGAGATTTGAATACCTATTCCTGATGACGCTCTAAACTTGTTTAGTGAGTTACAATTAAATTCACACATTGTTTAGTTGGCATTGGTTGTTTATAGCAATATTAAATAAACCTAGATTATAATAAATAATCTTTTATATCTTAATTCACGCCTTTAAGGAATAATTGCTTGACAGATGGAATTTATTTGAATTGTTTATCAGATTAGCATAAGTACATAAGAAAGAAAATTTAAATTTATGTTATTTTCCTTATAATTTTTTATAAATTTTAACTTTTAATACCTACGTTCAATGTTCAATCAGTTATTCCAAGTAAAAATTTGTTTGTGTAGAACAAAAAATAAATTATTTTATATGCAGAATGTCCATATTAAAAACGTTATACAACAGTTTTTTTAAAATTTTAAAAATCAAAAGTGTTTAGGAGGAGTATTTGAGGTTTTTACTAAATTTTAGGAATATGTTGCCAATAAAGTAATGAAGTTTGGAAATATTAAATGTGCGTGAATCATTTTATATATGAAGATGTATTATATATATAAAAAAAGATTTTATAGAAATATTTATATATATATATATATATATATATATATATATATATATATATATATATATAAGAATTTGCACATAGTTTTTAACTGCAAAATCGAAGATATGGGAGGGTAATATGATAATGAAATTTAAACATGCAATGATTTTTTATGATTGGGAATTTTACCGGTATTTTATCGCCAATTCCTTGAAAACGAATTAAGAACTTTGTTAAAACGTAATAAAAGAAGAATTGCTGATATAAGGACCTGACAAATAATGTAATAAAGGTATAATATAAAAGATCTGTGTACACTTTTGTAGGGTATTTCCGTAATCATTGGTAACAACGAAAAAGTAAGATAGGTGGCATGTGCTCCTTTGGGGACAAAATTAAAAAATTTACAATTTAAAAATGATCCTATGACTTCTTAATTAAAACAGATACAAAAAAAATTTATATAAAAGTGTTCTGTAAATCTTTTAGAAGATCATGCCATTTTTCATGTTGGGTTTAAATCAGTTATAAATGTTATCTGATCCAACGTTATTTTTTTTAAATGGGACACCATATATATTTTAGTCTAAAACATAGTCTTCAAACATATAACACACCATAGATATTATGGGTTACCTAGGCGTTATATTCCAAACTGTTTAGTTTAAACTATAGTAGTCCATGGAAGAAAAGAAATTTAAATAAAAAAACAGCATTTTAAAAATTTGGTTTCAGGCTTATATAACTGAAATGTCAAGCAGCATACTTTATTTTGCCTTCATTTAAAATCACGATTCTATTTTTATTGAACTAGACAACTTACGTCATTTTTGAAAAGTAAACTTTAAATTATGACAATGGTTGAAAACTGGGAATTTTGAAGGAAAAAATAACGCAGTGCCCTCCTGATATTTTTTCCAGGTAATTTTTTAGCGCTCATGATGTGTAGCGGCTTTATTTCTGTAAAGATGTCATGGCCCTTTGTTAAAGTTGTTCTCGCGTTAAGTCGACTTCTTTATAAGTTTTTGTTTTCTAACTCACCCTAAAGAAAAAAATCTTGGGGTATTAGATCGGGAGATCGCGGTGGCTACCTTATAGATCCAGAAGTCTCTATTCAATGGTTTCTAAAATAAGTATTTAAATACTCTTTTATTCGAATAGCAATATGCGTAGAGACACCATCTTGTTGAAAGTATAGTCCGAGGCACGGACTTTGGGCTGCAACGACTGTAGGGAACGAGCGGCAACGATGTGTGTCGTTGCACTCGATATATTTGCTAGTTTATTCGACTCGTCGGAATCCTTTTTAATATTTTTTGACGGCATAGTTTTTCCAGCCCGCGACTTGTGCGTCAGATTTTAACCTCCGTGTTCCCTAAAAAGATTTAAAATTTAGACCAGGTCTAGTTGCCGTGGTACTTAAAACTCTTAGTTCGCTAGTTATGTTTTGCTTATGTCACTGTCATTTTGCAACTGTCACATTTATAAAAATTATTGGTTCAAATGTTGAGAATGTCATCTTAAACCTATAACTGTCAAATTAAACTTGGTTTAAATTTAAACATCTTTGTTTATTAACTGATTTAAAAGAACATCATCAAGGATATCAAAAAGATTTTATTGACACGTATCTGCATTTACATTTTCTTCAAAATAGCGATACACCAGTTCATTTTAAATAAAAAAAAAACAACTTACATTTACTCAAAATCGACCTTGTTGATAAAAAGTGTGTCATGTCGGGGTTGGTTCCAATATCTTTCATTATGTCGGTTAAAAATTCCGGAAATCGTATTTCGAAATTAATCTGACCAAATTATGATCCTCGTTATATCGATCTACAAACGACTTACAAAATTCCATTCTTCTCACATCATCACCAGAATGGAAATATTGAATAATATTAACATCAATACTTGTTGGACTTCAAAATTTTTTTCGCCTTAGATTTTCAAAATCCAGTTTCATCTTCTATATTTATGACGGAGGTAGACTTTGTCGTCTTAAAATTTAAAGAAGAAAATTGAAAAATTTAAAGCTTTGTTTCGCGCCGAACTCCTACAAAATTATCATAGGATTGAATATATACTGCATTCTTACCTAATTAGGAACCTCATTAAATCCTAAAATGCTTATTTCTTCATTATAGGTTTTTGGTCTCGGCTTCGTAAAATAGCCATATATTTTTAGATTATGTTCTAGTCTTCGGAGTATGTCTTTAAATAGTTGCCGTCTTTCTGGATAGCGGACAAAAATTTCTCGCCGCTTCTTCGTTTTTTTTTCGGTTTCAATGTAAAGAGATATCATCAAATTTTTAAAAATATTGATAAGCCATTTCCACAAATAAACGTAAGCCTAAAAGTTAAATTGACGGAAAATGTCAAAAATATCACTAACAACCTGAACGTCAACATAATTTTTCTATCAATGAAATTGGTTTTTCTTTCATGACCTACTATGGTTTTAAGTAAAAAGTTTGAATAGAACGCCTGGGTATCCAATAATGGATATCCAATAATATCCATCTTTGGAGAGATTTATGATGCCAACTTTTTACAGTAAAATATACAGGGTGCCCCATTTAAAAAAATAACGTATGCTTATTTTGAAAACTGTATATGTAATATTCTAAAAGCTTCATTAAGAAACGTTTATATAAAACACTTTTTTGTATTTGTTTTAATCAAGAAGTCATAGGGTTATTTTAAAACTGCCAGTTTTTAAATTTTTCTCCGAGCAAGCGAAAATTTCTAAATTTTGATTTTACCTTTAAGTACAGGACACCTATATTACTTTTTCGATATATCAAATGATTACGGAATTACTTATAAAAGTGTCGATAATGAAAATGTTAGAACTTTACTGATATTTTTTGACTTGTCTTCAAAGCTAATAAATTAGCTCCCTATATAAGTCGAGATTTTTGCTGGACATTTTACTTAATCATCCCAAATACATTTTCTTAATTTCTCCTATCGCTCGCCACATAATGAGAAAATCCCCTAAGTCATTTTTCCGGATTTTCTGATGAGAGTCCGGGTTTCGTCACCGGATTAGCACGTGGCGGGGCTCTGGGAGCGTTGACAAATGAAAGCCGAAATGAGCAATTATTGACTTAACGTCGTGTTCGAAAAGGGATAATAATGATAAGATGTCGCATCGATTGGATGATCGTAATATTTATTTAAAAAAATATAAATATTTTGGTGTGTCGATACTAGATCAATTCGACTATTAATTTACCTATATTCGGTTTAATCGTAAATAGTCTGGATAATTGGATTGAATATTCTGCCGTATTTGGGCTCCAGAAATAAAAAAATTAAATCGACCCTATCCGGAATTCCCTCGTAGCTAATTCTACTACACATAGATAACATAGTTTATATTTGCATATAGTTATCTGGTAATAACCTTATACATAATTTATGAATAGTAATTTAATTCTGTTTTCTGAATAAAATGGGATGAATGTTTATTTAAAAGGGCCATACCTATGCATTATCTTACCTTAGCGAAGCATCCGGAAAACCCGTTGTAATTTACCTCCATTTTTATAAAGTTAAAAATGTTTATAAAAAAATTAAGCCGACTTTAAAAAAATGCACTAATAATTTTTTTATTTTATCTTGATAATTTTACTTTCTAAAATTGGGGCCAAACTTACTACTTAATCACAAGAATTTATTTATATATTAAAGGTTTTTATGTCTAATACCATGCGTATAATGTCTTACTATCTTTATAAATTTGGTGCCTACTTTACAAACCAAAGTTATCAAGATAGAATGAAATATTATTTTTTACTTTTTAGTGAATATGCATGATGTCGGTTTAATTTTTTTATAAAAATTTTTGTTTTATCCTCTTTCATTCTATTTCACGAGTTTTATTGTAAAGTCTGATTTAACAAATTGCTATATATAATATGTATGTTGTTTCCTGATAACATGGTGAATGCTTGTAGTTAGTATATTACTGCCTACACTGCGTCACCTAAATAATTCAAAATGGCACCATTCCGCTATTTTTAACGTTTTTTTCATCACTCTATTGAACCGTTCTGGCAATATCCTGAATGGTTCCTGAAAATTTCATCCAAATTGGTCAAACCAATGTGGAGAAATCGATGTACTTATATAAAAAAATACAGGGGGTCGAATTGTTAACCTCCTCCTTTTTAAAAATCGGTTAGAAAGTAAAATACATCTCTGTGCACAGAATATAATTGTGTCTTCAAACCCCTCCCAAACTCACGAAGGCCCGTAAGTTATTTTTAAAAAATTGGAAGACAAAATTCACTTCATGTAAAATACAATTTAAATATATGTAAACTTATTACCAGATAATTATATATATATAAAAATAGTGATATCTGTGTGTAGTGTGTTTACTCTATGCAAAATTATTTGGGCTAAGTAGTTTTTTGAGAATGGTATTTTTAACATACAGTGACAGTTAAAAATTATAACAAAATTTAATGGTCATTAAGTTTTTTTTGTATTTAGGCCGATTTTTTTGATTTTTCCGCAAAATACAAATATGATATCCTAGTTTTTGAAACTTCTTTCATCAAAGAAAAAATATTTTCCGAAAGGTGCTTATACCAGAAGAATCAAAAATGAGTTCTTTTCAGTCTATATTTTGAGCATCCTGTAGAATCTCGCAGTGCAAAAGGTTTGCAAAGTTATTTTGCACCAAGATGCATCTTTTTTGAACTTTTTGTTTTTTAATTCACCTCGATAACTCTATTTTTGTCGGAGATACACGATTTTACCGAATACTTTGCAAAAATACAAGATTTGGTATTCGTAAAATCATGGTAGGCCAATAATTGACATAAGTAATAATATTGAATTGTTATTATTAGTTGTGGTTGTCTTTTCATACAGTTTCGCAGAAATGGTTTTGACTCCAAAAGTTGTGGCTACCATTGTAGCTTTATTACAAGACGGCAGAAACCAAACATATGCTGCAAGAAGATATGGATGTTCGAGAAGTACAGTGCAACGTGTCTGCTCTCAATTTTTGCCAAGCGTCCATGATCAGCTCGGCCCAGAACCACCACACATCGTGATGATCGGTTCATCATGTATTCATCTCTATGTGATCGACGTTCTACCGCTGTACGAACCCTTAGTGAATTGCAGTATGTAAGGAATGAACGGTGCGAAGAGGGCTGAATGGAGCAACCCATTTTGCAGAAGACCAGAGCTTACTAAAGAACATCGGGTCGCCCGTCTTCGATTTACTAGGGAACATCGTCACTGCACCGAAAATGAATGGAAAAATGTTCGGTTTAGAGACAAATCCAGATATTGCCTCAGATCTCCAGATAGTTGAGAGCGTGTTTGGCGTCGAATGGGAGAAAGGTATGCCAAATGCACTTTTAGTGCGAGAGTTTTCAAGGCGGTTCCGTCATAGTGTAGGGTGGCATTTCAGCAGAGACACGCAACCAGTTATACTTAATTCAAAGAGTCCCCCTCAAAGGCTTGATATGAGAACACTTTATCTTCATGCGTGATAATGCCAGACTCTATGTAGCATGAATAGTACAGAAATACTTAGACGACGAGAATATAGAGCGGATGGAATGGCCGGCTCACAGCCCGGACCTTAATCCGATTGAGCATATGTCTGGCATAGACTAGGGAGAAGAACGCGTGCTTTAGTACCTGCGCCAATGACACTAAATGAATTATGAAGGGCGCTCTCCGAGGAATGGACGACTATTCCTCAAGATGATGTACGTCTGTTGATAGCAATTTTGCCAAGAAGAATGAAGGCTGTTATAAAAGCTTACGGTGGAAACACGATATTAATAATTAATACATTTTTACTTTTTTTTACGTTTAACCTTTAATTGTTAATGCATTTTGTTAGTTTCGTTTATTATGCCGAATTATTATAAAAAGTCGTTTTTGAAAATGTTTAATATTTTCTTTAAAACCTCGTATCTTTGTGAAAAAAGAAACTGTCGAGGTGAACAAAAAAAAAACAAAATATTCAAAAAAAGTACAGCTTAGTGTACAATAAGTTTGCAAATGTTTTGCTCTGTGAAATAATTCCACAAGGTGTTCCAAAGTTAGACCGAAAAAACCAGCCTTTGATTTTCCTGGTATAAGGGCCTTTCGAAAGACATTTTCTGTTCGATGAAGGAAGTTTCAAAAAGCACGATATTTTACCTGTATTGCGCTAAAAAATCAATGAAGTCGACCCAAAAACAAAAAAGTTATTGACCATCAAATTGTGTTAATATTTTTTGATGCCCGATTTTAATGCCGGTCAGTTTATTATTACGTTCCACTTTGTTCCTTCTTAATCGACTCGTACCAAAATTTTATCAGTACCTACATTCTTCCACATTTCATGTTTGAAGTTAATTGGATAAATAATTTTTAATACTGATTTTTTAAGCATTTTATTTGGCTACAGTTTTGTTTCACCAATCCGGAGAATTTGCAAATTAATTATTACCGTGTTATCCCCCTAAAATGTACAGTAATTTTTGAGCTATATTGGGTACAAATAGACCGACAAACCGATATGGGAAACATGTCATTGGCTTCTAGTCTAACGAACCTAAAAAGCAAATATCTGCAAAAACGTGTAACTAAGGAAGTAAGAATAATTTATTTTTATTTAATTATTCAAAAATCAAAGAATATTACATACACAATATAAAATACCTATAATCTAGAAATCTAAAAATAATATATGTGGCGGGTACCTAGACGAAAGATCATCTTTATGTACCCAAAATTTAAGCTTTTGATAAGGTATTTATAAATCAAGTAAATTATCGATTTCAAACATTTAACGAAAACTACTTTCATAGTTTTTGGTACCTTTAACAGCTGAGAGAGGATTATTATTAAAACTATTCTTTCTATATTATTATCTATGTGACCACTTTTGCTTAAAAATGTCCTTTCGTTAGACAAAGTCTCTAACATTGTTTTATTTAATATTTTTAGCCTTTAGAAATAATATAAGAAAATAAAAGCAAACTCTCCAAAAGGAATAGCTAAGGCCCAGAAGCCGCTAGACTGACTGATTGTAGCAGAAATCATTAAAACATACGCAGTAAATTAAAAAAGTAAACAATTTTATATTCCGAATTAATCATAATACCTGGAAAGTGTATAATTTGAAGCTTGTCATATTCTGTCTTTTCTTTGATAGCCCCAAGTAACATTTTTAGTTTTAATCTACAGATAGTTGTGCCAGTTCAGCTGTAAATTACTTTGTTAAAGCCACTTTTTTCTAAAAGCATTGTTAAAACTGTAACAGAACCACCTTAAAACTTTAAAGGCCCACCCTTAAACATTTTGCTTGGTTTAAAGTTCGTCTTAGGAAGGACTTACGCGAATCCAACGCAGTATGGAAACATTAAACATTTTGGTTCATTTTTAAAGCATTGGTAGAACCAATGGGTATTTAAATTGAGTTAATTAAAATTCAAATATTCTGCAAATAATATGTGATAAATTTAATTAACGATACCTGTGTTTTATGGTTAATATTGGAATATTATTAAAGTCGAATTAGAGTGTAAACAGATGTGCATGAAGCAAAATCGTAAACCATGGACTTTTTTTGGTTTTGTTAGGAATAAATTGCTAGAACAAAGGAATTTAATGACTATCTCTAATCACTATCAATGTAAATTATTAATAGTTTTATGAAGTTGTTTTATCAATAGCCTTAAAACATAGAGAAAAGCTCATTAACTCTTCAAGCGCTTTCGAATGTTTTTAAAGATAACCATAAAGTAACAGCCTCAAAATATATGTTTTGAAAATATCGATAAGGTTTTCAGAGAACCAATAGGCATTTAAAATATTTTTTTGGTCATTATCTGCAAATACAGTCTCTTGACATTTTCGATAAACCCAGTCGCTGATTTATTAACAATTAGTTTCTAACTGTAGAAATATATAATTGTTAGTTATTTTATGTTGATTATAAATTGTTAGCATTGGCTTTATAAGAAGCCAATGTTTTTAGTAAGGCAACGACTGAATTTAGGGCAAAATGTCAAGAGTCTCAATTTATATAGCGAGCTAATGAAAAAAATGCTATTTTAATTTTGAATCGAAAATCAATGGGTTTAAAAATTATTTAAATCTATCATATTAACACCTACTATGTAATATTTTTTGTTCTGTGTTCGGTATAATTCCAATCTTTGAATAAAAACAATTTAATATACAGGAACTTGATTGTAATATTGAAAATAGGCTTTAATTTTTTTATTTCTTAGAAATTTTCAAATCTGTAGAAATATTTCTGAAGCAACTATTTGCGCAACATTTTACATCTCAATCCGATTTTCAACCTGACGTTTTATAAATGGGGGGCCCAGGATCACTTATTTTTTTTAACACGGACCTGAATTTTTCATCTCAATGAATTCGGTAAAATTCTGGGTATCCGTCTCTTTCTAAAACATTGTCTCTTATCAGAAAATCTAAAACCTGTTGTCCGAACATTAGATGTAATACATCGTTAATTTTGAAAGTTCTAAAGTTTGTGAAAAACGAAACGAAAAATCCGGGTCCATATTTAAAAAAAAATAAATTTATGGTTTACAAATTTCTGAAGCCCCCAAAATTTTTCGCTAATAGTTACTTTGGAAATGCCTTTACAGATTTAAATTATTTTGGGAAACAAAAAAGTTACAGCATATGTTTAAAAATACAATATTTCATTATTTTTTTAAATATATCAACCGGAATAGTTAGAATAATAATAATAATGAAATTTCCATGAAGGAAACAGCTCCAACGTGCGACGCGCCGAACTTTAAAAATGTTCCGAAGTAGGCTGGGACAGGTAAAACAAAACGACAAATTAGGTGTAATGGGCTGGCGGGTTACTTAATCATTTATGTTTTCAAAAGATATGTTATAAATAAGCGTTTTTATTGCTTCTTCCAGTGTTGAGGGAAAATTATTGTAACCAATTCCCTTGAAAGAGCACTAATATACGCGTCATGCGTGATATATCACACTAGTATCTTTATATGCCACTTTCCATGCTTGATATTTAATATACTATAAAATATACTATTCAAAATTAGTTTTGTGACAATATTATCTAAAATTTTCTAATTTTTAAACGATTCTCTATTTGTTATAGTAAGCTAGACCTCATATAGAGACTCGAATTCCGGATACATTATATTTTTAACTCACTAATTTTAATAGGATTTCTAAAGTTTTGCTTGACGGGCCCATATTAATCTTATGTCCAAAATTATCGCTCCAAGAAGGTTGTGCCCTATTTTTGAGGGTAAATATTTTTGATTTCAAAAATTTTTATGAATTTTCTGTTAAATTATAGGTTAGTTATCTGGGAATATTGTCATAATGAGTTTAAAAAGAACATTAGTCCAGTTTATATACAGGGTGGTTGAAAATTGTCTGATTTTTCAAAATGCGGATCACCCTGTAGAGTGCAAAATCTAAAATTTCAAACTGCATTTTTAACTGACCTCTAGTCTGAATATTTTTAACCATTTCTTTCTTGACTCATCTTTTTATTTCTATTTTTAATAATCTGCAAAAAAGTATAGGTGACCCATGACGTAATAAGTGCATTTTGGCAGTTATGAGAAAGTATGTATTAACGGAAAGATGGTCAGGTAAAGTTGTGTCGTTAAGTATAAGATTGTTTGAAGTCTGAGTATATAGTTAAACTTCATTAGATGAATTAGACATGCATGATGATAGGAGTTCATCATGCAAGTATTAGTAGTAGTAGTAGTTGGGGGGAGGTCTAGAGACCTGATTGGTAGGCCTATAAGATCCTTTTAGTCTACGCAGTGGCGGCTCGTGAGTATATTGAAGGGTGAGGCTACATGAGGTTAATTTTGTTTAAATGTGAATAAATTTCCACGTCACCCATGAGGTATTATTCTGCGACGCGTTGACCTTTTTTTTAATGGAGGTCATCGCCAATAGCCCTACTAAACCATTAAAAACAAGAAAAATAAACTCTAAAAAAAGTAAATAAAAAGTAAACAAAACAAGTAAAATATGTACACCTATCACTAAAATATAGCGGTGATTGCGATAATAAAAACATAATTTAGTTTATTAGAACTTAAAATAAATAGTTGTATGAAATAAGATAAAAAAACTACTTTTTGTACATTAAATCTATACGTCTGTCTTTTAAGGTTGCAAATTTGTCTATAATTTGGTCGTAAAAGTTTTGGTCTTCACTAAGTTCTGACAGTAATTCCTGCTCTATTGACATCATAGCTAAACCCGAAAGCCGTTCTTGTGTCATTGTGTTTCTTAGGTAGGTTTTGATCCGTTTAAGACATGAAAAATTTCATTCGGCCGATACACTTGTTGCGGGAATAGTTAAAACTAAATTAAAAAGCTTATATGCTTCCGCAAAAATTGCTTTAAAATCTTTAAATAACAAAGCTAGACTTTTTTCGACATCTAAATTTGAAAATTGTTCATCCCTATACAATACAGAAAGCTCATTGTTTAATCTATCTCTGTCAAAAATGTTTGGATAATTTTTTAATAAATTATTTAATAAGTCGTCTGGAAAGCATTTAACATATTCCGAATATTTTGTGCAATCGACTAAAGCAAAGAAATTTAAATTATTTAAATTTTCAAACCGCGTCCCTAATTGAAGAATTATACAATCTATTATTTCGAAATATAATATTTTATATTTAGTAAAAATATAAATATATATATAAGTCGCTAGAACATTGCCCTCGACGTGTGTTAGTTGGCAGAATAGTGGCTTTTTTAGCAATATTGAAAAGTTCTTTGAAATGGTCCTCGTTTCTAAATTCAATAATTCGTTGCTTGGCAAGGTTTATTTGCGAAATGCAGTAATTTATATCTAAATGCTTTAACTGTAATATTTGAAACAGTACATCAGTGCAACTAAAAATTTGTTTATAAATATGCGTTAAAAGGCAAAATTCGAAATCATTAAAATGCTTTAGAAATCCTTTTGCACCATTAATAGATTCTGTTCCAGAACTTAAGTCATTAATAATAGTTTCAAATACTATAATTAAATTGTCCCATTCATTAGCCACTAAGTTTAAAATTTTAGACCGTGTATACCTTCGCGTTTCTACAGCTCGCGGAATTCTTTTACCTACTATCTGATTAAGCACAAAAGACCGTTTTGGTGATTGGTGGAAATAATTTGGTATTTCTAATAAAGTGGCAAAAAATATACGACTTTGGGTAATCAGTTTTGTTCCCTGTTGTAAAACTAGATTTAATCTGTGGGCGCAACAATGAGTAAACATAGCTAAAGGAGCAATAGATCTAACTTTTGTTTGAAGCCCATTTATTTAACCTGCCATAACACTAGCCCCATCGTAACACTGCGCGACCAATTTATTTTTAAAGTCATAAGGCTCTAAGCTGTTTTGTATTAAATGAAAAAGGCTCTCTGCTGTTCTATTATCGCTAACGTCAAAAAATCCTAAAAATCTTTCTTTTAAAGATCCGTTGGTCACATACCTAACTGTTATCGTGTGATTTTTCTGTTATATCAGTACTATCATCCGCAATTACGCCAAAAAAACAACAATCGGTGTCATTGATTTCTTTTTTTATATATTCTTGAATATAGTCATGTATGCAACCAATTAGTTCATTTTGTATAGACTTAGATTGTCCCGTAAAAATATTACTAAATTTAGCACAATGTTCAGTAAGTAAGTTCGGCATTTCTTTTTATTAAGCATGCAAATATTTCCTTAAAATTGCCACGGTTAAAAGAATCTGTTGTTTCATTATGACCTCGAAATACCAAGTTCTGTTTACCCAAAAAAATAGTAACATCAATTAAATAATTTAATAATAAACGGTTTTTTTCGAACATTTTCATTATAAACAATTTTATTAAGACTTGCATTTTCTTGTAGTGCATCCGCAATAGTCGCCCTATTTTGCTCCAGTCTTGTAAGTGCTACCGAATTTTTAATATGCTCTCTTGAACTTTCATGCGATTTTACTGCTCGTGAAAAATTTTTTAAATCCGAATATCCGCCCCCTGAACTCCAATTATTTTTGACGCAACCTAATAAAATACAAGGCCAACAATATAAGCTTTCTTTATAAATACTTCCGCATAGCCACCTATAAGTTTCGTACCAAGATATTCGAAAAGTTCTTGAATATTTTTTACCTTGCCTCTTATCGTTAAATATTGCTAAAATTTTCGGCGTCGGACGGCTACCTAATATCTGTTTCTTTTCAGTTTCGTTTCTTCTTAAAAAAGGCGTTTCAATTAATGAAGCAATAATGTCGTGAATAGGATTCATTTCAAAAGCAAAAAGCAAATACAAAAAATGGAACGGTCCAACTTACCAAATCAAAACAAAACAAAAACTTACTCACGCGTATTTATTCACCTTAAAAGATAGAACGCCCTCAATCAGCGATTATCGGAATCTATTTCCTATTTCTTTCTCAGCCGCACGCACCACGTAAAAAGAAGCCGTTGGAATATTTCGCTAGTCATGTGATTTAAATAACTAATAAAAGCATATCCAAGCTAAAATTATTTCGCCTCATTCGAGAGCACTTTCTTTAGGAATGGGTTTGCACGGATTGCACGGTCGGTTTTTTGATGTGGTCAGAATTTATTTTCTAAAATATTTATTATGGGATTATATTTTGTTTTTTTTTAATGTTATTATGTTGTAAAACTGTTAAAAAGTATATTTCTAATTGGTAATAGATAAAAAGTTATATAAAAAAATTCTCTTTTGCTTTATTTTGGGGGTGAGGCGCGGCCTCAGAGGCCTACCCTGACGAGCCGCCACTGAGTCTACGTCAGATGTCACCCGCCACCAGGTTTCCAACCTTGAATCTGCCTGTTCTTCCTATATAGGTTTGGATATCTTTCCAGGATAGTTCCTTGACTGCATCCCTATGCAAGACCGTAGTGCCAAAAAATAACCTGGCGTAGTCTTGCTCGTACTTCACACCTACACAGGAAGTGGACTGGAATTTCCTCCTCCTCTTGACTCTCTGTGCAGTCCTCCAATACCTAAAATAGAAAGACGCCTGCGTAACCGGCAGTGGCCAGTTACTACTTCCACGACGAAGTTTAGGATCTTCCCGTCTCGCGTTAATAGTCACTCTCATCGGCCTTTAGTTCTCTTTACAATAAAGTCTTTGGCTTGCCTATCACCTTCAACGTCGCAGTTCTTGATGCGCCCATTCGTCGAGTGCTGTCCTTATCTGCTGCCTAGTAATACCTAAAGCCTGTTTTGGTCCCACATATGTGCTGGCGGCTCCGAGTCTAGCAGGCTCATCTGTCTTCTCGTAACTCTCAATCCCACAATGCCCCGGCACTCAAACTAACCTCACCCTCTTACTTCGTGCCAACTGATCCAGCCTATCGCCACATTCCTGATCCAATGCTGATCCCAATATGGGTGAGTCCATTGCCTTAAGCGCTGCTTGCTTTCTTCTATTCCTTCTATGACTTCCCTCATCGTTGTTGCCATTAAAATGGCGTACACCTCAGCCTGAAAGACCGTGGACCACTTTTGCAAAGGGAAGATGCACCCGGTTTGTCCAGCCTTTAAATATACATCTGCCCCAGAGGATTGCAATGATGTCATACGTGAACCATCCGTATAATAAACAAGTGCATCCCTTGAGAATTTGCCCCTTTTTTTTCGGGTTCGAGAGATAATTAACCCTTATTCCACCTCTGCCGGTCTGAGGGTCGTGCTACACTATAGGCGGACTTCGGGATCTCTTTCCACAATATGTGAGATTCTTGCATGACCCACAACCTCCCCTCTGGCATGCCATACTCCTGCGTATACACGCAAGTATTAGTCGAATGATTAGAAATTTAGTAAGACCAAGCCACACTCTAGAAGACGTGAACAGGGTAGAACGAAAGATACAAATGTACGAGATGAGCATTTTCACCGGCTAATAAGTTTTAACAAACAGAAGATCCACGAGTAAAGAATTTCGTAATGGACTTCCAGTACTCAACTAGGTTTAATACACTGATTTTAAATGTCAGTTTTGTTAGCTTCTTTTCTCCAAATAAAAAACATGTTGTGATATAGAACTGCCTTCTTCCTTTAAGAGTTGAGATAAAAGAGTAGTTCCAAAAACAAAATGTTAAGAAGAAATGACACTAGAAGCTTATCATGGTTATAATTCGAAATTGTAAGAAGTGCGCTCCACAGGGTGTCCTAAACTTTTCAGCAATAATCAATATGTTCAGGACTAATGTTTTTTCAAAAGTCGTTACTACGACAATATTCCCAGCTAATCTACCTATAATTGAAAAGAAACATTGGGACCAAGAATTCAAAGAATATTTCATGGTGCGATAATTTTAATCAGAAGTTTACAAGGTTTAATGTGAATTTAAATTCCTTCGCTAATATACATAATGCTCTTCTAAAAGATATCAAAATGCGTACTTACACAGAAACACCCTTCACAACGCAAAGAACATTAGCGACCATCTATAACATATTAAAAACAAATTAAAACTCACCGATAATGAACATACAAACGTGTGCATACACTTCTGTATTATTTTTTTATTAATACATACCGACGTACATAAAGTAAATTGCGGAATATGTTAGTTATAATTCGAGCCGACTAATGACTTTTTGAAAACATCTGTGTTGCAGTCGGTTTTTTCATAATTAAGTTTATGATAAAACACATAAAAGTTCATCAGTAATAGCGTTTTATTATATTTTAATGTTGGTTGTAATGAGGAGGCCTCGCGTCGTCGATTTTCTTAACCTAAAAAAGTGACCCATTGGATATTTAAATTGCATTAGAATTATTAGGGTTTTGTACAAGGTGTCAGGATATGATGATTATAGATTTCAGCGAGTGATTTCTCCATTAAAAAATATTTTAAAAAGCCTATATTAATCTAAGTGCCTACTTAAACCAAGCTTCCATAGTGAATAGAAGCCTCTATGAAGATGTTATCCAGAAATTAACTTATATTTTATAGTATATTAAATAACAAGCATGGAAAGTGGCATATAAGATACGAGTGGGATATATCACGCATGAGGCGTATATTAGTGCTCTTTCAAGGGAATTGGTTACAATAATTTTCCCACAACACAGGAAGAAACAATAATAACAAAAAAAAATGATTAAGTATTTCGCCAGCCTATTACGCCTAATTTGTCGTTTTGTTTTACCTGTCCCAGCCTACTTCGGAAAAGTTCGACGCGTCGCACGTTGGAGCTGTTTCCTTCATGGAAATTTCATTATTAATATTATTCTTAAATATTATAACAGTAACGTTATTTTATTAATTGTTTTTTTTATTACAGAGTAACGGAATAAGCGATATTTAAAAAGTTGTTATTAACAATCAAAACATAACAGGTGTGTTATCATTTGTTTTCTCGCCTACCTTATTCAGTTGTTAATTGTGTTTTCCTAGGGGATTATGGGAAAAAGATATAACATAATTTACATTACAACCAGTGGCGTGCGAACAAGAAGAGGGATGGTTATTTTTTTGGTCACAATTTACTTAGCGTAATTTTTTTAGACTAGCATTTTTAACATCTGTGTTGCAGTCTCTTTTTCATAATTAAGTTTATAATAAAACACATAAAAGTCCATATCGTTTTATTATATTTTAATGTTGGTTCGTCGTTGTCGATTTTCTTAACATAGAAAATGTGACTCATTGTCTATTTAAATTGCGGCCTTAGAATTATTATGGTTTTATACAAGATATCCGGAAATGACGATGATAAATTTAAGGTGGTATTTTTAAAAATTCTTTAAAAAATATTTAAAAAAGCCAGGTCCCAAAACGCTTCCATAGGTAGTAAAGGCCTATGAAGATGTTCGAAAAAGTGGTTTTTATTTGATATATTTAAATACGTTTACAGTACAGAAATTAACTTTTTAACATATGTTGCGGTTATTAGAAGCAACATTTTAAAGATATGATGTAATTCATATTACAATCAGAGACGTTCAAACAAGAAGAGAGATATTTATTTTTTTTTGCTTTGCGAGATGTATTTTTGTTTGTGTTTATTCGAATTGTAGCCCAGATGATTTTACCTAACAAATTTAATTGGTAGCAAAAGGTACCTACCGAATAACTGCGATGGTAAATTTACCTACTACTAATTTATTAACTAGCAAAATAAATGATCAAAATAACAAGAATTTCAGTAAAACATCAACTAAGATACCTTATGTCGCTTAATGCAACGAGGTAAATTTGTCAGAGACGTAACTATAGGCAGCTGCGGACGCTCCATTGTCCTGGAGTTCATAACATTACAATGAATGCGAAAAAAAACCAAAATAAAAGTTGGAGAAAATCATAATTATTTAACTTGTTAAGAGAAAATAGTATAACCATTTGTTAAATGTACAAAAGGTATTTTCAGTATTAAATTTTTAAATCGTATTTTTCCCAAAAAATGAAAAAGTCGCTAATACACTCAGCGAAACAAATTATGACCAAAATTAACCTCAATTATTATCGCAATATGGATTACCTAATATCTTTTAAATGTGGTGACTTCTTAAGTCAGAACTTATGTTCAAAGGTTTATTTCTGATTTGCAAGTACAAGATGTACGGAAACAACGGATTTACGTTAAAAAATATTATTAACTTAAGTTCGAGAATGCCTCCATAGAGAGGTTACGGGCCTATGAAAATGTTGTCCAAAACGTCTTTTTTATTTAATATTCTGGATATATTTCCGGTGGCTGTTTGAAGAAAATCATTATTTAGAAATGTAAGCAGCTTTAAAAATAATTTTATACATTTTATGAAAATTCAATAATGTATTAAAAGTGTATGAGTTTTGAACTAGTTTGCGTTTATAATGTTATGTTTGATAATATAATAGAATATACAACAGAATGTATATTAGGATTCCCTGCTTGAGAAATAAAGATTATTATTACTATTATTTTTTGTTAAACCCTACAATATTATATCAAACAAACTTTTTTGCGGTAAAAATATCTAGTCCATTGTAACGCAATAAAAAAATACACTCCACGAAAATTATGACCCAAAATAACCAACTATCTTCTTGTTCGGACGCCACTGGCCGTAGTTGGTATAACGTTATAACCTTGCAACTTTAAAACGTGTCTTTTAATAACTTCAACTTAATGTTTAAAACTTTATTTCTGTGCTGTGATTAAATTCAGGTATATTAAATAAATAAGACCTTTTTATCATATTCAAACCCCTTTGGCCTTGGGGACATTTCCGTTGTAGAATAACCCCCACATATTCGTGTGCTCTATATGAAGGTCGCATTTTAAATACTAAGGCTCCCAGTACACTACTGAATGTTTCTTAATGGTATGGCAATTTTAAGTGTAAAAATTCATATAAATCTAAAAATATCTATTTTTCAAGATACAGGATGGTAAATTTCAATTTCGTTTTAAGAATTAAATAACTATTGGAACACGTATTACTTTTTGTAGAACCTATAAAATTACTATATTATGATTAGCTTATAGTAATTATAAGGTGTTATTTGTTATGGTTACTCATTTATCGCCCCAACATTTTGTATTTGATTTGATGTTCACGCTCTTTAGGAGTTTTTAACAAAATATTGTTTCGGTACATACGAAATATAAGTAAAAAACCCTAAAATACGATTAAAATCTAAAATTATCCAAGCAATGAAAACATACCTTGTAGATACCTTGACTGTCTGAAGTAATAAAAAGAATATTTTCTCAAACAATATTTGGTAAACTGCAAAAAAGTGAAGGAAAGAGGTCTTTTGGCAAATGGATCTGTACTAAGAATACCCTGTAAATAATGAATTAACAAAGTTAAAAGTCTTTGTTTTTCATTGACGACAGACCGCAAAGGCATAAACTTTAAGTTGTTCTCTTAAGTGAAGAAAGGAACATTTGTTAATACGGAATTTTGAACTTTTTGTGTAAGTGATAAGAACTATTTTTTAATGGTTTCAGGTTCGTCAGGGCATTCCGAGAATAAATAACCTAACAAAAAAATGTTTATCTTGTAGTTAGGTATAGAAAGGGTGCATGCAAAAAAGTATGGATTATTTTCAATAACTACAAATTAAATTCAATTAAGCTTTTGTAAATAAATTTTATTTTTTAAAATAATCACTCTTAAGTTTAACACACCAGCTCCACCTGACCTGCGTCATCTTTATTCACTAGAGAAAATATTCGTGTTTACTCTTAAAACAAGCGTCAATGGCTTCTTGGATGTAAATGTCATCAGCAATATGATGTATCCTGAGAGGTTTTCTATTCTACATTTCTGAATAAAAAGAATTCTCACGGAGCTAAATATGGACTATACAGTGGATGATCCAGTTCAAAAAAGTTACAATTACTCCAGATTAAATATATGGTGCAGAACAGAATTATTGTATATCTTTTGACGTATATTTGACGAGATAAGGTGATTAATAGTAGTAGTTAGGTGTGTATGTGAGTTTTTTTGAATTGTTATACAGCCGATTCAAGTTCTGTTATGAAACTACTCCTTTGTAATTGTTTTTACACTCCTCTTACGAGGGAAGTAGGTATTGCAATCCTAAAAAAATCACTCTACAAGATTTTTTCAGATCTTTACGTTTCAGAGTTTCTAGGTGCCGAAAAACATGCTTTCTCAATTCCGTCGGTCTGTCTGTCTATCGGTCTGACTGTTCGCGGCATAAAATAGCTTTAAATTTTGGTCAAAAATTAAAAATTAAAGATCATATGGAGATGACCTGCTAACATTTTGGTAAAAATCCTGTATGGCGAAACAAAATGGCAGCTTAGTGAAATGTTAAAAAAATTATCACCAAAAAACTACTTACCCAATTTATCTCAAATTTTGCACGAAAATCAAGTATTATGTAGCTCACAACTGATATTTTTTGGTACGAATTCAGAATAGCGGAATAAAATGGCGGCTTGATAAAATTCAGGCTGAAAAACTACTTAGTGTATTGATTTCAAATGGCCAAATAAAATGTTTGTAATCGTAAAAAAATTTATCTTCTCAGGTTTTACATATCCTCACATTTTTGCGGCATAGCTGAAAAACAGCTTATTAGATTGACTTTAAATTTTAGTAAAAAATTAATGGTCATATAGGGATAAGCTGATAATATTTTAGTAAAAATCCAATATATCCAAACAAAATGGCGGCGGAATAAAAAATTTAAAAAATCAGCCTGAAAAACTACTTATTTGATTAATCTCAAAATGTGTGCAAGCATTAAGTGTGATATAGTGAAAAACTAGTAAAGTTCCGGATAAAGGAAATTTACCAATTTTTTAAATTCAAATATCTATATTTTAAAAAATTTAAATCCAACAACTCTTTTTACGCATGAAAAAATGTCGTTCAGCCGTAGGTCTCTATTAATGGTGAAAATTTATTATTTTATGTTGTGCATGGGTCGATTTTATGACACATAATTACCTTTTTAATGTTTATTTTCCTAAAGGTTAAGAGGCATGAATGTGTGCGCTCGTATGTTACTATTTATCTTGGGTAGGGTAATGATTTAAAAATAGATATTTAATTATAATTTAATCATTTTCTTGGTCTAAAAATGCGCAATGTGTTTTCTTGTAGGCTAGCTAATAAGAGTTTATAATGCTATCATCTGTTCACACTGGTCGCGTTTTTAGGTGCTTTAAGTAATTCGTTTAGCACGTGTTTGCGGTACGTAGCTTGAATGGAATGAAATATATTTACTTAAGAAGATTAAATTTAAACCAGCGGTTTATATATATATATATATATATATATATATATATATATATATATATATATATATATATATATATATTACGTGGAGCATAAGGCCTCCAGGAAAGAGCGCGATCTGTCTCTGTTGCTGGTCATATTCCTTACTTGCATTAGACAGGGTTGCATCCTTCCCCTTGACCAATGCTGCTTTATTCTCTTCGAAGTACGTGCCCAATCCATTTCTATTTAGGGTTTTAATGTCAGTGCTGATCTTCTTTTGGCCAACATATATGCAGCAATCGTCTAAGGTATTTTCTTGTAAACACATGATGCTGATGTTTGGATTCCTTAGTTTGTTTCCAGATTTAACAGTCATATAGGAAAACTGATTTTACATTGGAATTAAAAATCCGAACTTTCGTGTGTCTGGTTATTCTAAAGACTTGACTGGCTTTAGCTAGTGTATTTTTCACGTCGTCTGATGATCTCCTGTCTTTGAAATTATGCTGCCTAGATAGCAGAACTCTTCAACTTCAAGGATTGGCAGGTTGGTGATGCAAAAAGATTCGTTTTTGTTGTTGTTTCCAATGCGCATCGATTTGGTTTTAACGATATTAATTTCAAGTCCTGTTTTCTTAGCTATACAAGTCAATCTGTCTAGTTTATCCTGTATATCTTTAAAAGTACTTCACAGGAAACAAATGTCGTCAGCGTAGTCTCAGCTTTCCAGTCTATCTGATATACTCCAAGGTATGCCTCGCCGTTGGTCATTAACTTCTTTATGATCCAGTCAAGGACCAAATTAAACAACATTGGTAAACAGTCTTATTTCGTTCAGATTTGACTTCTATCTTGTTAGTCATTTTGCCTCTATGTATTACCCTACAAGTAGCATCCCTTCTCTGATGATGTTCAGAATTTTTGGCGGAGCTCCCACAATTTTCAAAATATTCCAAAGTGCTTGATGGGCTAAGGCTGTCAAATGTACATTTAAAGTTTATGAAGGTTAGGTATAGTCGGCATTGCAATTTTGTGGACTGTTCTATTATTGTTGTCAAGGTGTTCTACGCATGAACGATGCGGTCTGAAACCTGCTTTCTTGGGTTTACATGAGTCTCCATCGTGTTACCAATTCTAAGGAGAATTATATAAGAGAGCACTTTATTTATAATGTTCAGCAGTGTGATACCTCTCCAGTGGTTACAGACAGACAGAACCCCCTGTTTTTGTAGTTTCATGTTCATAGATCAGACCTTCAGTCTAGAACGTACTATTTGTTCCATGTTTCACTTGGTAATAGTGCTTCTGGAAAAGTCATCAGCCTTCAGAAGTTTACATGGAATATTGTCTGGTCCAGCAGATCTGGTGCTCTTGAGCTGGGGTTTTTTCGAGTATATTTTCGACGTTCGCCTCCTCAAGTAATTTGCCGAAGTGTCCTCTCCATTGTTGAAATTTCTGGTCAACAAAAACAGTAGAGTACCGTTTTTTGGTCCTATTTGATGATCTTCTGAATAGTGGAAAGATCTCTTATTGAAACCCTAAATGCTTTAGCAGCTTTAATTTGACAGAGTGATATCTCTCACTCGTGATCGTGAAACACAGGTTCACAGCTTAGCGAGAGAACGCACATATTTACATATCCATCCATCCTATTTGATGATCTTCTGAATAGTGGAAATATCTCTTATTGAAACCCTAAATGCTTTAGCAGCTTTAATTTGACAGAGTTATATCTCTCACTCGTGATCGTGAAACACAGGTTCACAGCTTAGCGAGAGAACGCACATATTTGCATATCCACTTTCCACTAAAGGGATTTCGGATAGGCTCCAGAAGGATTTTTTCACTACTAGAGTGGAGACAAGTTTAAGTGGAAAGTATTGAGCGCTGCTTTGATATTTATACTAAATTTTAGCTGATTAATTTATTTGACTCTAGATTTGTAAACATCGTTCAAGTTCAAACTTTAGACCGAGGAGATTCATAATTTCTATAAATTAATGATCCAAAGTTTAAGTAGATTCTGTCAAATATCCCGCTAATTACTAGAAACTTTGGTGTTTGTCCAGTGATCAAAAAAATTGAACGATAAAATTAGGTTATTTGGACTTTTTGTATATTATTAATATCAATCCAGGATATCGTTAGTAGTGATGGTTTTGTCACATTTTAATATATTTTTTAAAAGTGGTTAGACTAAATACAGTTTGCATATTACTTTTTCACCGAAAAATATTATTTTTGATGCAGTTTATTGTTGCAAGTTTCAATCTAATCATGTCTATAAGTATTCTAAATTATACTGCTGGAATTACAAAAATTGTTTAATGCAATCGACTATGAAAATAAATTACGAAATAACTTTTGATAGTCGTCTTGTAATTTTTTTTTAATTGATAAAGCTATAGTCAAATATGCATAGCACCACGGAAATTTAATTTATTTTAGTGTATTTCTTGTGTTTCTAAAAATAACTAATTTGATAATGTCACCAAAATGTCAAATCAATATCTCATCTTGTGACCGAAATAAGCAGGTCGGAACTTCCCACTAAGGTAAAATGGTTATGACGATATAGCACGGGGTATTATGGGTGACTCTTATTTTGTAATACATTTATATTTTTTAGTTGAAGGGAATAGTTGTATCTGTTGATGAGGTTCAAAAAAAATAGCTCCACAGTTCATTCAAACCAGGTAGTACAAATATTTACAATTGTAGGCAGTCCAATGTTTTATTGTTGAGTTTGTGCCGCCAACTGTAGTGATATCGCAGTATTTAAGGAAAGTTAATTTTTCCCTTAAGTTTAATTCTTAAAGAGGTCAAAATAATTTTGTTGTTACTGCATATTTAAGAGTAAAGTTTACACAAAATGGAAAAACTAATTAAGAATCAATTTTTTAAGTAAGGTTTCTGTTTTTGCGACTACGAAAGGTTTAGAAAAGCATATTTTTGTGTAAAGTTGTTCCATCAGTTTAACACCTTTCATTTTATACCTTGTGGTTATTACGTCCTTCTGATATTACGAGTAATGAATAATGTAGCTCATATGCCTTTATAACGTAATTTATAACAACAATTATTGGCCTAAAAAATAGAGAAATAAAACGCATGATTAATTATAAAATAGTTATTACTATTATTAAAAACATAAATTAATTTCTGTCTTTCTTTTTACAAATTGTTCTCTTACTTGCTACAATGATATTTCGTCATCTGAATTTTCATTATTTTCATTGTACTCCTTGGAGGTTTTTTCCCTTGGTAAAGAAAGAACAACTCCGTCGGTCGGTCTGTCTGTCTGTTCGCGGTATAAATAAAAAACTATTTAACCGATTGACTTAAAGTGTTTATCAAAAATTGATTAAACTGGTCGTCTGATCACTTGGAGATGATCCGGTAATATTTTAGTAACAATTCAGTATGACGAAACAAAATGGCGTCCTAGTAAAAAATTATTAAAAACTATATATCCAATTTACCTTAAATTTTGCACAAAACATCAAATATTATGTAAGAATGAAATGGTTACATTTTGGTACAAGTACAAGATGACGAAATAAAACGGCGGCTTAATAAAATAATTAAAAATCTAACGTAAGAAAAACAGTACTTAATAGAAGGATTTCAAATTTTGTGCAAGAATTAATTGTGGTATAGCGATGAACTGGTAACATTGTGGTACGAATTCAATATGTCGGAACAAAATGGAGGCCAAATAAAGATTTTGTATCGTGAAAAAACCACCCTCTTAGGTTTTATATATCGTTTTAGCGTTCCTAGACGCCAAAAATATATTTTCTCAATTCCGTCGGTCTGTCTGTCATTTCTAATTACTTATCGGAATGACTTAAAATGTTTGTCAAAAATTAAGGGTCATATGAAGATAATAATATCTGATAATATTTTGGTAAAAATGCAGTATAGCAGAACAAAATGGCTGTCTAGTGAAATGTTAAAAAAAATTATACTAAAAAACTGATTATCCAAATTACCTCAAATTTTTTCCCAAAAATCAAGTGTTACATAGGAATGAACTGGTAACATTTTGGCACGAATCCAAGATAGATAGCTAGAGAGTGTGCGCCAACCTATTACTCAGGCCTCTCAGGTGGGCCCATTGTAACTTCCTTGGGAGTTTTACTCGTCGAGCCAGTCAACAGCATTGATGTAGTTCAGCATCATAGAGGCCGAGCTTCCTCCGATTGTGGTAATTTCTGGTCATCTTTTTCCCCTGTAATGGATTTTCTAGTGTTTACAAGAGCTGGGCAGTAACAAAAAAAGGTGTTTGTTTAGCTTACCTACCAGTTTTTTAAGATTTCGTCGAGAGAGCCCGAGCGGCCTCAGGGCGAATTGCGGCACCTAAGTGTCCAAAGCCCTGCCTCTTCCATGTTTCTTTTAGGATCTTTGTTGACTGTTCGTTTATCTTTAGATTGATCGCCTTAGAGGATAGCGGCGCGGTGGATTCAGGGTCGGATGGTTTGTCCTTTGCTCAGTTACGCGCTGATCTATCTGCTTTTTTATTTCCTTCGATTCCACTGTGTTCCTTAATCCAGGACACTGTGACCATATTCCTCTGGGAAACCGTCTCCAGTATCTGGTGACACTCAAGAATCAGTTTGGATGTTATTTTATTAGTTTTTAGGACTTGCAAAACTTGTTTGCTGTGTGTGAGAACAATAACTTTTTTACCTGTTATTCTTTTTTTTCTATTCGTACGGCACCTTGCAGAATTCCAAACAGTTCTGCCTGGAAGATAGCAAAGTAAAATGACGGCCTAATAAAGTGTTAAAAAATCAGCCTGAAAAACAATTTATTAGATTAATTATAAATTTTGTGCATTAAATGTAAAAAAAGAAATAAGAGGGTAGAATTGTGTTACGAATTCAAGTTGGCGAAAGAAAATGGCGGCCAAATATAACGTTTACAAAGGCAAAGTAAAAAAATTATCTTCTTTTTCAATTGACAAATGTGTTATAGGCATAAAGTGGTCCAAATTGTTAAGTTTCCTAGCTAATTCAAGTATTTTTCGCCTTCTAGAAAGCCATTACCAAAGCTTTTTCTTTTCCATGTTACATATAAATACACAAAAAGATGTTTAATTTGAGCAACAAACACACAAAACTCTTGACTAATAGTTAGGTTATGTCATAGTGGTAGAGTTACCGGTTAGGTGCATACGCACTTATGATATTTTTAGTTTTCCAAATTAGTTTATACGCCAAGTTTAAAAAATTAATTTTAGAGAATCATGCTGAACAAATTCTACTCTTTTCTGATGTCATGTATAGAAAGATAAGATATTTAGTTACACCCCAAAAACGAGATTTTGCTTATATTGCCTTACCATCTAATATTATTTTATTTTTGACCAAAATTTGAAGTCAATCGGATAAGTATTTTTTAGCTATGTCACAGACATACAGACAGACCGAAATAATTGAGAAAACATGTGTTTTCGTATCTAGGGACCCTGATACGTGGAGATCCAAAACATCTTAAAGGGAGATATTTTCATGACTACAATACTACAAGGTAAAAAGGGAACGGTGATCCCTTGATATTAGGTATTTTTTCGTGCTATTTAATTGTGTTTTTTATATCATATTTTTCTGGTAGTTTTTTTTATTGGCTTTAAGCTGATAAGGTTTTTGAAAAAAAATGCTTTCATAATAGCGAACTAATGTGAAGACTATTATGAAAAATTCCCATAAACCTTATCAGAAACAGATAATGGAACGTTTTAATTTAATTCGAAATACACAGGCTTCCATATTACAACGTTTTATGGAAAATGTGAAGTTATTACGTCCAGTCCAGATGAGGTATGGTGTATTCACGTCGGAGATGGTTCGGAGAGATCTAAGATAAATGCTGTCTGATAATAAGGGTCGAAATTACAAACTTAGCAGCCCGGACTGCTGATCTCGTTGTTCATAACTCGCCGTTTACTTAGTTCAGGTAATATAGAGAGAGAGCTGACCCTTGCCTCACAAACTAATTAAAGTTGAGGAGAGTCTGGCGGCCGGACTCCGGGCGACGGACTGGCAGCCACTCCCGGAGTCCGAATGATCCGTTTCAATTATAAATACGACGAGAATCTTGCCTCGGCGGGCATTTTCTTTGGCTGGCCGGAGTCCCCGCGGGCTCTCTTGGGCGAGTGTTCCGAGGCGTGAAATTAATGGGAAGATTTTTGGTAGATTTTTGGTTTTGGAGGCGCTATTTGGATAAAAATTTAGTGAATTATATATTCTACAATCATGTAGAAGGAAATTTTATAATCGTGAATAAATCGTTCTCCCATTTAAGGGTGTCTAAATACCGAAAACATATTCTCTGATTTCCGTCGGATTGCATGTTCCTCAACCGTATGCATTTTTTTTTGCCATGGAGACGCAGTCGATATTTTTTTTGTTTTTAAAGGTGTTAATGGGCAGAGAAACAGAATTTTTGATAGAATATAAAATAGGTAAATTATAAGGCGCTAAAAAGATACTTCTATATGTTAATGTACTTTATCTACGTCCGCGAGTTAAGAAACTCTTAACCCATTAATTTTGCGTTAGTTAAGAGCTTCATTACCGCACGTATTTTCACCCATTCATTCTTTTTTTAATTTGACATTTGTAATATAAAAAGCGAGGAAAATTTTTATAAATTATTTTATTAAAAACATGAAAATTTATTATAAATATTAATAGTACAATCTTTGCAATCTTTCAAATACATTCCTGACGAAGTAGCCACGTTTGCTAAATTTGTAGTCAATACATTGTTTTCGTGATTTAAACTGGTCGTCTGATGCCTTTTTTTCATTTTTTTTTCGAGTCTGGTCCAAAGTGCTTTCCTCAACAATGTTGGAACATCAGCCACTAACGCTTTATTGTTATATTGTCAGCTCCTGAATCTGCCAATGGAGACGTAGATGATCTTCGGAAACAATGCTCCATATATTCTTCTGGATGTTCAAGTTTGATATACAAAGCAATTTGTTTTGGCAAGGATCCAAAAGAATTAATGCCAACCGGTTGCTTCATACACACAACATGCTCGAGGATTGATTGATATCCGTCAGATTTTCTTTTGAGGAGAGCGACTAAATTTCTAAATTTGCTGATATCAATATTAAGTTTAATAGATATAATTGTTCTTATCATAGAATAAAACACCCAGAGAGATGAAGGCATATAGTTAGTAGATAACTTCCGAAGTATACAATAAGTACCTTTTCATTCCCATAGTTCTGCACATTCTTCTCTCTGCACCATTTTTAAAACCTATTGAAAATATACTCATATTTTGGCCTGGATTTTTCGGGAAATAACCTGTCAATTGCCCTATATGCTCAATATCCGAAGGAGTGCTCCTTTCTGAATCACTCATTTTGACTAAGAAAATTATAACTGTCAATAAGATGTTACTTAAATTGACATTGCGCGGGGTAACGCAGAGTGGCAGGATTAAAGTGCAAACAGGTGATAGCTAATAAAAGGGTGTTTTATGCTTGCTTTAAACTTTTTAAAAAATGTGTTTAATAAAAATATGTGTGTATTTTAACAGTCGTGCGTCAGACGTAGATAAAATATTAAGATTAGAACTGTTAACTCACTTGAATCGTAAACATCTATTCTATAATAGAGTATTTTACAGAAAGTACATTAACATAAGCAAGTATCTTTTTCGTTGATTAGTGCTTGATGCGCTTTTGATAATATAGTATTGTCAAAGCACATCTAGCCCTAATCAACTATTAAACAGTACCTATTTTGTATAATAAAGTCCCCTAATTATTTTTGAACCAAATAGCTTTTAAATCGGCCCGCTATTTCAAAAATACATATATTTTTTTAAAAATTGCACTGCTGCTGCTGGCAAACTATGACATAAAAGTGGCACAGTTAAATATCAATAACAATACATAAAACCAATAAATTACAGTTTTCTTTTTTGTGTTTTTCTGGGGCAGATATTTAATAAAAATGAAAGAGACTGCAAGTTTTGAGTTATATTGTGCGGTATTAAAAAAATTACTTAAATGGGAAAAATATACTTCTTTTGACAATTTAATTAAAATTTGAAATAAATGATCTCTAAATGCAAAAAACAAGTTAACAACATAAGGCGAGGCTTCCGTTCAAGTTTTCAATAAAAATGTATCAATATTCATTTAATATAACTACATATATTGATCCTATGAAAAAATGTTTTCGGGGAAAAAAGGCCTGCGGTACAGTATCCAAATTTACAATCTGCCATACGCCCGGTGCCTCATAGTGACAAATTGCCTGTAGCTAATCCACCTTAGGAATATACCCTTGATTATGATCATGATCAAACGGATTTAAAATGTCGGCCCATCAACCTCGCAAGACTCCGATTTTGCCTGTAAACTTCACAGTAAAAAGCCTCACAAAATAAGTCAAAATGGACTATGTGGTCTTATAAGGGATTTAGAATTGCTTCAGAAAAAACCAGAACTATTGGCCTCTAGATTTCAACAATGGATTTTACTTTAAGAGGAAGCAAAAATTTTTGTGCACCGAAGCGGTCAGAAAAACCTAACATCATTTTTTAACATGAAAAACAATTTGGTAACCTGTAGGGACACTGAGGAATTAATGGCAGCTTTAAATCTGGTCTATGATCCAAAAGACTGGAGACTTTTCATTGATTCCTCAAAAGTAAGTCTTAAAGCTGTGTTACTCCATAATGGAAACAAGTTGCCTCAGTGCCAATTGGTCATGCAGTCCACATAAAAGAAACGTATAGCAATTTAAAATTGTTACGATACAATACGAAAGATATAAATGGCACATGCAGCCAGGTTAAACCAAAATGCTGCTGCTTCCTCTACGAATGAGACAGTTGAGCACGATCGGATCACAACAGAAAGAAAATTTGACCATCGAGAGAGTATTTTGACCCAGGAAAGAAAAATGTACCAGCGCGCCATTAGTTCCCAGAAAAGATTTTACTACCGCCACTTCATATAAAATTGGGACTTGTGGAGGCCATGGACAAAGAAGGCCGTTCTTTCAGTTATTTAAAAGATAAATTCCCTAGAATTAGTGCCGCTAAAATTAGGGAGGGAATATTGGCTCCCGATTAGGAAACTTGTCGGAGGAAAAATATGCTTAGAATGCCTTTAAAATGATTGAAACATATTTTTTGGGAAACATAAAAGGAGAAAACTATAAAGACATGATTTTCCAACTTCTTTTGTGTTACCAAAACCTAGCGTGTAATTACTCTTGTTAAACCAAAAATATATTGTTATCTGTATTTCGTATGTTCATTGTATATGCCTATAAATTTAAATTGTGTAACAAATAATTCAGATTTTTTTTCCAGCCAACTATATTCTTTAATCGATATTAGATTCTAAATTCTTTAATAAGTATGTCTTATTTACTTGGGTGTAGATCAAACAAAAAAAAAGACTTTGTTCAAGAAACAAAGAAAATTTGAAATTTGTTCTTCAGATAATTACCAAGCAAAAGGCGAGATTTTTCTAAATTTAGAATAGGTTGGAGGCCAGAAATTAGTGAATAAAAAGGCATGGTAATGGTCAATACTGGTGGTATCGAATAGGCCAGCACAACTTATTATTCTAGAAGCTGTTAAGTGGCTAAGAACTCATTATAAAAATACATACGCTAGTAACCATTTTACGAGAAAGGTATTTTAATACATATTGATAAATATTAATAGAATGTACACACGTTGTTCTTGTAGGTATAGTAAATAAAGCAAAAATTATAGGCGCTAATCATGATATTATTTGTTAACAATGTATTTTATATTTTCGCTGTGATAATAAATAGTAATCATAATTATCATATCCTTTATTACTAAAATAATCGGAAATAAAAGTCTTAAGTCTTAAATATAGCGACTACATTTGTTATTATTACATGGTACATTACATTTTGTCCATTACCATATTTTTTACACTCCACATACACAAAGTTCCCCTAGTCTTCAACGTAACCAAAATTCTAAAACTCTAGAATGATCTTGCCGTTCGTTTAGTAAATATGCAGAATTTATAGGTTTTTTGATTTTTCAATAGTTTTGTATTTATTGAAAATATTATAAGAACCATTGCAATGCTTTTTTACACCTAACAAAAAACTAAATACTAATTATTAAATAACTAATTATAAAACTGGTTAATTGGTCAAAACATTAGCAAAATCTTGGCCGGGTCGCAAAAAAAAATTGAATTAGAAGCTTTGACACACTCTGTCTCAAAATCTGGTCGGATGTGTGTCAATAATACGTTTTGACCGGGAAGTCGAGAACTGTAACTGATATCAACAAAAACAAATGCAATATTTTTTTTTATTTTTCAGTAAATTTTAATAATTTGGATAGGGAACTAAATAAAACGTTTGGTATTACGTTAACTTTAAAACATTCTGTATAACTGAGCTGATTAATGATACTCATTCTCAAGGTATATTCATTCTCACATCTTGTTTTTTTTTTTGTTTATACCAATATCTGTGTCTTTTGCGAAAATATCACTTTTACAATTTAATCTAGAGTATTTTAAAATTAGAATTTTGAAATTAAAAAAATAATAACTTATATATTGTACGAATTAGGTGCCTGGTTGCAAGTGTTTCTCCTACCAAATCAAATCAAATTAAATCAAATCAAATCAAATCAAATCAAATCAAATCAAATCAAATCAAATCAAATCAAATCAAATCAAATCAAATCAAATCAAATCAAATCAAATCAAATCAAATCAAATCAAATCAAATCAAATCAAATCAAATCAAATCAAATCAAGTCAAATCAAATCAAATCAAATCATTTTTATTTCCAAAATGACACGTTAGTGTATGGAATTCGTCATATATACAGTTATAATTTTTGCAATGAGTAAATTTAAAAAAAAAAACAATTACTGAGTAAGAAACTCATCTATATCATAAAAACATTTATCAATTAAAAACGTTTTGAGCCTATTTTTAAATATATTAATACTAGTGCTTTGCTTAATTACAGTAGGTAACTTATTAAACAGTTTTGGTCCTAATTTAATTTTTTTTTGATATATTCAATCTGCTATAAAGCATGAGAACATATTTCAGACAAAGCCACACATGGTAGTGGTAAAATTTTGAAATCCTTAAAATATGGTTTGCAGGAAGTAGTAGGGGATACTCCCGCAATACATCTCACTATACGTTTTTAGCTCTTAAACACTTTCCCTGCATGCGGTGAAGCTCCTCAGAACTGAATACAGTATAATATCAGTGAGTGTACAACAGCGTAATACACACTAATGATTTGTGACAAATCCAGGACCAACTTAAGGTTACGTATACAATAACAAAGCCTTTTTAGTTTTGAGGCAACGTACGAACATTGACAAACCCAAGATAAATGATAATCCCGGGAAACACCAAAGAATTTATTAGATTTTTTTCGCTGAAGTGTGATTTCATTTAAACTTAATTCTAAGTCAAGATTCCTACTATTTTGAAAAGTACGAAACATCTTATAATTAGTTTTTTGGCGTTTAAGAGTAGTTCATTGAAGGTAAACCAGTTATAAAGTTCATCCAAAGACCTACTAGAAGCACTGTCAATACTTTCAGAATTAACTCTTTTAACCATAGCCGAAGTGTCATCCGCATACATAGTAACATTGCTGTGAGCCAATTGTATAAGCATGGGATTAAAAAAGAGCAAAAATAGTACTGGGCCGAGGTTAGAGTCCTGCGCCACACCGACATCGACACTTAAGTTCCCCGAGCACACGCTGCCAGAGCCTCAAGGTGACATATTCCTAATTTCCACATACCGCATGCGTTCCTTTAAAAAAGATGAAAAAAATTGATATTAGGCCTCTAATGCCATACATTTCCATCCTGCGGAGAAGATCATCATGCTGAACACAACCTCATGCCAGCATCTAATCTTCGCGGTATATTTCGAATGAGGTTACCAGTTACTCCTTGGTTTAATAATCTCAATTATTGTTGAATGGAAAGTCCTAGTTGGTTAGTTTCTGGTAGCTTTTTAGACCTTCAACTACTACCTTATTACCTCTTACTAACCGCTGTGCCGCTATATCTATTTGAAGTTACTTGACAATCTTTAAAGATCATAAAGCAATCTTGCTTTTACTTATACACAGCGACCAGCTCCTGGTCTTTTGTTTTATCAACCTGCTTCATAAATCCAGAAAAAGAGTAAGGCGGTGTACCAGTGAAACTGAAAATTATTTCAAGTTGTAGTAGTTCCTGGGAAATGTAAGACTTCAGCTATACAGCGCTCGCTGCTTTCACAACATGTTCAAATATTTTAAAACTAACAGTAAAAAAACAATTAAAACACTCTTGTGAAAGGAGTCCACAAGTGATATTTGAAACTATGAAAATTTTTATCGATTCTAGCAAACAAAACCAAAAACTCTCATCCGATTTTCTTAAGGTTTTGAAAGTCCACGTTATAAAAATAACCTATAATGTCAACTTCATGTCATCCAAAAAAAAAGACAGATATTGCGAAAAATTGAACTAGAAAATTAATTGTCCCTATTGATAAATTCCAATGCAAAAATCACCCTACAAATGAAATCAGGGTGTTCTAAATTGGAAACATAAAAGCAGCATTCTGATTCTCCCGTTAAAAAATAGGGACAGACACAATAAAATCTATCAAGAAATAAAAATGTTAGAGCTCATTAAAAACCACCTAAAAATGTATTGTTTAGAAGTATAGAATTGTTTTTTAAACTGTACATTATTTTTTAATACTAAGAGAGCCAGAAGTCGAAGTAAAACGCACAGCTATTTTTGTATCGTTATTGCCTTGATCATTTCTCACCCTATATGAGAGAGCTGGACTGAACTGGACCAAAATTTCAATAGTACAGCAATAAAAATCATAGCCCTTTTATTATTTTAAGGAGGGCTATTTGAAATATAGAAACACAATCAAAATAGATGAAAATCGTTTGTGGCCGATTTATAAAAAAAATGGCGATCGTACCTTTTTCAGTTGTGCCATAATTTCGTGTTTAAAAGAAACACTAATTATAACAATCTGATCCAACGTAAATCAAACGCCGTAACCCGAGCACGCGAAAGCAAACGGCGGGCGTTCGATTCGACTCCCCCTCTCACCCCCACGGGCTCCCCCTAACACCTCATCAGTCAGAGTCATTACGAACACAGATAATTAATTACATTTACTCTCCCACCTTCGTAGAATTGCATAACATTAATTTCCCCCGTCCCTCCCTTGCTGGCTCGACTCCGAAACCCCTTTTTGGGTCCCTTTAGTGTTTGGGATCAGTGTTGCCACGTTACGTTAGAGAAAATAATCGTCTGCACACAGAATAAAATATTTTTTTTTAAATAAAAGAGCAAGACATGTATGCCTTACTTTTTTTATACGCATTTTACAACGCATGTTTAAGTTACTTGAATATTATTTATTTATATAGTTATTTGCCTTCTGCAGATATTTACAAATTTGATTTACTGAGGTTAAAAGCATTAGTAAGAAAATGAACAAGTGACAATCTGAAAGTAAAAAATGAAAAATTTAGTTTTCTTACAATAATATCTATTTATGATCTTGGAAATAAATCCGAAAAACTCAGGTGTTATGACTTATTTTAAAATTAACCTATACAACTTTGGATTTTTTACGCATTCTAATCTAGCCGGTCAGTTACTGGTTTATGTAAATAATTATTACTACTTCCTGGAACATTTAAAACCCGGAAACAGCTAGTACTAAGACTAAAAATTAAAGAAATAGTTTTTAAATACAAATAAATGTTATCACATTTCTTACCAGTGAAATTGATATTGCAAATACTTTCAATATTTTTTTTGTAAATGTTTTGTCCCAAATATCGTTAACTAGCCAAGAAAATTATTTATTATCATTTCATATAAATAAAACAGAATGTAACACCATGCGACGGACGTTGTATTTATTCAGATTTCACCCTTGATTTCTGAAAATTTTGCTAAGTTGGCAAATTAGTCATTTTTCACGGGAATTTTTCCAGACCGTTTCAAGCTTGCAAATATAAAGCCTTTATTTAAAGTCGGGGAAACTTACATTCCAACTAATTATAGACCCTACCTCTGCTTCTTATTTTAGGCAAATTAATTGAAAAACTTGTTTACAACCAGTCATATAAGTCAATCCGAATTTGGCCCTCAAAAAGGAAAAAATACAAATCTTGTTGAAACCGCTATATTAAATACTGTATTTTCGTTTATTGAAAGAAATAATTTGGAGGCAGGTATATAACGTGACTTCAGTAAAGCATTTGATAACGTCGATGTGGATATTTTGTTGCAAAACTTCAAAAGGTGTTGGGTCAAAAAAATTCATCTACAATGATTTAGATCCTATTTATAAGATGGGCAACAAATGGTCTTTTTTTCTCTATTTTTAATTTATTTAAATGGTAGGTATGCCCTCCAATTTGCAAGTTAAAACAAGGCTATTTGCTGATGGTGAATTTATCCTGGTCAATACTCCTTGGTACGTGCATATCGATGGTGTTTTGAGGGATACACTTAAAACTATTTTGGACTGGTGAAAAAAATATTAAATTAAATTTTAATAAAACCAAGTGTATCCTTCAATGGGATCATAAAGTCAAATATATAATTAAATTGCTCCCTTTGGTATTTATTATTTACTACTTTAGGATTTAAACTTGATAATATAATTTCCTAGAACGACCACATTGAACAATTTACAAATAAGTTTTCAACAAATTGTTTTCTATTAAAAGTATTTAAAGCAAAGCATCTAAGCTTCAAGATATGCAAAGTTATTTATTTTTGTATTGCAGACAAAAACCAGCAACTGAGCAAAGTTTTAAGCTGCTATTTCAACAACAAAAAATTTTAACCTGCCGGCTTTTAGTGTCCCAAAGCTGTTTTGTTTCTTAGAAAAAATAGACATTTATTTAGTATCTGTTGTACATTATACAATATACTATATTACTTACTTAGCACCATACTAAATTTAAACAAAAAATGCCTTTATCTCTGCAGCAAAATATATAACCACCTGCCAATAGTTATTCGGTTTCTTAAAACTAATGCGTTGAAGAAAAACTAAACGACTTATTTTACGAATAACTTAATATACTAATGAATATCTCAGTGATATTTTTAGTTACCTTTATGTATATTTTTATAAAATTTTGATATCTCTTAATATAGAAAATTATAAAGTATTAAGCACTTTAATTATCAAATTTCCTATTTGTTAGGTTAGGTTAGGTCTGGTAAGTTGGTATGTCCTTATAAGACTATTTAAATAAAGCTAGTTGATTAATCAGCTGATCAACCAAGAATACATTTGTTGCAATTTACCTAAGGCATTTGACTACGCGAGTCATAACATACTACTGCAAAAACATAATGGTTTTACCCTCAGTAAATCAAACTTTACCCTCTTTTGATTTGTGTATATGTCAATATTTATTTTCGACAATGAAGTATATTTTAAATTCAATTTTAAACTAGTCTCAGTCTCAGTTGACCGAGACTAGTTTATTCTTTGAACTCTTATAATCAGGTCTTCAGAAAAAAATGGACGATTTCTTTGAGTTAAATTCTTAAATATTGGCTATAAATAATATATTCTGGTAACCTTATCCTAACAAGGAGAGATATTCATACAAAATATAACATAGAAAAAATTATTAGATTAATTACTACATGATAGATACTACAGTAATATTAATCAGAAATAAATCAATGAAAAACTCATGTATATGGTTCAATTGTACCAAAACGAGAATGAAGCACAAAGTGCTTGCTCCTTAATTCAAGATAATTCTATGAATAACTAAAAAAGGTTTTTTTAGCCATACCACACACATTTTCTATAAAAAATAGCCATTCTGGGAAACCATAGAGACAGAAAAAGCAGTTACAAATCAAAGAACATTATTTTGTGGAAAAGCAGAAACATAATCATAAACCAAAACCAAAACATCACATATTTTTATTATTTATCTGCATACAAATTACTCAGCAATAATTTAACAGACATCTTATAAAATTACAAGTACATCAAATAATAGACGTGAAATAATAATGAGGCCACGAGAACCTAGACATGAAGTAGGCTTTGTGTTAACTAGGAATCACTTTCCAACGTTTCGTCTTCGATTACAGTGTAGGTGAGCTCAGAGAGATTTATTATTTATATCCGACCTGTGTGCACTAAACCGTGACCCGATTTCCACGTGTGATCTAGACTGTAGAGCATCCCCAGACAGACGCACGAACTTTGGCTTCTTTTACATTTATGACATGTCCAGCGTCCAGTGTGATGTTAGGGTTCAGGTAGCAGATTACACAATTTCTTTCTTTCTAATACATTGTTTATGTTCCTTAAGCTTACTGGATATGGATCATCCAGTTTCTCCAATATAGACAACACCACAGGAATAAGAAATTGCATATACTCATTCTGTTTGAAAAGGAATAATGTTCTTTGACTATTACAAATTGTCCAATTTTCTTCTCTGTGTTGTTGATTGTATGTTTGTTAGACCGGCGAAGTAACCTTGCAGTCTGTGATTGCGTATATAAATGGAAAAACTACATTTTCTATGGGTAACTCTTTATTTTTTTCCCCCCGTGGAGTAGGTTTATTCTGTTTTCTAAATGATAGTCTAACATCTTCAGTGCTTTATCCATTCCCTCTTCTCTTGACTCAGTTTCTCTGTTTCCCATTGTAATGAATTTTAAGCACAAATCTCGAGTTCTCTTTATCCAAAGAATTAATAACTGATTATTTCTGTGCCGGTACATTTAGGTGTCTGTTCGCAGTCTTGGTTTTCTGTACTGTTAAATTATTATAGTGAAATATGTCTGAAATTATCGAAACTACATTAATAAGCACATTCGTATATAGCGATTCTACATCGAAACTGAAATTTTATGGATCTAATTGGATTGCTTTTATATAAAACGTACAGAGTTTCTAGTATGAATATGAATGTGTTTTTCCTTTAAATTCGTTAAGAATATTTGAAAGATAGTTACCGATTTTGTAAGTGAGCTATTCTATTGCGCTAAATATAGGTCGAAATGGTACATTAGCCTTTTGTATTTTAGGTAGTCCGTAAAACCGCGGGATCATTGAGCTGTTTGGTCTTAACGTCTTTTTTTCCTCTGCTGGCAGGTTGGATGCATCTGTAAGATTGTGTATCCATCTCTCGATTTTGCTTGTGGAGTGTGTTTGGATCTAGAGTCGGAATCAGAGAAACTGACTCAAGCTTTGATGGATATTGCACTAAGGATATTAGACGGGCATTTAGAAAATATAAGAATCCTCCTTTACGATAGGAAACAAATAAAGAGTCACTGATAGGAAATCAGCACGCAGACACAAGAAAATTGGACAATACATGGATTGCCAAAGGACATTATTTTTTTCCAAAACGAAAGGAGTATTTGCAATTCCTTGTGCGTGTGGAGATGCCTTTACTGGAGAAACTGGACGATCCATATTCGCTAGGCTTAAGGAACATGAACGATATATTTAAAAAGAAAAAATTATACCATGTGCTGAATCTGAATACCAGTATTCCACTGGACATGCCATAAATGTAAAAGAAGCCAATGTTCTTGCGTCGGTCTCGGGATTCTTTAAAATGAAAATTAAAATTTATAACCATCCTAATACTTTTAAGAGATACGGGCTTCAGTCTGCATCATACGTGGAAACCTATCGTTATACCCAGATACACAGTTCGGTGATTACAAGTCAGGTATAAAATAGTCGGCTGAATCCCTCCGAGCTCATTCAGTGTACTGAGTTCGTGAGGTAAACATTCCTGAAGATACCTCGCACAATCGAAGGCGAAACGTCGGAAAGTGGTTCCATTTTGACATAGTCTAATCCCAAGAACCACGATTTTTTATAAAAGGAATAAGTAAGTCCATAAACTCAAATTTTTAATCAAGTAAATGCCATAAAGGAGAGGATAAAAAAGTATTTCTATACTTATCTTTAAGATTTGAATAAGCTAGTTGGTCTAACGAGACTCAAAATTGTAATAACTCTGGCTTATTATAAGTTAAATGGCAGCAAATGCTAAAAATAAGGTTAAATGAAGTACATAAATCTTAAATGCTAATCAAGCATCCATTATTATTAGTCAGTTAAAAACTGAACTAAAGTTAAATAACATTAAGTTTCAGGATGAGATAGAAATATGCAAGACTTAACTGTGAAGAGAAAAGACAAATGGTTTTTACCAGACAGATTTACAAAAAAGTCACTCAAAAATTATGTTAAAAACTCATTCTTTGCAGTCCTTGGAAACTGAAACACTTAAGTTCTTGCAGACTGTGGATGCTTTCAATGTTGGGCAGTTTACCAGGCTGGTACACCAAGGCTGAATCCTCACCTTTATATTATTTTTACGTTAAACGATTAGAATTAAAGTTGATTATTAACTTTTTTTGAGACGAGAAATGGTTTTCCCACAAGGAAAGTAGGACAGAAAATTATCCATAATTAAGTGATTTACAAGGAGTAAACAAAAAAGGAAAGTGGACTAGAATTTTGGCGTAGACTGCCGAATGTGACACAGAACAATTACAAACAGGCATTAAGTTATGTATTAACTAGAGAAAATCCCACTTTTGGGCTAGATAAAGAAAATTAATTGGCACTATGATTGGGGATTTAATTAAAAGTTTTTAATATTTTCTTTTGAGCAAAATAGCAGAGTTCACTTGAAGCACACGACAATAAGGAAAGCCTTAAACATATCTATCACATGTATTAGTACAAACCTATATTAAGAAACAGAAATTGAAAATTTTTGTGGACAACTAAAAAAAAGGCAGAAAGTAAGAACAGAAAACAGCGTTTTATCTTCTAACAAAAATGCGTTCATGGAAGCTTTCAATTTTTGCAAAGCTTCTATTACGACAAGGAAGCCCAAAAAAACAAATAAAATATTGCAGCGAATCAACCAAACGAAGAAAACTTCTTTAAGCGTTCTGATGTTACAGGAAAAAAGACATGTCGCTATTGTCGTTAAGGAAGTTTTTTCCTCTTTCCGTAAAACAGTCAAAAAATAAAAAAGTTTAATTGCACCGCAACAGATACTTAGATACAGAATTTTTGAAGCAATCTGTATGATCTCTGGAAAAAATATCCAAAAATTAGACAAATTCACAGTTCTTTAAAATAATTCCATTCTCCTAAGAAATAATTGGTTTGCGAATATTGCGTTTTTTATTACTCTGGATTACAAAAAATAATAAAAAATAGAATTCCTGGTACTTTATCGTTATAGATAAAAAACAGCGATATAAAATTTTAAAATAGTAGTAAATTAAATTATTGGCAATAGTAGACTATTGCCAAAAATTTTGTTTCCATTTTTTGGAAATAAAATATTGGGTATTTAATAATTCGATAAGACATCGGGAAAATGCTGTAGTCATAGAATTAGGTTACATATTTTAAAATTTTAGAGGAGATAGGCCTAAAAGAATAAACGTATCCCAACAACCATAGACAGAGCCAATGCGATTGTTGGACTAATTTGATAAAATCTCGTTTTAGAGAAAGAAATAAAAAACTTTCCAGTCGAATATTTTGAATTATTTTAATTTCCAAGAAAAATATTAAATAAATCTTATTGGTCAATTGAGATGAGACAAGGTGCCTCATGAAAAAATTTAAAAGACAATGGGTGACCCAGAGAAATATAAAACGCGTTGAGTAAACACTGTAATACTTCTAACGTATTTTGATATGTTGATTTCTTTCTTTATTGTTTGGCTGAGTTTAGGGATATATGAAACTCTTCTAAAAGCTGCGAGATTGCCACATATATCTTGTTTTTAATTTATGAAACTGCTTAAATACTGATTTCATAGAATATTGCTAATTATTTTGAAATATGAGCGTATTTTTTTTAAATTTAAGCTCTATGTACAGGACTATACAAATGGGTTGAAAAGTAACGCAGATATTTTGAGATGGTAGGAGAGAGTGATTGCCAAGCACTCGTTGAAAGCTGGCATCTACTATTAAAAACTTCCCCTACAAGAACCCGGTTTTATTTTAATGTAATTTAAAAAAAAATAACACAAGATGTCTTTTTCTAATTATTGTATATTTTACATATCTCTTATTGAGGCATAACGTTGAATTGAAATAGCATTGTTAGAGATAAATTGTTCAATAAACTGTTTCACTTTCCGCTATGAATTAACAAAGGGCCTCGGTGTCATTCAGAGAAGTAAATATAAATGTGGCAACGCGTCCTCGAATGGGTTACAATCAACATTTCTCATTATGCGAAGCAGGGAGTCGCGGAGAATAAAGAGACGAATAAATTATAATTCGTAATTGCCTCGGCGGCAGCAGGCAGAAGGGTTGCGGGGTCTGGCTGGATCGCTCCTGGTGGCGAGAGAGGGACGACAGATTTTGGATCGGATGGGATCGAATTGTTAGTTGTCGTGAAGATAGGTGCGTAAGGTATCAAGTGTTATATTAATATTATAGTTACAAAAATAATTTTGTTAAACCTCTCAATTTATTTTGTTTTTCACTGGTCAACATAGAGTATCTTCAAGATTATATATTATACAGACAAATACACGAACTGTAGTCCATATATCGATCATAATATTTTGCATATTATTAATAGTCTAATTTAGAATATTTATATACTTGAGCTTTGGAAAACTGCATAACCTTAAAATTTTTCTGATTTAGGGATTTTGAAGTATTTTGCCCACTATATCTGAAGTTTTAGAAAAAATCTTGTGCAGTCAAGTTTTTAAGTATTTTACGGATTATCGAATCATACCCGTCTGCCAAAACAACTACTTACGTGGAAAAATTTTAGTTTTTTTTAGAAATTGTGCTCGTCACTGAGCAAAACTGTATTTTAATTTATCCGTACTCTTTGAAGTGCCAAGGTCAGTACCGAGGAATACAATTATTAATAAACAAAGCTAACGGCGTCAGTTTTCTCAGAGTTTGAAATTTCTTCAATCTTCGTATTATCTCGTCAAATATGACACGTAATACGATTAATTATCGAGGATATTGCTCGTGAAATCGTAGCATCACGATTTCACTCGTAAATATTATCGATAATAATCCTATCACTTGTTATGTTATATTAGACAATAATTCGTTAAAACCTATTAACTAATTTTTAAGCAACGATTCCAAAAATTTGCTATGAAAATGTATAGTCTGGTAATATACGTATGCTTTCGGGGATTCTTCAAGGATCCGTCTTGTCTCTCTTACTGTTCATTATATCTTCTATGGACGTAATAATGTCCTCTACCTTTTGCAAAACTCAAGCCCATGCAGATGATAGACAGACAATCTACTTTCAGAAGAACATAATTTATAACCAAACTCTGAAATATTTAAAGTTATCTGCATTGGTACAAAGAATAAAAGAAAAATTGTTATTAATAATATAGTGTCTTAATCTTCTGGAGATTGCGTCCTGCTCTATTCAGAGTAAAGACAGTTGCATTTGCCACCTCTACAGAAAAAAACTCCTTTGATAATCCAGAACCATGTAACATTGTTCTTAGTAACTTCATAATAGTGCGTTATGCCCTTCAGTTCGTTTGTGGACTAAATGCACAACTTTTCTGGTACGCTATTCCCCTCCTATAACACACGGTTTGGACTTTTTTAAATTTTTTTAAATGACTTTAAAAATTTATAATATTCCTCTGACGTTCGTCTCAGATACTCAGAATTTGGGATTGTTGGTGGATAAAGATTTGAGTTTCTGTTAACACGTAAAAAATATTGTTAAAAAAGCCTTTTGTAATTAAAACTAAAATATAGTAATACACAATTATTATTAAATTTTAATATTAAAAAATTGCTCTGTAAATTTTTAGTTCTCAACCACTTTATAACTATATTATTTGGCAGGAACAAAATTTGCAAAATTTTGGAGGAACGATAATTTGGCGGAAGTCAAGTTGGCGAGTACTTTAGCGAGATTCATGTGGCATTAAATATACGTATTTCATTTTAACACGGAGTTCGACCTTATATAGTCCTGAGGATGACCTTATATAGGTCGAGACGTTGACTAGAATGAAAATATGAAGATTTTTTATTGACTATTTCTAACCAACCCTCCCGTACAAAATATCATTTTTTAATAATGTAAGACTAACGTAATTTTGAAATTATTTGAAAAAATGATATTTATTGCCTCAGAGGCAGTAGGCAGATAAGATATCGAGTAACATTTTTACAAGTTTTCATTTATCTTAAATTGTCTGTGCTGTCTGTCTATGTCGGTGACTTCTTGTTAATTAATTTTCCGAAGCTTCTATCCATTTGACTTTAAATTCGGAACAAATACATATTTTCAGTGACAATATAATTCTCTGATATCCGAAAATGTTCAAAACCATTAACAAAATGAAAAATTCTATAAGATTATTCGTGTGTTGATTTTTAATTAATTTGAACTTTTTAATAATTTAAGACTAACATGATTTTGAAATTGTTTAACAAAATAATATTTATTGCCTCAGAGGCAATAGACAGAAGAGTTACGGAGTCTGGCTGGATCGGTTCTGCTGGCGAGAGAGGGACAGCAGATTGTGGATCGGATGGAACTGAATCGTTCAACGTAGAAGATATGTTCATAAGATATCGAGTAACATTTTTATAAGCTTGTATTTAATTTAAATTGTCTGTCTCTGTCTGCCTGTGTCCATCGAATTTTGTAAGTGAATTTTGAGAAGCTTCTACCTATTTGGTCTTCAATTTGTAACAAATAAGTACTTTCAGTGACAATATAATACCCTAATATACGAAAAAGTTTAAAACCATCAATATAATGAAAAACTCTATAAAAATATTCGTGCTATGAATGCTTAAATTCGTGCCGACTTTGGAAATCAGTAGAAATGGCATATATTTAATTTTAAAAAATAATGAGGTAGTTCAATAACAGCTCAAGTCGAAACGCTTAATATGCTGAATGGGGCAGCGCTTGCTTCTTGTTAATAGCATTTTTATCGGAAAAAAATTTAGTTGACCCAAATATATCAATTTATTTACAGTTTATACCTTCCACTGTTGAACGAAAGCCTTTTTTAACTCTTGCCTTAGTTCTTCTACTCTGTGCAACCTGCATCAAATGTACGGCCGTTCTTGTCAAGTCGTCGATCCATCGGCCAGGAGGACGTTCTGTGTTCCTGTGGACTTCCTGTCTCGGCCTTCATTCTGTAATTTTTTTGGTTCAGCACCCATCTGGCATTATGGCGACTTGTCCAGCCCAATTGTACTTGAGGTGTAGGATGGCTTCGACTGCATCTCTTTTTCTCATTCTAGTCCTTAAACGTTATTTTAGAACGTTATCTCTGAAGGCAACTCTTCCCCTCCCTTTTCAGTAGCAAGGGTCCAGCATCTAGATATTTTAATTTTACTAGGATATTCTCGTTATTAATCGTTTCGTCTGAAAAATACCTATTAATTCACTTATTTCATCATAGCTTAAAAACTAATAATGATATCAGTGTTCGATTTCGCTACAACTTTAGTCTCTTATTACTTAAGAAATCATGGTTCTTGGGATTAGACCGTGTCAAAATGGAGTCACTTTCCGACGTTTCGCCTTCGATTGCACGATACATCTTCAGGGATCTTCACTGAATGAGCTCGGAGAGACCCAAGCCGGCTATTTATAGTCGACCTGTGTTTACCGAAGCGTGACTCTGTGTAACGATCGGTTTTCACGTATGACGTAGACTGAAGCCCGTATCTCTATTAAAATTGTTTGGATGCCTATAAATTTCAATGATTTCTCTAATTTTGTGTTTAGAGTCCCGAAACCGATGCAAAAACTTTGGTTTCTTTTACCATTATGACATGCCCAGTCGAATGTTGGTGTTCAGATACAGCAGATTGTACAATTTGTTTTTTCTGATACATCGTTCATGTTCCTTAAACCTAGTCGATATGGATCGTCCAATGTAAACATCACCACAGGAACAAGGAATTGCGTATACTCCTTCCGTTTGAAAAGGAATAATGTCCTTTGGCGATCTCAAACATTGTCCAATTTTCTTGTGTGTGTTGAAGATTGTAACCTTGCAATCTTGTCTGTGGTTCCGTGCATAAACGGAAGAACTACATTTCCTATCGGTAATTCCTTATTAGTATCACTTCGTGGAGTAGGATTATTATATTTTCTAATTGATCATCTAATATCATCAGTGCAATATCCATTCCCTCTTAAAGCTTGAGTCAGTTTCTCTGTTTCCGATTGAGAAGAATTTTGGTCACAAATCGAACCAAAGTTCTTGCATCGGTTTCGGGATTCTATAAACGCAAAATTAGAGAATCTATTGAAATTTATAAGCATCCTAACAATTTTAATAGAGATACGGGCTTCAGTCTACATCATACGTGGAAACCGATCGTTACACCGAGTCACGCTCCGGTAAACACAGGTCGACTATAAATAGCCGGCCTGGGTCTCTCCGAGCTCATTCAGTGTTCCGATCTCATGAAGTGAAGATCCCTGAAGATGCTTCGTGAAATCGAAGGCGAAACGTCGGAAAGTGATTCCATTTTGACACAGTCTAATCCCAAGGAATATGATTTCTTAATTGACCATAGCCGTGAAAGCTTTCGTTCTATGTCTCTTATTACTCTTTACAACCAGCATAACAGAAGTATAACCTTCTATTTAAAAATGTTAAGAAAATTGGAAAAAACTAGGGAGAAATCATTAAATAGCTTGAGATTCCCTTTTAAGTAAACCTCAGCGCTTTCAGTTCGAATAAGGCGTTCAGAAGATATAGCAATTTAAATATTTCCTAAGTCAACAGCTCCCCACACTCATTAAGGGTGATATGACAATATGTTTAGAACCAGAGTGATAGGAAATTAACTCAGATTCCGTCAATTGATCTTAGCCATTTTGTTATAATATTTTTTTTCAAAGACACTAACATGAATGATTTCCGAGATTTGATAGTGAACGCCCTTTACTGAACAGTCTGTATTCACGAAAAAAAAAAGCGTGGCAGTGAGGGAAATAAAACAATAATACAGAAGGCTTTTCATTTTACTGTTATTAATTTGTCACCAGCAATATTTCTGTGACTTTAAATTTACTATGATAAATGTATTTTAATTTATTGTTTACTAAAATATATTACTTATTATACTAAAAATAAAGCGGCTGATAGTGAACCCCGTTACTGAACAGTCTGTATACACGAAAAAAAAAGCGTGGCAATGAGGGAAATAATACAATAATACAGAAGTCTTTTCATTTTACTATTATTAATTTGTCACCAGCAATATTTCTGTGACTTCAAATGTATTATGATAAATGTATTTTAATGTATTGTTTACTAAAATATATTACTTATTATACTAAAAATAAAGCGGCTGACGCTTGATGAACATCCAGTACTGCACTCCTAGAAAAAAAAGCAACCTACTGAATATTTCTAACTCGATTTTCCAAAAATTGAATCAAAACTTATAATGACTTCATGCAAACGGATGACGTAATCCGTCGTCTTTCAACCTAGTTAATTTTTTACCCAGAAACGTCGCTCAAGAGAGAGAAAGAGAGGCGCGCCAATGCCCGCAGCAGCTTCAATCAGTAATTTAAAAACACACGCGAATGTGCCCACGTATTGATTTTTAATAAAATTCATTTTTTCGGTTGGCAACGGTTCGGCCAATCGCAATCACAATCACTAATGGCCAAATACTGCATAATTAACTAATTATGAAATACATTTATAGCTTTTTTTGCGCGTCGCCCCCTCCGCCTCCCCGCCCCGCAGCGTCCCATCGGCAAACGTAAATTATATTATTAGGCCCCGCGGTGCCCGTTGTGCTGTTGTGTATAATTTACTTAATATTTAACGAGCCGTTTTTTTGTTTCTCCTGGCAGCGTTTTGCCACTCTCTCTGGTTTACTGTCGAAGTGTTAAAGTGGAAGCCACAATTTTGGCGCGCGTGTATATTTCAAAATGATATTTTCCCTCTGATGTGTTTTCTATTTCCAAAAATAATTTATATAGTTTTTAATAGCATTTTTGAATAAGTATAGTTTGTTAACGTTACAAATGATAGCATACAAGATGTCTGATGAAAGCGGGCCTCTTCGTTGATAAAATTAAATTATGATAATAAAAATACTTTAAAAATAAAAAAATACACTATGGAAAAAGTGTTTTTTGGAAAAAAATGTTTCAAAACGTTTTGGCTCTGCTACGAGGCAGTTTTCCAACACATTAGGGGGCACTTGGATATTGTTGAATATGTCAAACTCTAAATGAGGCACGAATTATTAATATTAATGACATTTTTGAAATTTTCAGAAAAATAGGAATAGTTATTAAAAATCTGCCAAAATCTAAAAATAAATTAAATTTTATGTTTGGCTTTTTCGAAAACTCTAAATTGGAAATTTCAAAAGCTTTTCAGACTCTATATACATTTTAGAAGCATCTAGGTCACCGTTTTTATTTTGGTATCAAAGCTTTCGCACGCGCTGTTATTTAAGGCACGTCACCTGACGGAGTGTAAAAAAGTTTCGTTCCATTTTCGGTGTGAGCCTCGTCGCTCGGAGGTAGGATTCTGGAGTTGCATTTCAAGGGATGTGTGTTCTATTCTCAGTTCGAGCGATGACTTTTTTTAGGCCTGGCGAACATCCAGTACTGCACTAATTGGATTTTCCAAAAATTAAATCATCAAAAATGAAATCAAAACTCGTGATGGAAAATTTATAATTTTGTATGTAGTTGTGTTTTAAAAATAGTATTACGTTTTAGTTAGCCCTGGTTATGCTTTTTTTAAATGATGTAAAAAAAGTATACCTATATTAAAGCAAGGGTTTTTTAACAAAATCAGGTTCGTCGGTAATATCATTATTAAAGCAAAGCCATACAGGCACGTAGCCTGGGGGGGTCCATAGGTACCTCCCCCGAAACTCTAAAAAATATATTAGTATAGGCATGCTTCTTTCTAATTTTCCTGAGATTTAACTGTTTGGAATAAAAACTGGTCTAACAGAAGAAAATTGAAAACGAGTACTACTTTATTAAGCTTTTACTGAAAACGTAATAATAATAAATAATATACGCTTTTACTGAAAACGTAAAATAGGCAAATACAACTTTTTTACTTTTCCAAAATTTGAAGCAGTTGTTTTGAGGTTTCGGGAAAATGGAAATTTCACCAAAAACTCTATTGCACATTTCCTAAGCTCCGGATCTTTACTTTTCAGTAAATGTTTTTCACTGTTGGGCGTCATTTAAACCACTTACCAAAAGTGACTATATAAGTGACCTTAAATGATCAGGTCATTTTCATAAATGACCGGTCATTTTTAAAAGAGACCAATTTTTTAAAATGACTGCATAAATGACCGAAAATAACCAGTGGTTTAGTTACAAGTGGCTTATTTTAGAAAATAAACCTTTATATGTGACCGATGTGATTCTTGAATAAAAATGTTTTCTTATTTAACAGATCAACTTTGGTATTTACTGAAAGCTTAAAATAAAGGCAACTATCGAATGTTTTTAAAAATGACCGTATAAATAATCCTAAGTGACCAGTCCATAACTATTATAAGTGCCAATGACAACACTATTGTTATTAAGTTTCTTTTGAGAAGCATCTGGTTTCTATTTCTATTTTCCAGAATCTGGTCGATAAGAGGAATGGAATTCCAAGAATTCCAGAAATATTCACATTCACGGCTTTGTATAGCTGGAAAAAAATATTCTTCACGTTAATGAAGCAGATTTTTCAAAAAAGATACTTTTTTATTTCCTAATTCCTAAAACCCATTAACTTTGAACAAGAATCTAATTTTGATAATATTTAAAAATTCTATGGAAGCAAGTAAATAATCTTGAAGGAAAAATGATATTTTCTTTTTTGCGCAGCAGCGTTCCCCGTTCGATCAGCAAACGTAAATTATATTATTGCCATTCTCTCTTGTTTACTGTCGAAGTGGTAAAGTGGAGGCTGCAATTTTGGCTCGCGCGTATATTTCAAAATGATATTTTTGGTCATAACATCACAAGAGCAACAAAAATTACCTATAATTCGGAAAAATGCGTGTTACCGGAAAACTGCACGAGCTTATTCTCTCCGCTTCGTTTCATAGCAAAATGAGCCCGACCCCGCAGCAGGAGTGCACTTTTGTTAAACAACGATGAAAATTAGCGAGTGCGGTTTTTTAAGATTCGGAAGGAAACTTCTCGAAAAAAAAATATTCATTGCTACTTTTCCAAAACTCATTAATCCAATACTATAGAGTTCTTGAAAGAAACATTTTTGCGCCATTATTCCTTCTCCACCTCGCCATATACACTCATATGAAAGAACATAAAATAAATTTAACTCCTAGTAATTCAAATAAGCAGAACTTAATTTTCTTTGTTCTTGCAAATCACGCTTTCCCTCGCCGATTTAAATTCGTGTTGCTCAAAACGATTTATTTTAATCATTTTTGCTGTTCGATCCCATGTGGTTTTTATAATACTCTATAATCTTTTCCGTCTGGTTTATATTAAAGCTCCAGTTCTTAAGTATTAATGCAAGCTGAGCAACTGGAGTATCCTGCTGAAAGCTGTTTTTGAGTGTCTCTATTTTCAATTTTTAAGTTAAAATTAAGCAAGAAAATTAAAAAGGCAGTTTTTTACATGATTTTATTATTTTTTGTAATAGCTTGAAACAAAACCATCCAATTTTTATAAAAAGAAAATGGAAATTGGGGTTACAATACATATACATTTTAAGGGTAAATAACTTATGGGCGGAAAGTGACCAAATAAATTTGACTTTGAATTCATCCTTAGCGCGTTATCATTTGCCGGTACACCAAAAAACATTTTTTTTTGTACAACTGTAGGTTGTTGACATTCGTTCAAGGCCTCTCATGAGAGCAAGTCTCAGGTTCTTATTCTTTTTATGTTAAAATTATATGAAAATAAAAACATACTTTAAGATTTTTTTCTGAAAATTAAACTCAAACAGCAATTGAGCGTTAAAATAATAAAACGCGGCAAAAATACCTGTATTCGGAAAAATAATTTATATTTAGGCTCTACTACGGGGCAGTTTTGCAGAACATAAGCGGGACATTTAAATTACTGTTGGACCATCCAAAGCTCGAAATACTTTTAGATTGCCTTATTGCAGAAAATTGACCTCAGTCCATCATGAGGTAGCAGCATTTATTATTTAGGATACGTCGTTTGGCGTGGGCTTCCTAGCTCGATGGTAGGATATCACCGTTTGGGCGAATGACATTTTTTAAATTTTCTTTCCGGGGTCTACATCCGGTTTTACGGTCAGAGTTTTTTATGTCAAGTCAAAGGAAATTCTCTCCCACTACTGCAATCAAGCTGTTGTTATAATAATCATTATATTGCAGAATCGTTCAGATAGGCAGAATGGAAATCTGGAAGAGACTAAAGAAATCTGTTTGGATTTAGATGCTGCATTATACTAACTTTGGCTTATTGCATGGTATTAATAGTAATAAACTAATTAAGACATGTATAATAATTTATGGCTTGTATATTTTTTCTGTAATGCTATTTTTTACATAATTTACTAAAATATAATATGTGGTATGCTTACAGAAAAAGATTAGAAACTAATTTTACTTTTAAAGCTTGTGAAGAAACGCTGCTTGCTAATGATCATCATTAATGAATGCACTTTTTAAATGATTTTATTTAACTTCACTTGTCTGTAGTTAGTATGTTTGGATCAAACCTTGCAAGTAACTTTTGAAGCAGTTCTCGTTATCGGAATTAACTGAAATTTGGTACACTTACAGAAACCCTATAACAATACGATATTATGGTGTCTAATTGTGAATATCTTATACAGGGTGTATAAAAAATAAGGCTAAAATGTACAAAACAGTCCCCGTTATCAGAAATTACTAAGATTTAGTACATCTATAAAAACTTGGTGACAGTACAATATTATGGTGTCCAATCATGATTGTTTTATACAGGGTGCGTTAAATATAATGCTAAAAAGTACAAAAGTAAGAAAATATTTTAAAAAGCTTGTTTTTATAAACTATTGAACTTTAAATTTACATAAACACAGAAATTTTAAAAATTTTAATGTTTTCTTGAGGCTTTATTTCAAGTGTGATGATGTCTCACGCACTTCGGGAAAAGATTCCTCTCATTTAAAAAAAATATAGTTACATAAAAAAGTGAAAATGTCTTTTCCATCATATGCAACTCCAAAAAAACTAATTTTCAAAGTCTTTTCATTTGTCATGATATCATCTTATTGGTGAAAACAATATTTTCTTTAAAAGTTGTTGCACATCCTGTATTTAAGGTCTATATAGCAAAATATAAAAACGAAACTTTTTTACGATAAGATTTTTTTTCTTGCTTATGTCGCAGTTAATTTGACATTGACAGCGGCTATTCTCAGTCATACATAAAATGTCTTTATCAATAGTGAAGAAGAAAATGATGAGCATGTTAGGCTGAAATTAAGTTATTCGAAACATCCACCTTATCTTTTAATATATATTTAAGTCTCCCATAAAAAAAATGTGAAAATATAGTATGCTATATAAACTGCAAGAATATATTGCAAAAAAAACACTAAAATTCTTTTTGTCGTTTAGTTCGAATATGCTAAACCTGCACATGGTAAATTTTAAAAGTTATGTTTCTTCAAATTTGGCATACATAAACTGTGACAAAGATAACTTATTATTCTGAATTTGTTGATTAAAAATATTGTGAAATAAGAATAAAACGTTCACTTTAGTTTAGTAGTTCATTCAAAAAACAACTTCCAGTTTTTTTATTTCTTCACTTACCTTGTAGAACCTATTGGTACCTATGTAATAAAAAGGAAAGAAAAGAACACCAAAACAAAAACGAAGAAAAGTAATCTTTTATGAAAAAATTGCTTTTAAGCCTTAACATGAAATACATTTGGTTTAAAATATTCGAACCGATAAAAGATTTCCTAAAAATAACACGACGTATGAGTTCTCGGCATTTCTCACGAAGATTCGCAAAACGTATAGTTTTATTTCTTAATTAATTAATATTAATTTATTTCTTCCATTTCTATGCTAGGTTAGTGACAGCTATAGAATTTTTTGCAGGCTTAATATACAGATTATTTTATCGATAGGGCATTCCTATTACCGTTGCGTTATCTAGCATCTATCGTTAGTTTCAAACAATACTCCCAAAATATCGAAATGGAATTAGAGATTGCTTACTGTCAGATGTGACCTGTTGTACAGTAGTTAATTTAGCTTTAATACTGTGTCTAAAATTTTACTACCTATATAAGATCTAAATTTCTTCTTCCTAAAATGTCGTACCCTTATAGGGGCGATGACGATGGCCTGTGAATACCCGAAACCTAGGGAAAGTTTTCTACGTAGTAGTTTTCCGTTCCCCTACGCCATTGTATCATGGTATATGTGCTGAGTAAGAACCCTTGTTGCTGTTCGCAGTGGATCCCAAGTTTCCGAATTTATTTTTTTATCCCAACGACTTAAGGCACTTCGGGAAGTTACCGGACCAAAAATATTGGGCATAGTCTCGAAGTCTTCCTTTCCGGATGGAAGGCAAGCTCTCTTACCATTAAGCTACCGAGATATATCTAAATTTAACCACACAATATTGAGTAAATTCAGTATCTATAGATCTATTGCTAATATTATTCCCCAGGTTTAGTCATGAACTATAGTTATTGATTTTTATTCCGGATAATGTTATATTGATGATTCAACTTTCTGTAATCCCGACATGATAAACAATGAATACGAGAGAGTCATCGTTGTTTGAATGAATCTAACATTAGGTTTGGTAAGGTTAATAAAAATTAAGTTAGGTTTTCATTTAAATGTTTATAATTGAGAATACTATTGCATTTAAGTGGATCGGCCAAAGGTTAATAATTGGTTTCAGAGCATGATTTTGTAACAATTGTTTTGCTTAAACGAAGCCAAAAAGTAATTAAATTAAACCAGCAGCAGTTCACGCTAACGATCCGTTAGCCAGTACTATTTATCCATCCATCCAAGTTCCATCCAGTGATGATACACATAGGTTAAAAAGAAAATAAATACTGAAAACCAAGGTTACTCGCAATGATGCTCTGACCAATTCAGGACAACGTTTGATATACGGCAAAAAAAACTTCAATCTCGAGTTGCCCACCAATACACATTAAAATAAAAATCTGAAATCATCTCAAATTAAAAGCAAAGGAAATTATTTACACTTTTATTTAAAGTACATATTTTTGAGAATAAGGACTGTTTTATACTAGAAATCTTAATTGCATGAGAGGATATCTCGATATCGAAAAACGTGGCGAAAAATGTGAAACAATACGAAACAAATTTGTAATTTTGAACTTGTGAAGCCAGCTAAAGATTTTAGCTCCAGTTTTCCGTTTCCAGTTTCCATTTTGACTATAACTATTTAGTAAAGTTTTCCTACAAGATAGAATTCATAATGCACGTGTTCATTTAAAGTTGGAGGGCAATGACCGTAGTCTATTAACCTAGTAAAGACAAGGTCGCTGAGAATCGAAATCAGTTTTCGACTATTAGCAGGATAAAACATCTGTTAATTATAATAACACCTTTAAATTGACATTCATTGACATTTTGTCAGAGATTAGCCATTCTGGTTATTTTTATGATACTAAGCATAAAAAACATCTGTTGTAGAAAATTGGTGGATGTGCCATATTGGTGCTTATTAATCGAAACATCCATTTGATATAAGGACCACTTTTTAAAATACACTGATGGGGAACAATACTCTTCAACTGATTTTTTTTTTTCGAATTTATTATAAAAAATTATGTAGTTGAAATTTCTTTTCTTAAAAATAAACATTTCTGAAAAATTAACTATTAGTAAAGTAGGTGGTATATAAAAGGGGGGTAATTATATTGTATAAAGGAACGAGGTTAATTTTGGGATTTAACAAAAAAAAATATAAGTTTAATAGTAGAAGTAGAAGTATAATAAGGTTTAAGATCATAGATACGCGTTTGGCCAAACATCCTAAATTGTAAGAAGATACTACTAATAGACTTGCAGATAAGTCACAGTTAAGTTGTTTTTTTGTAGTTATTCACCTATAATAATAATTATCACACTGCTACAAACCTTCACTATAGAAAAAAATATGTTGTACAAGGATATATCAAATAAATACGCACGCGTGGGCCAATATTCTTCCCCATCAATGAGAGTGAGATTTTAGTAAACACGATCTAAGATTATTGCTGATAATGTGCCACTCTTGATCATATATTTTCTTTATTCATTTTCGTCAGTTTATTAGCCCTCCACATACCAGCGAATGTCTTAGCCAATTTGATACGAGCCAATACGGATAAAACATTTGTGTTAAGGTGACGAGTCGAGTTCTATCGGACTGTTATTATATCTGCTTATCTGACGGATGAATTCAATGTACTGTAGATAGCCAGATTTGACTCGTCAGTTTGTACACTTCCTTAAGTTTTGGTTATTTATCTCAGGATTTCTAAAAGATCGCGAGCCAAGCCAAAAACAATATAAAACTAGAGATCTGTTCCATTACCATTCGGTCAAATTTAATCGTGTTCTTAAATCTGCCAGTGAGAAATATCAGCACAACAGACAGTTTTGCTTTAATACGTCTACAAAATTTGTAGGAATCGATCAAATATGTCCGCTGGTGTTTATTATTGTGGACTTAAATCTTTGCTTAAACCGAGCAAGACAACAAAACTGACTCGTTTGACCTTGACTACGTTTCTCTTAATACGCTAGGTTAAGGTAAAAAGTCAAGGATCTGCTTGATGAAGTTGTAACAAGCGATAGGCGTTTGCAGCTCCTACTTTCTTACCCATGATAGTTGCGTTATTTAAAGTGGGTTTCGACCATGGCGACAGGCAAATACAAACAGTGTTGAAGCCAAAAAATATTCTACAGTTTTGCTACAGTAAGCATACATTTCTTGTTCTTTGAATTTGAGCAAAACTCAGATGCCAAATCTGAAATTAAAAAAAAACTGAAATATTAAAATATTGGTTTCATACACCATCTACCCTTAGGATAATCGGCATCAGCCACCACTGGACCGCACGGTCCATTCTATACGAAAAAAAGCCATGCGCGAAAAAGAGAAGCTGATGCCGCGGACTAATCACAAAGAAAATAAAAAATACGCGGCGGCCGATAACCCACCGCCTCCTCCTCCCCCCGGTCCGTGTAGGGGGTTGGTCGGCCCCTTTTGTTCTCCTAACTGATTTTCGAACATAAACACACACACGGTAGCGAACGCGGCGCGGCGGTAGCGGAACAAAAGCTAAAAACCAATAGTCCTTCATTTTCATTTATTTCGCGAACGATTGGAAAGAGGTTTTGTTTTGTATTGAGAGAGAAAGAGGGTGCAAAATAGGGTAATTTCGACCCCGCGCTGGCTGATTAGGATTTTTAACATAACGCTCTCGCCGCGTTCGGATTGAAGGCGTTCAGTGTTGGCCTACATATGGGGCCAGTAGATTTTAGTCCGGGCGAATTAGATTACGTTGTGGCTTATTTTAATACATGTATTCAAGTCTGGTATTTCCCGAATGTTTAAGAATTAGTATAGGCCAAAAAGTCATCCTTGGAGCTTTTGTATGTAGGTAACCGTTTAATATTAAATTTAAAAGACATTGTTTCTACGTCTCTTAATCTATCTGATATTCTTTCTAGACAGACTTTAACTCTTTGGCGTCCTACTTTTTTTGCAGACTCCATCGGCGTTCTCTAGACAATGTATAAAGTATCCGCTTATTGAGAGTTTCAAATAATTTGAAAGGGGTTCCTGATGTTGGGGTTAATGTGGGCAAATATTTGCTTTGATCAATTGCAGTTTATGGTAATCGATGATGTGAGTCACAGAAAGTTGAATCCTGAGATTTTTAAATATATTTATTTGTCCGTTTGAAGTTCCCCATTTTCTTAATTTTTAACCAATTGTTTTCGTTGAAGCTGATTTTCGGTAACGTGGTCGATATGAATAATGTTTCAAAACGATGACTAACTATTTAAAAAAATTTTGCTGAGGAGGAGCATAAAAGTGTAATGAGGCAAGTTAATTCAGGTACTATGTATATTTTTTAGACCTTTACCAGTAAAAAAAAGATCTTTATCACTAAAAAAAATCCTGAAACTATATTTTATACAATAATGAAAATATTTAATAAAAACATAGATTTTTTTTTTATTTGAACCTATTTCACAAATTTTTATTTAGTCTTGAAAGTGCTAGTTATTAAATAAGGAAGTATTTATCACTAAGCGTTAGCCGAGTGCAGATATTCTTTGAGTTTGAAAACGACAAGTTTAACACAAATAATGTATACTATTTTTCCTTACAACCGCTCAGAATTTTCAGTAGAATTTAACTAGTGTTGAAAAAAATTGTCACACATTATGTCAGCTGTGGCACTGACATTCAAACGTTTTCTAATAAAAATTACTGAAGAAATGCGAAAAGAAGGTGAAAAACTGCTTGAATTAGGTTGTAAACTATGATGGGGAATATCTCGGAAATGAAACGTCGCCGAAAAAATGTCAAATTTATGATCAGCGCCCCAAAATCTACTAGTGAACCAAAGATCGTTAAGACGGGCGATGGTAACAGCATTTTACCACTATAACGTAACATATATTAAGAAATCATGGTTCTTGAAATTAGACCGGTTAAAATTGGAATTACTATCCGGCGTTTTACCTTCGATTGCACGAGGCATCTTTAGGTATCTTTACTCCATGAGATCAGAACACTCAATGAACTCGGAGAGATTCAAATGGGTTTTTACACCCGATTTGTGCTCGCCGAACCGTAGTCCTGTGGTAAAATCGATTTCCACATGTGATCTAGACTGTAACCCCTTTCTCTATTGAGATTTTTTGTATATTTCAAAATTTCAATAGATTCCCTAATTTTTTGTTTATAAGATTCTACAATCGATGTTAGAACCTTGGTTTCTTTTAGAGTGTAAGCTGGGGTTCAGCTATAGCCGATTGAACAATTTGTTTTTTTTAATACATCGTTCATATTCCTTAAGTCCAATGGATATTGAGCGCCCCGTTACACTTCTCCACAGGAGCAAAGAACAACATATTTCGGGGATTGCAAGCATTGCCAAATCTTCTTATGTGTATTGAAGATTGTAGGAATGGTGGACTGCCGAAGTAATTGTTCTATTTTATCGGTAGTGCCATGTATGTAGCCTCCTTATTATTCTCCTTTCTCGGAGTTGGATTATTATATCTTTTAAATGAATGCGTAATATCTTCATTGCAATAGCCATTCCTTCTCAGAGCTTTGGCCAGTTTCGATGTTTCCAATGTAAGAGAATCTTGATCAGAAATCGAAATGGCTCTAAATACTAGAGAGTTAATAACCGATATCTTTTGTGTTGGATGGTGGTGGGAATTTTCGTTTACGTATCTATGTGTATGCCTTGGTTTTCTGTACACGCAAAATGTCCTAACGTACCATTTTCCTTCCATTGATCAAATACATCTACAAAGAGAATCGTTCCACGGGATTCAATTTCCATTGTGAATTTAATAGTATGATGTTGATTAAGGTGGTCCGGAAAACTAAACTAATGTATTATCGTCAAGGCCCTCGTGAATCTCTCCGAGCTCATTCAGTGTTCTGATCTCGTGAAATATAGATCCCTGAAGATGCCCAGTGCAATCGAAGGTGAAACGCCTGATAGTAATTCTATTTGACACGGTCTAATTCCAATAACCGTGATTTCCTAATTGACCGAAGCCGTGAAAACTTTCATCCTACATAAAAGCTACATTTCTTTAATATTGCTATTATTTCAAAGTTGTAACTATTTAAGAAAACCAACACCAAACAAAAAAAAACATCAAAGTTAAAAGTTGACAGCAACCAAAGTGCATGTTAGGGCTGTTTTATTAAAAAGCCCTCCAATTCATTTCAGCAATTAAAGATCCAGACTTTTTCCTAATTGAGCCATAGTTAATTAGGTGTCAACCCTTTTATTTTTTTTAAGTTTACAGTACAGGGAATTCGGTTATATTTTGAACGGGGTCTACAAGCTTTATTCTTTAAGATATCAAAAAATGTTAAATACAGAAGTTTAGGATTTTTTACAGAACCGCCAGGATTTGTTAGCAAAAAAAAACAAATGAATATCGGAAATAAACGAAATGAGCAACAAATTTGTTATTTTAAATTGAACACCCTGTATTGTATATGTCCGTAAAATGAATCTCTTCTTGGCGATTATTAACCGACTTCAAAAAAGGAGGAGGTTCTCATTTCGACCCGTATGTGTTTTTTTTATGTTTGTTCGCGCATATTGTCTAAACGGCTGATTTTGATGAGTCAGACAGCAAATTGTATGGGACGTTATTCTGGTGGTCCCATATATTCTGACTTGGAATTCGTTCACCCGTTTTTTTGTAATAATAATAAAAAAACACAGGGGTAAAGGCGATAAATGCGACGAATTTTATAATTATTAAATTTACATTTTTTTAAATACTTTTTGGAAACTAAAGCATTGAAGTGTGTAATAGACATACAACCCCCATCTGCTAAAAGGTATCTGTTTTGCTATCCCGTTATGTAATTTTATGTATACAGGGTAACCATAAAAATGTGCGACCTTAAAATCCAGTATTTTTAACCGACTTAAAAAAAAAAAGGAGGTTATCAGTTTGACCGTATTTCAGAGGACATTCAGGATATTGTCGGAGGGGTTCCATAGCAAGTATATTAAAAAAGTGTGAAAAATGGCGGAATGGCGGCCATTTTATTGTTTTTTTATTTGTACATCGATTACTCCGCGACGCTTTGACGAATTTAGATGAAATTTTCAGGGGATATTCAGGAAATTGCCGGAATGGTCCCATAGCAAGAATATTAAAAAACTGTTAAAAATGGTGCCATTTTGATTTCTGCGCCAAGATATATTGTAAGAAGTTTTTTAATATTCTACGTTCACTCCTCAATTCTACGTGTTCACCATTATATCAGGAAAAAAATATTATGTGGACCATTGGTTAAACTTGCATTTTGCAATAAAAATGGTATAGATAAAACTAAAAAAAGGATTAAAGAAAAATGTTTATAAAAAATAAAATCTACACGAAAAGTGAAAAATAACATTTTATTCCACATTCCACCCTGAAAATTTTAAACCGTGAATCCGGCTCTAAACTTATTCTTAATTATTTAATCACAAAAATATAATCATGTATTCAGTCAATTCGATGTTTTGATATCTAATATTACGCGTATAAGGTCTTACTTTCTTTATTAGTTTGGCGCCGACTTCACGGAGTAAAATTTTTAAGCTGGAATAAAATATAATCTTTTACTTTTTAGTACATTTTTTTTAATGTTTAATTTTTTTATAATAATGTTCATATGTAAATATACTATGTCTGTTACCTTTATGGGAGAGTTTTTCTCAAATTTCTCGGATATCTTTAGAGAAGAAGATATCAAACCTACTATATTTATAATCGGCCAGAAGAGATCCATTTTACGGACGGATATTACGTAGAATATTCCATTTAAAATAACAAGCCAGATGCTCATTTTTGTTAATTTCCAATGTTTCGGGTAACAAATCCTATTCGTTCAGACAAAATCCTAAAAATTTTGTATTTAACATTTTTTAATATCTTATAAAATAAAGCATGTAGAATATAACGAAATACCCTGTACAGGGTGTCCCGTTTTCGTTGTTTTTATTGGGTATCTCTCTTACTAGTGAAGATAGAGAAGATGTCCTAAACAAAATTTTCATAGCCCCCTTCGTTTTTAAGATACAGTGTGAAATTGAAAATATTGCATTTTTGGGCCCCCCTCGTATTTCGGTTGTTGTTTAACTTATCGAAAAGGTAAAAACAGGCTCTGATACATTTAACGTAGAATCCAGTGGCGTAGTCAGATTTTTTATGTGAGCTGTCGTTTTTGAGATATAACACAAACTTATAGTTTTTTATATGGGACACCACGTATATTTTTATTTTATATTATTCGGTTCACAATAAGCTTCTCGAAAAGATATAATAGTATGTACTTTTCTATTCGAATCGCCCAGAAATTTGCATTTTTTTAGATTAGATTTTAGAGACTCAGTTTTTGGTAGTAGGCTGCTTATAAAACAAATGAATTTTTCAGGTATATTTTATTTATAGTAACAATATTTTTTTTTAAATTCTACAATAAATTCTTACCTTGTATATCCTTGTTTTATACTATTTTACAAAAATGTTCAAATTTTAGCAATTTAATAATTCAATAATTATAATGTAAAAAGTAAATAGATTTGTAATAACTATCAGAGCATTATTTGTATTACATCGTTATAATTTTAGCTTGTTGCCTTGAAGAAGATTCAAAAATCGAACCGAAAAGACGGTTTTATAATAAAAAAAATTATTATTAACCTGTTTTTCGCGGTTAAACCCGTGAATCCATCAATCTTAAAAAGTATTATTAATTGAATAGCATGTTAATAATTCTATCTGTAATACCTCTAAACAGCTGCTAACAACAACGACAACAACAAAAACTAATTCTACCACTAAAGATCACTAAAATAAAGAGAAAACTAAATCTATACCCTCAAGATATTGCTCGAAATGATATCCATTTTTTTGCCTTAAACAAAGCCTACATAATTTCCGTGTTCTTCTTAAGGGATTAAAAATACTATCCGGTGGTTGTTGCACTTCATTGAATGTTCTTCTTGTGACGTTTATTAAATCGGCTAAGGTGTCATGTCTTGTCCTATATATTTTATTTTCTAAAGTACCCCATCTCGCCGGCCATCTTACAGGACCATTGGTCCCTATCCATTTTACAACAAAATTATTTTCCAAATACTGCCTTATTCTACCGGAATTATGAGTAGGTGCTCCGTCCTGCTGAAAATATATGTCGTATAAATAGGTGATCATCGAATAATTCCGGTAGAACAAGTTTTAGTATTTGGAAATACCGATCTTTATCTAAACTCCCCTGGTATATACGATACATTATTTTTGAACCCAATATGAAACAAGAAATATTAAACCCAAACCTACCTTGTCGTTCGCGAAGAAATATTCGTTGCTGGTTTTCTTGCGACCAGTATCTAGAATTATGCCTATTTAATACTCCGGCACTACTTATATATGCCTCATCAGACCATATTATTTTCTATACAAGTCAGGGTCATTATCTCAATTTTCTAGATACCAGTTACAGAAAATCACAAAGTGCGGGTCACGAAAGAAAACCGGGCGAGGTCAATCGGTTTAGGAAGGTCGGCCAAGACATCTCTTTAAACCAGTGGTGTCCCGTCGTTCTTCAAATAATATGGCACTTCTTTTTGACTATACGCATTTCAGATAATTAAAAAATGTAATTAGGCTTAATGAATCTTCATCTATATTTGTCTGTTTTCTTTCGTGTACCGCACTTCTATATTTCTTTTGTGTTGCAAAAACGGCGAATTTTCGAATTTTAAAATTATTTAATTTTGATTTTTTTTGATCGATTTACCTATAAATATATTTTTTCTTGGGTTCTGTCATTAACGGTTCCCGGGCTGCGGCCTACATCCACTATTATTGGACCACTCAGTATAGTGATACACGATTTACAAGTCCAGATTTTACAAAGGCAGCCAGCATCAGATCCAGTAAACGAGATTTATCAAAAGTTTAATTTATGCAGTTCGACTTTGGGCTACTCGGGTATGCCAAAAGTGGCCGACTGTCTCCATTTGTCTTATTACTTTATACAGGGGCCGTCATTATGAAGTACTATACAGGGCGTTTCCTAATTGCGTGCTGATGTTAAAGGAAATGTTTTTATGTTCTAAAAGTCTTAACTTTTGAGATACAGGATGGTAAAGTTTAAAAAGAAAACATTTTCTTTCATCCCAATTCTGATGCTATTATAGATAACTGCATGAAATTTGATACACGTCTTCTATGCATTAAGGAGCATACGGATTTAACCAAGTTAATTACATATGCACGCCACTGGTAGAAATTTCAAAAATTGATTGTTAATAAAAAATGCCCTTTTATGCATAAAAGACGTGTATCAAATTTCACACAGTTATTTATCTATAATAGCATCAGAATTAGGATTTAAAAAAATGTTTTTTTAAAACTCTGTATCTCCATAGTTAAGACTTTTAGGTTCATATTAAACTTTTTTTTTAAAAAGGGCCAAGAATCACCCCCCTTTAACATTAGCACGCAATTAGGAAACGCCCTGTATAGTACTTCACAATGACGCCCCCTGTACAAAGTAACATGAGAGACGGAGACAAACGGTAACTTTTGGCATACCCAAAATTCACTGGAATCAGTGCTGGCTCCCCTACTATAACTACTTTGATGTGTTAATTTTGGAAAAATATAAGTTCTGTAGTTTTTCAAATATTAATTGCAATATTAGATATTTTTTGACACCCGGTATTGAACAGAAAACTAACTATTTTGAAGCAGTTTATTGACAGCTACTTTATGAACAATTTTACAAAATATATGAAAAAAACTAAGCCATTTTTGAGGTTGACGGCTGTGATTCTAATGGTTCGATTCCTTCTAAATCGTTGTCTTCCTCTGAAAATGATGAGGTTTCGTCGTCACTACTTGAAGATCCCAGTGTGATAACTAAATCATCAATATCCGTTTCAATTTTGCCGTCTACTTCCCAGTATTTATCTTCAATAGAACGAACATGTTTAACATACGATTTCCAATTTTCAGCCGATATTGAGTCAATCGCTTCTAATGTTATTTTATTTAAATCTTTAATTGAAAGTTCACCGGTGTTGCGCTCTCGAATATATTTTTTTACTCCTGCCCGTGCAAGTTCAATAGGGTTGTCGCACATGCATGGAGGCAGCCTTAAAGGTGTATGATCGAGGTTACGTAAAAAACCGTCAATTTTATTATTTTTTTCTCTAGGCTTGTTGGCTGATATTACTTTATATAATTGATATTTTCTCCATATTAGATCACATACAAGATTGTTCGATTTAAGCCACGATATCATATGAGCTTTTGTAGAGTATTTAGTTGGCACTTTATGTTCTACGTGAGAATGATAAGACGCATTATCCATTACCACGACTGATTTGGAAGGAATGTTAGGTAGAAGCTTGTCGAGCAACCACTTTTCAAAATTATCTCTAATCATCTATCCATGATAGTCTTGATAATCTCCAGTTGTTAGTCCCGAGCGAAAAACTAAAGCAGCACCTGGAACAAATCCAGGTTCTGAACCAGCTTGAACTATAATAAAGCGACTACTAGAGCGGATTCCCTAAACAACACCTTCCTTCTTGCCTATATTGCCTTACAGTTGATAGATATTTTACCCGCCAGTGAAAAATATTTGGTCTCCCAATGAGCAATTTTCACTTGCACCAAACAAAACCATTTGATCATAAAAGCCGATTTAAAGTTTTATACCCGTACGGAAAATCTATTTTGTTCTTTACAGCACGAAGTAGTGATTTGCAGGTCGGAGCCTTCTTCAAGTTTATATAAAAATCCTCTATTATTCGTCGAATTATTTGAAAATCACCATCCCCAATTTTATCTTTGTATGATAATCGGGGTCTTTTTTTACCAGGAGATTTTAAAGGTGAAGTAGAACATGAGCGATTATTACGTTCTCTTTGAATTTTTCGTACACTACTTTCCGAAACACCAGTATAAAATGTAGCGCGTTCTGTTCGATTTTGAATTGGAATAGTCAAACTATTATTTTCAGTTTCTCTAGTACAGGCCTCTATAACGCTCGCAATAACTTCACGTGCACCGCTTCGAATTGTTTTTCCTCTTTTGCTCGCCATCGTTACTTTGAAATAAGAATTCAAATTCAACGCAACGCATTTATATAGAAATGAAAACAAATGCTCGAAATGTATAGGCGCCACCGGAAATAGCTAGAAGCTTCTAGGGGCAAGTGCATGGAGACTCTAGGCACATCCCAATTACAAGTGGACCAGGGCGAAATTTACTAAATCCTCGAATGATTTTCCGTACCGCTTAACTGGCCCACTCTTTAGGTGAAGCGGCAAACTATTATAACAAATAAAATAGCATAAAATTTATTTGCGTACAAAAATTTTACTTTTCCGCTTGCTTAAGACTATGAACCTTTATTTTAAGGACCGCTCGGTTTTCTTTCGTGTCCCGCACTTTTGCGACGCTGCGCGGCACCCGGATGTGTTGCATCAATCTGAATTTAAATGGTTTATAACCTTGTTTCCTTAAAAAATGTTATACCCGGCTTTTTTCGAACCACAACATTCTGATGGATTTTTCTGCAAGAACTTGAAGGATCTACATAAATGGACCCAGAACATTAACTAGGTCTTCCTAGTTTTCCTTGTTATAAGTTTTGCTTAGCGGCTTTTTGAAAGATCCGAAATCAACTAGATTTCTTTTCATTTTAAGAAACGTAATATCACAGGATTGTCTTTGTTCTGGGCCCCTATGTTTAAAACGCCAACAGCTTTATAAATATGTATTTATTGTAAAATGCTAAGCATGCCTTATTAAATATAGTTCCGAAGCCGCGTTGACATCTTCGTTAGATTGTGCAAAGCAGAGCAGCATGTCATATTTTTCTTCATTAAAAACGTTTGGTTTCTAGCCATTTTTTATTATAAAATTAAAAATATTTGTTGGGGTTATCTAATCTAGCTTCAAAACGAACCAGATGTTTTTGACAAGTAATTTATTTAACATGACAACAATTTTCTTTTGTTTTGTTTCGGCAATCCCAGCCTACTACCAAAAACTGAACAAATCTCTAAAAAAATGCAAATTACTGGGCGATTTGAATCGAAAAGTATATACTATTATATATTTTCGAGAAACTTATTGTTAACTGAATAATATAAAATAAAAATATTCGGGGTATCCCATTTAAAAAATTATTATAAGTTTGTGTTATATCTCAAAAACGATAGCTTACATAAAAAATCTGACTACGCCACTGGATTTTTCGTGAAAAACTGTATCAGTGCCAGTTTTTATCTTTTCGATAGGTTAAACAACAACCGAAATACGAGGGAGGACCATAAATGCAATATTTTCAATTTCACACAGTATCTTAAAAACGGAAGGGTCTATGAAAATTTTGTTTGGGTCATCTTTCGTTGTCGCGAAAACCGGAACCCTCTATCTTCAATAATAAGACAACGAAAACGGGACACCCCGTACACTGAAAATCTACATCCAAAGTTCTTCGAACCATGACTGGTTGTCGTCCGTGTATTGGCATGTGAATGAGTAAAGTAACGCCATACCATCTGCGAAAAACAATAGCAAATTATCCGCAAGCCATTCGCCAACTTTTTTTTACGGACCCCGTACACCTAATTCCATTTGCTGCTGTGCACAGTAGCACGGAAATAACATGCAGGGCAAGAAACAAGACAAATTAAGGCCTCGGGCAATAGACTTAGTTTAGTTGTGTAATAGAAAATCGATTAGAAAATCGGACAGAAGGGCGACCGCCTCGCTGGCAAATTACCAGGGGGAGCTAATCATTATTATAATTATGGGATTAATGGGAAAAAGTACAGGCCCGACAAAAATATCCGGCGTGTGTTTGTTTTAAATTTGGTTCACGCACTCTTGTAAAAAAGTGCTTTGGGTAAAATCTTTTATTTAGTATGTTGTAGTTTTTAATTCTGAACAAAATTTACCATTGTGGCGATAAAATAGTTGAAGCTGTTCGAGATACACCTATTTATTTTACATGGGTAAGGCAGAATGACATAAAATAAGTATTTTTAATATACTTAGCTTATAGCACTTTTCATAATAAGAAAAAGTTTTACCAACATTGGTCCAAATACTTTATTTTTCTTGATAAACTGGGTCTGGTCTGGTCCAGCATCTAATGTAAACTTTATTTGCCCTATATCTAGGAAACAAAGCGTTTCCGTATCTATGTTCATAATTTTTTTTTCTTAATTTGGAAAAATATAAGCTAAATTTTAACTTTTGATACTTTTGCAGGGTACCTCAGTTATTACTGAAAATAAAACAGCAATGAGCTAGTCTTTCGTGAAACGAACGATGCTGTAAACAAAATTTGCATAGCCTTCTTCGGCAGAATGATTGGCGTTTTGTCGAATGACACACAATTTTGTAATCCTTTTTAGTGCATTTAGAATAAACATTGAAAACCCAAATGTGTCGCTTCATGAAGTTCTTCTATAGAACGACGATGAGTTTTGTAAATATTACTGCAAAAAACCCCATGAAAAGAAATCTAAGAGAGAAAGATCTGGTGATCGTGCTGGCCACCTTATCGCCTCACGGGTGAAAATCTTTCGGGAAAATTATTATCCAAAAAAGGGCGAATAATATCGGAGTTCCGACTAGGTGCCCCATCATGTTTAGAAGATATGATGAATTGATTTTAACGTACGTAGTCAAGTAGTTCAGGTGCAACATCCTCAAGAAGAAGTTGTTCCAGTTCAAAAATGACATGATGGTTCCTCGGGAAGTGTTATGGCGACAAAAAACGCCAGAACTGAAAAAGTGGGCCTCTTTGGACCATATTATTGATCTTGGAGTTAATATTATTTTATTTCAAAAGTTTAAACATCGGTCCGAATCACCAGGATGCAAATGGCGTACGATTTTTTTTTATATTATCTTTTACCCGTTGTAATTCGGTTATAAAATAGATATCAGAGATATTTTTAGAGCTCACTAAGACGATTCTAAATATATTCTCTTATAGTATATAGGGCGTCCCAAATATAAGCAATTATCTCAATTTCAGCCCCGTATTATCTAGACGGTTGATCTTGCCGAAAGAAATAAATACACCTAAGAAAAGTCTATGTTCTTTCTAGAGACTGATACAAAATTCATTTGGATCAAGGCGAATTTTTGAGATATTTTTGAAATGTAAAAAATCGATAAATTTACTTTATCCGGAATTTCTTTCGTTATGAATACTTCATTTTATTAGGAATAGTGATGTGTGACCCAATTTAATTCCGCACATAGGCATTTAGTACCATATATATATACTTCCTTTTTAAACATTTTTATTGGGAGCCATTTTGTTCTGTCATCTTGAATTCGTACCACAATTTTACAAGTTTATCTCTATATCACACTTAATGCTGGCAGGAAATTTAAAATAAATCCAATAAGTAGTTTTTCGATCTGATTTTTTAAACATTTTGTTAAGCCGCCATTTTGTTTAACTATTTTCAATTCATTTTTTTGCAACACTTGCAAAATTTGAGGTAAATTCGATAATTATTTTTTTAGTAACATATTTTTAACATTTCACTAAGCCGCCAACATTAGAGGACAATCGGATAAGTAGTTGTTTAGCTACGCCGCGATATGACATAGAGACGCACAGACCGACGGAGTTGAAAAAACACAATTTTGGCATGTAGGGACGCTTAAACAAGAAGATATGTAAAACCTGTGAGGGTGTTTCTTCCACGATTACAAATATTTTATTTGGCCGCCATTTTGTTCCACCGTCTTGAACTCGCACCAAATTTTTATCAGTTCTTCTCTATACCACAATTAATGTTTGCACAAAATTCTAAAATAATCTATTAAGTAGTTTTTTCAAGCTGAACTTATCAGTTGTTTCCTACGTAATACTAAGTAATTTGGATAAACAGTATTTTAGTACCTAATGATTTTTTTATTTTAATTTCACTAAACCGCCATTTTGTTTTGCCATATCGTTTTTTTACCAAAATATTAACAGTTCATCCCCATGCGACCCTTAATTGTTGACCAAAATTTGAAGTTAATTGGGAAAGTAGTTTTTAGCTATGTCACGAACAGACAAACATGTTTTTCGGCATTTAGAGACCTTTTAGTTTTTTACTTCTCTTTTACGAGAGGCGTAAGAAACTTATTGTTAGTCTTAAAGATGCTACTTTATTTCTTCAATTTAACCAACGTTCTTAATATACTAATCACCTATGTTCTTAACATTATGTACAATAAAGTTAACAAGCCCATGCCTACTTGAAATGTTCCAAATTATTTTATAGTAAAATGATAAAATTTAGGCTTTAAAATATCTGCATCGGGTTTCAAGATTTTCTTTTGTATTGTTTTTTATCGGAGAGCTTTTTACAAATCTTTTACGATACACAAGTTTTAGTTAAGCCTCATTACATTAAAAAAAATTACGTTTCAGTAATTCCCTTGCAAGTATTCTTTTTATCTCCATTCAAAATTTAAGAACAATACAGTCCATGGCAACTAAGTTTCTTGTCAAACTGATCTGGTATGCATTTAAAAATTGAAGCCAATAACAACATTAAATCGGTTCTTCTTAAAACAATTTAACACATGAAACGGCAAAATAAGACGAACATTTAAGTAAAGTTAAAGTGCTTATTATCAGGTCAAAAAGGTATTAACATAAACCTTGTAGTTTCGTACAAGAATACAGAGTCCCGGCCACTTAAATAAGAGTTAATGATTTAAAAGCATACAGGAGAAAGAAGACAAAAATAATTTTACATGCCCTTCACGCCAGGTGGCGGTACCATAAATATTTTCACTCCGGATACAGATATTTTAGTTGAGAACTCTCAAATTGATGTAAGCTTCATTGAGGAAAATAGACAAAATATGTCGGAACGTGCTGACTAAATAATTAGTTTGTTATTTATTGTGGTCATAAACATCAACAAAAAAAAAAATGAAGGTCAAGGTATCTTTTATTTAATGTCAAGCATTTATACGTTTAGTACAATTTGTGCATTTTATTTCACATTTGAATTCTCAAAGAAAAAGTTTTAAAATGACGTATATGATAGAAGAAAGAATTGAAATTATTGTTCTTTACATTAGGAACAATAATTGTGCAAGAGTTGCAGCTTTAAGATTCAATGAAATTCATCCTTGCTTTCTTTGACCCATAGAAGTGTGTTACAAGTGTGGACAAAGTTTACTGGATCAGTTGGCAATAAAAAACATGAAAGACTAAAACCTATAAAAATCAAAACGTTGAAGTTGCGGTCCTTGGCCATGTAGCTATAGCCTCAACTAACTCCCGAAGCAGTGTTTAGCGAATTCTTAAATCCCAAAAGTTTCAACCATTCAGATATGACGAGATTAACGAATACAACTTTGATCGCAGACAAAAGTGTTGTGAGAATATTTCTGAAAAATTATACAATCATAACTTGTGATTGCACAATGTTTGTTTTTCTGACGAAGCGACATTTTACTTAAATGGAGAAGTAAATCGCCACAGCTGTAGGTACTGGAGCGACAGCAACCTCCATTTATTCTGAGAAACGCATACCTAACGAAATGTGGAGGCGGGAATTCTAGGCAATCACGTTTTTGGACCCTTTTCCGTTGAAGGCAATTTAAATGGTAAAATCTATTTAAATTTACTCGAAAATGCCATTAATCCACAGATTACTGAGATTTTAGAAAACGACCAGGATTTAATTGGACGAGATATTCTTTCAACAAGATGATTCTTGATAGTAGTTTTCTGGAACGATGGATTGGAAGGAGAGGCCCAATTGAATAGCCTCCACGATTACCTGATTTAGCGCCGTTAGATTTCTTTCTTTGGGGACCCCTGACGTCAAAAGTTTATAAGACGCAGCCAGAATCACTTGAGGATTTAAGACAGCGAAAATTCGAAAACTACATTTTATTACAGCACGAAAATAAACGGCCAACACATCCAGCAACTCATAAGATAAATTACTATACTTTGTAGAAAATGTAATTTTGGGAAACGCAAAAATTGTCCATTAATTATTTGCTATTAATAAAAAACGTCCAAAAAATTCAAACTATTTTATCTCAACTCAATACAAACTATTCTATCTCAAATATAAACTATTTTATCTCTTGCAAACTCCACTACCATTATAAATGTGCATCAGAATGGTATAATATATCGACAAAGCTATTTAAAAAACTGCTAAACAAAGTGTTGTTGGTTTTCACTGGGGCAATAAATATATCAGTCACTATGCTGACAACCTTAGCTGAAAATGTTAAAAAACAAATGTTAATATTCTTAAACCAACATAACATATTAAGCAATAATAAAAGTACCAATGATGCTATTTTTTCATTTCTGAAATTACTGTATATAAAACTTCGTGACGAGAACTCAGCTGCATATTGTTTAGAACAGTAGCTCTAAGATGGTTTAAATCATATTTAACTAAAGGATAAATTTTAAAAACGAAGCCTCCAAATTTTTAAATGTTGAGTATAGCGTTCCACAGTGCTCTGTCTTGGGGCCAGAGGCTAAAATGTCCATAGCAGTCAACAGAATTATCCTTCTATAATTTGAAAATTTCCAGTAAGTCTAGCTTAGATATCCCAAAAATATGTCGCTTCTTGCTCAAAATAACCTCTTAAAATTTAAGCGAAGAATTCTTATATATTACTTTTATATAGGGAAATAGCTTCACAATTAGGATTAGGTTCACATTTGACTGAAGATCGTTACCACCGGGAACATTGTAAAATGTATGAAATAAAAACAGTGTACATTCGACAGAATTAGTTTAGCAACTGATGTATCCCTTGCCATTTTTTAAAAATTACCGAACTTTTTACTTAAGCTATCGTCGACTATAATTCGCATCATCGGCTATTTTTCTTTGGGCAATTTAAGCGATTCTCTTAAATGGGTAAATTCGGTAGCGATATCTACATAAATCATCTGCATTCAATTTATTAGCGTTGAATTTATTAGCAAGTATAATGCTGTTTTCCGAACCGAGCCGAGGTGTCTGATGCCGAGTGGTTTCGAAGTTTACAGCGATATGTAATGGAAGGAATAGTCGTGTTTTATATATATATATATATATATATATATATATATATATATATATATATATATATACGAAACCAGTAACGGTAAGGATTACTCCTTCACCATTTTGTCGAGAATTGACCAAAACATGACGCTATGTTTGTTTCCAGGGCCAAGGTGCCAATCTGCTACCGTGGTATCTGCCCTGGCAAGGCTCATCAGGCAGTTTCCTTGGGGGGTATCGGTATTAAAACCGAAAGGGTATTTCGGTATATATATATATATATATATATATATATATATATATATATATATATATATATATATATATATATATATATATATATATATATATATATATATATATATATATATATATATATATATATATATATATATATATATATATATATATATATATATATATATATATATATATATATATATATATATATATAGTTTTGGTATATTTTCTTTGACCTCCTAATATTATAATATATTTCCAAATTGAAATTTCTTGGTTTTAGGTCAGTTTGTGTTGAAATAAATTAGCTCACATTGTCTTTTTGAACATTTTTCTTAACGTTTTGACCTTTTTTAGGCCTTTTTCAAAAGTCTTAAACGTAGCTCAATTTTAAAAATAAAATTTCCAATATATTTAACGATTTCACTTTTACATATCTCACTAACAATTTACAATCACAACCGAAGAACATAAAATAAAAATAAAAATAAAAATTATATATTATATATATATATATATATATATATATATATATATATATATCGGTTGGAAATACGTTAATAATTCTTAACAGATATAAAGTATCTATTGCATATTTTAGTTAGTTACAGGGAATGTAATAAAAACTTATTATGCCGAACGAGAATATTTTAATTTTATAAACTAATGTAGCTTTGAGAAGCGAAAGGGAAAAACAACACTTATTTATTTATCGTAATATATATTACATTTTGTATATATTAACATGTTCATCCTGGTTTTGCGCTTAAGCCGAAAAAATATTGAAATATACTGGAAAATTAAGAGATATATTTTTAAGGATACATTTTAATTTTTTTAATATATTACGTAGGCAGTATTAAATCTTAGAATCATCTTAAAATAACCAATAAAAACATATGACTGTTTACTTTTTATTTCGTATGGAAAGAAAATATGTATTTGGAAATTCCAAGAGAGATCAAGAGGCACACGGATATCGGAGTTTTATTGTAATTTACTTTTTATAGATTATTAAAATATACTTAAGAAAAATAAATAATGAAAATAATAATATAAAAATAAATTAAAAACAAAAAAAACCACGGTATATTTCCTTTACCCCGAACTTCCCTTGTTACGAATCTTTCCTTTTATTAGGAATAGTGTGTGACGCAAATTAGTTCAGTACATAGTCATTTAGTAACACATGTATACTGTCTTTTCATCTTCATTTATATTGGGCGCCATTTTACTCCATCAGATTGGATTCCTAGCAATATTTTACCAGTTTCTACCTATCTCACACTTGATTTTTAGGCATAATTTAAAATAAATTCAATAAGTAGTGTTTTTACCTAACACCGCCCTTTTGTTACGCTATTTTGAATTCGTACCAGTTTTATTCCAATATCTCATTTAATTTTTTTTGCAAAATTTGAGTGAAATGAATAAAATTTTTTTTCGTTCATTTTTAAAAAAAATTATTTGTGCCGCCATTTTGTTGCGCCATCTTAAATTCATACCAGTTTATCTCTATATCACACTTAATACCTGCGCAAAATTTGAAATTAATCTAATAAGTAGCTTTTTCAGGCTGATTTTTAAAATATTTCATTAGTCGTCATTTTATTTTGCTAACTTATATTGTTACCAAAATGTTACCAGTTCATTTCTATGTAACACTTGAATTTTGTGCAAAATTTAAGGTACATTGGATAATAATTTTTTTTAGTAATATTTTTTTTTACTTTTCACTAGGCCTCCATCTTGAATTTTAGATTGTTACTAAAATATTACCAGATACATCCCACATGACTCTTAAGTTTTCACTAAAGTTTGAATTCAATCTGATAAGTAGTTTTTAAGCTATGCCGCGAAATGACAGGCAGACACACAAACCGATAGACGAAGAGACGGAGTCTCTATTCGGACGCGAGAAAGAAAGCTTCGAAAATGCCTTCTTTTTAGAACGTAGTGAACGGATATATATATATAGGGGGGGATATAGGTTTATGTTTTATAACGAAACTTGCTTTTTCCTTGACATTTCGCCCGTCTTATTTATTATTTAAGTTAAGTAAGACGGACGAAACGTCAAGAAAATAGTAAGTTTCATTATAAAACATAAACCTTTACCCAAGAAAACTAAACACTGTATTATAGTATTTAAGGTTTAAGAAAAAGAGAATTATATTCTATATATATATATATAAATATAATATATTTAGAATAGAATAGGATAGGATATATTACCAGAAAATCATACATTTCGTATATAGGATCGTCAAGAAATTTACAATAAAATAAATTATAGTCAATGAATAAATACAATAAAATAATATAACCAAACTAATCAATATCAAAATAAATAGAATTTAAATAGCATATAAACAAGTAAATAAATAAATAGACATAAATAAAACAAAAAACAATAAACAATAAACATTCTACCAAGCCTGACAATCATCAGGGACAATCACAAGAACCAGAAAGTCTGATTCTGTCTGATAGTCTGATAAGCATATTCTGGTATAGGGTCCAAAAATCATGGACCATTAGACCAACAAGCCTTTAAGCGTTTTTCATCATCTCAACCGGGACAATTCACGACGTTTAGCACTATTGGGGCTCATCAGGCTAGAAATGGATAGGTACGGAGGAATATGAATCCACGGACCTGTATCCGGTATCGATACTGATGGATGTAGATCTTGCTGAATACGGATCCCTATCCTTTCGACCGATATACAATGCTGCGACCTATCTGCGACCGGTTGAAAACGAACATGCAACCGAATAACCCGATCCGGTTACGCGGACATGCATCGTACGGCAGAACGGATCGGTATCTTTATTAATAAGTAATGAGGGAACTGCAATTTGGAACTACTGCTAAATCTTACAATGTATTTAAATGTTTATAATAAATAATGTTATGATTGTCAGTCCAGTTTTCTCATTAACGTTCAGTATAAGTAACACAAATTGACAGATAACTGTTAATTTCAACCGGTAATCTCTATTTGAAAAATAATGTTCCTAGAAACTGTTTACAGAAATTTGTAAATATTATAATAATTACTGAGGCGTTTGTTAACTTTACGGTATCAATGAGACAAAAAAATATCTATTTTTTCCGAATAGAATATATGAAAAATAAAGACGTGTATAGAGTATTGTTATAATGTACTGTTTATTTGATTCGAGTTAAATATATTAGGCTTTTAAATATACTCCATAAAATTACTATGATTACAAAGCTACAAGCCAAATGGTTTTGCACTCTGACAGTTTCAGGTTAGGTTAGGTTACAGATCCGGCAGAACTGCAACCTGGATGCAGGTCCGTAGAGCTCGACGTACCTCCAGACCCGATTCCTTCGAAATCTCGGAACTAATCAACTCTAGATCAGGCCAATGCAGCCATATGGTAGAGATGATCTAAAACATGCAACGGCAGTTTAAATATATACGATGAAAATTTAAGGCAGTAAGAAATTAACCCAAAGAGTAAAGAGGTGTCATCTATGGGTATTAGTGTGAGGCTTGTTATTTAAACCTCTAGTAGCAATAAGTAGAAGTTTATAGATGTATAAGTTAAAAACACAAGCGCGATATGCGTAGACTTTAAATTTTTTTTGTTTTGCCAACAAAATATTTGGTATCGCACTGCAAACCAAAAAGTTGAAATCCTACTCATACGGCGCTTATGTTTTTAATTTATACATCTATATCCTTCTACTTATTGCTATTAGAGATTCAAATAACAAGCCACACCTTCATCAGTATTAAAAACTCTAATATAAAAATATAAAAGAGAGATACGAAATTATCATTTTCGGCTTACCTCATTTAAAAATAAACTTTCAAAACTACACGAATACCACATAATATTGTAAATTATACATAGGATACACATGTAACTGAGACGGGACTATGGACGTTAATGCGAAAACCGATAAATATTTAGAAGCATTTATCAACATAGGAATTTGTTTTTTCGGCAGATAAATTATTTCTTTATATGTGTGTGTTTTTTTGTTACTGTTTTAATTTCAATTTCTTCAAGTTAATTAATTTAATTATATTTTGCTGGGGTTTTTTATATCTGCTTTGTTGTTTATTGAACGATCGTGTCTTTTTACCTTTTGTTTATTTTGATTCGATTCATAACTTAATTTTTTGAAGGTTTTTAAAGTTAAATTTATATTGTTTCTGGTTTTCAGGGTTTGTGAGGGCGGTGGTATTTTTTTTTCAATTTGTGGACGTCTAGGTGGTTTGGAAGACACGTTTTTACTTTTTAGAGTGCTGAAATGTTGTTGCAATAGATTTAAACTTGTATGGCAACGTGATACATCATATAGTTATTGTACTATACGTAACCTGTATGGCAACATGATACATCATATAGTTGAAATGTCTACAGAAAAATGACAAATATTAACACTCAATTGTTTTATTTATTCTAAAAACCGAAAAAAAAATTCTAAGAGAAAAGCCTAGGAATATAGTTAAAAGGTTTAAGAAACTAAATTGGATAAGTAGTTTTTTAGTCATAATACGTTAAATATTTTACTACGCCATCATTTTGTTTCGCTTTATTGGGTTCCTATTTTATTCCCATATGATCCTTAATTTTTTGACGCACATTTCAATAAGGTAAGTAGTTTTTTAGATGTGCAGCGAACAGGCAGACAGACCGACAGAAAGATCGACAGATAGACCGAAGGAATTGTGAAAATATGTTTTTCGGCATCTAGGGACCCTGCGACGTAAAGATCTGAAAAATATCGGAAGGTGCTTTTTTCACGATTACAATACATACCTTTTACGAGGGGAGTAAAAGAAAACAAATAATTTTTGGAAAATTGTTTTCCTTTTCAGTTACTCTCTCGAAAAATGTATTAGAGGTACAATTTTAAACATATATATGTTAGAAACCCGGATGTCAGAAATATTGGAGGAAAATTATTGCATTCTTTTACGCCATAATATAGAAAATTTATGACATTAAATCATTCGAAAAGAATTTTTCTAATAAATTTTGCTTCTTTTGGTTTTTGAAATATTAAACTTCAACCTTAAAAAAAACTAGTTTTTTATAAATTTATGAACTTATTACGAGTGGGATATAGTTGCTTTTCGGTTGTACGATATTAAATCCTCTACTAGCTAATTCGTTTATTCGTCACCCCATGGGCGATAGTTTTTCATGCACCATACGATTTTTCTTGTCAACAATTTAAACTTTCATAATTCAAAATAGACCAAACACACATACAATCTAGCAATAATTTGGCGCAATCGTCGCAAAAACCCTCTCTCTGTCTGGGCTTCGTTCCTGGAACTGTAATCTTATTAAATTTACATATTAATCAACGGATTTTAATTATCCCCCCCGTCCTCCCCCCTCGGCCCTTCGTCGGAGCACAACGCGTCGCCGTAATTTACATTAATCCAATAATTGCATGGAGGTTTGCTAATTAGAAATTCAAATGAGGCTGCGAGGGGGGTCGGGAAGGGGCGAGGGGAACGGTGGAGGGTTGCTTCACCCTTTCGCCTGAGGAGCGAGCTGGCCGAGTCAGTCCGAATCAAATCGATTTTCTATTTCGCAGATTCGAATGCCACTATCGTCGCCGTTTCCATTCATTTTGAGGTTAAGGTTGTGGGATTTTTATGGGGCTTGGGTTGCCAGTGTGCGACGGTATAAAATGTGAGGTGAGGGCGCTTACATTTCCTTTATTGTTTTTAAATGTAAGTTTACTTCATAAATACTTTTAGATACAGTTAGTCAATCGATAATAAGTTAACTAATATAAATATAAGTATAGTTTGAAAATAGATATCTTGCATAACATTGTGTAAAGGTCGTATCACAAAAGTAGACTATTGGATTCTACTCCATAGTGCACAAAGCTGCGGTTCTGCATACAAAAATTTACTTAAAGTAAAATAATCAGTACTTTTGATACTGTAGGTATTTTACTAAACAATTTGAACTAGCGTTACTTGGGACAATATATTCAGTACTTTTTAGAAAAATACTTGTACTAGTACTTAGAATTTCAAATTTTGGTTAAGTATTATTTATTATTTAAAAAATGTACTGTAAAATCTTATTCTACTTATTATAATATATATTATAATATACTTTGTAGAAGTACTTAAGCACTTTAAATACTTAAGTACTTGTAGTTCAATATTTATAAATAATTAAGTATTCTTCAAAGGCAGGTATTTTAATGTTAAAAACACTTAAGTAGTTGAAAAATATTTTTTCTCTAAATATTTTATCAAAGATAATGCTAAATATAAGTTCAAACTCGTAAAAATCTATTATATTAATATAAGTAATCAAATAAATACCTAACCAGTTTTCTTGACTTTTACCGATTACTCCGGGATGTTTTCACCAATGTATGTCAAATTTTCAGGGTAGTCTCATAGCAAGCTTAAAGAAAATTGGTGAAATGAGTGAGTCTTTTTCAACCCAAGGTTTCCAAGATACATTTGGCATGTTTCAATATATTGACTTGGAGTCTTTTTCTATGTTTGTTATATTGTTCTAAAATTTAGTGTTAAGTGTAATTAATCAAAAAAGAAATTTCGCCGCACTTTGAGGTACATGCGGTCCTAGGAAAAGTGGGAGAGGGGAAAACTACAGGAAAAAAGTTGTGTATTATAAAAATATCGTATTTCGTGCGGATTTCGGGGTTTTTAATGGCAAGAAATTCGATTGTAACAATCATTTTAATTTTTGACAAAGTGTATTGCTGATTTTCTATAAATATTCAAATTCAAATTCAAAATCATTTTATTACCAACCAAAATATAGAAAATTACGATAGCAAGAAAACATATTAACAATTACAATATGGTGGAAATGCAGGCTACACCTCGATTTTATAACCGGTAGCACAACGTACGTAGTACGCATGTGTGGTGTAGATCGTTAAAAATAAACAAACTGTAATTAGTAATTAGATTCAGAGCTTATACACTATACCTATGTAATTCAAGTTTCCAATTTACTAGTTGCTAATTGAGCAGAGACGCAGTCAGAAAAAGCGCAGAGAGGCAGAAAGAGGTCCGAAGAAAAAACAAGGTTTAAACTTTTTGAAATGTAAATGTAACTTAATCATTTCGGCGATATAAACGATAAATATATTTAGAAAATTTGTAAATTGATAATTCTTTTACACAGCTTGGCAAAACATTCCACAATTTAATTTCGACATAAGAAAATGATTTTTGGAACCCGGCTGTTTTGTGTTGTGGCACTATAAATCCGGTTACATGTCTAGTATTCTGAAAGTGAGAACAAGTGGCGAATAAAACATTTAAATATAGGGGTTGTCCAGTTTTCAAGATCTTATAAATAAGATTTTACATGTGATATTTTCTACGATTCTTCATATTTAGGATAAAATTTTCATTCAAATATGGCGTAATATGATTTCTATATTGTATATTAGAAGAAAAACGCATACAACTATTTTGTAATTTTTGAATAGTTCCCGCCAACCTCTCAGACGAAGAATCAGAATACACCATATCAATAAAAAAAACAAAGACAAAATAAGAGCCTTACAGAGATAATACTTGGTTTTTGAAGGCAATACGCTTTTCAGATTATATAATTTTTTAAGCAACTATAGGCTAGTTTTATTTTATTTTTAATGTGAGATTCAAATGAAAGATTCGAGTCGAAACTTACACCTAAAATCTTGACGACCGGAAAATAAGTGTTATTTATCTTTATTTTAAAATTATCAGTAACGCTTCTGATAGTATTTTTGTTCATATTTTTGATGTCACTATTATTATTAAACTCTTCCTGAGATTGCTCTACTTGAGATATAGAAATAGGCATGCATATTTGAGAATCATCTGCGTGTTGTTGTAATTTGGAATTATTTATTCAATTATTCATATCCGCAACATACAGAGAAAACAGCAAGGGACTCAATATAGAACCCTGGGGAACACCGGTTGTTACATTTGTATTTAATGATACACAGTGAGATCTATTTGAGAGATACGAACCCAAGAAGTTTGTAGATTTCTTTGAGAATCCAAAGTATTGCAATTTTGCCAACAGCATATCGTGATTTCAATCATGCTAGTCGTTGTACTAAACTTTTTACGAAATCCGGATTGACAGCTTGGTACAATATTGAAAGCGTTTACAAAATTATTTATTTGTCGACAAACATGTTTTTCTAAAGTTTTTGATACTACAGGCGAAATACTTACGGTCTAACGTCTTTAGGTTCCTTCGGATCAGTTATTTTAGAAAATGGTTTAATTAAAGCCATTTTCCAGACAGCTGGAAAACAGTCTTCTAATTCTAATAATTATGTTTATAAGGGGTTTTATACAATATGGTAAACATAATTTCAAATCTCTAATTGATATTTAATCTTTTCCAGTAGCATTAGTGTTTATAGTGATTAAAATTGTATGAAGAGTTTTTTCGTCTATAAGGTTAAAATTCAACTCGGAAGTTAGATTTCGATATTTATTAGCTTTATAATAATTTAATCTGTCTTGAGAGATATTATTTGAGCTAAGAATAGAGTTTGAAAAATAGTCATTTAAAAGTTCGGCTTTACTTAAATTTTCTGGCAGATCAATTTTTTTTCAAATTGTCAAATTAAGTTTTTTAGCATTTTTTCCAAAAAACGTTACCCGTCGTTAAAGACATTTGGTTAAAATATGCGATTTTCTCTCGAATAATAGCGTGTTTAATAAAATTTGATAACTGACGATAATATTGAAGATTAGTTGAATTTTTTTGTTTTACATATTTACGGTAAGATTTGTCTCTTAGTTTCATTAAGAATTTAATGTTACTCGTTATCCATGGGGTAAATGGTTTCTCGTGTATAATTCTTATTTTAAGTGGGGCATGTTTTTTCATTGGAGATACAATATGTGTATTAAATAATTTTACTTTTTCATTTATATCCTTAGCATAATAAACATCCTCCCATGGTAAATGTAACGCATCATACTCGAACGAATTTATGTCAATGTTATTGTAATCACGAAACTGAATCCTTCTGAGACAGGGTTTCTTTTTTGATAAATCTAATGCGGCATACACTAAACGATGAACTGAAATTGACTGAGACAAGAAAATTGACCATAAAACACGACATCTAAGTTCTTTACTAACAATAATTACAAGTGTTGATGTGTTAGTTGAAATGTTAATTCTCGTCGGTTCTTTGATTAGTTGAGTTTGATAAGCCTTTCTTAAGAATTTCCGTTATTTAAAAGATCTATATTAAAGTCCCCCAATAGTAAAACATAGTCATACGTAGGCACTGAGAGGCTAAGCATGTCGTCCAAAAAACTGAGAAAGTTCTGAACATTTGAGGAAGGAGGACGATAAATTGTTGTAATTAAGATTTTTTTGTTTTTTAAAATAAATGTTAAACTTAAATATTCAAATTCGGTTGATAGGTTGTCAAACATAACTCTATTGTACTTAAAATTGTTTTTTTATGCAAAAACCCACTTCACCTCCACGGCCTACTCTATCACTCCTAAGTAAATTATATCCGGGTAAATCAAAAGCACTACCATCATCTTCAACCGACAGCCATCCATGTTTCCGATAAGCCAAGAATGTCAAATTTGTAATCAGATATGTAATTACTTAATTCGTCAAATTTGATAAAGAGCGCTTTTTATATAATATTAGTACCGAAAATCTAGCAAAATTCTATATGCGGTGGGCCCAGTTTGTTTTATTAAGGACATCCGAACAGTCCAATTAAATGAACCTTTAAATCGAAATTTAGGTCTACTAGTCTGAATTTTTGATAACATTTAGTTGGAGGTATTTGATAACGATAAGTGGAAGTAATTTTTTTCTCAACCCCCCCAACCAACTCATAGAATCAGGGAGAACAGAAATTAAGGGATGAAATGATTTAATAAATATAAACTTTCTCTTCAGAGGAACATATTTTTTAATTGCCAATTGGAATGTTATAACAATTTTTACTTTTTAATCTAAGAGACTTAATAACTTTAAAGTTTTTTTTCTATACCAAAAATAAAAGTTAATCTATATAATTAGTAGTATAGTATAACATTTTCAAATTTATGTATAATTATTTAGTTTATAGTAACACTAAGGCAATTACAAAATTTGGCTGGTTATATAGTTACTGATTTTTACACAGTGTTCAGTCACCATCCTGTCGAATAACTCTACGAGTTGGATTTTATAAAAGAAAGTTGATAGAATCTTTATTAATAGGGTGCTACTATTAAAAGTAACATATTTTGAATATATAATCAGTTTTAGTTACTAAGATACTGGCCTTCTTTATTAATGAAAATAACAATTTTTTCATTTACAATAAAATATTCTGTTTTTTTGGTTTCTTCTTTCAGTCCATTTCACTCACATGAATTATGATAAACATATTTACTCTCTTCTTTCTTGTAATTATCAATTTGACACTTTGAGAACACTTGAACTATTAGAACATTTTGCTAATGGTTTTTCATTATTTTAAGCCAATTAGTAATCTGAAACAAAATTGAACATTATAACTTTGCAGTTAAAATATCAAGACTTTTATGTAAATTACATTTTTACATACCTCAATATGTTTTATTCATAATTCATTGGATTACATTTTGTAAAGTATTTTCAACTTCTCTAAATTAAGACAAAAGAAACTTGTTTTTGTTTACAAATATTCGGAATTTGCCTGCCTTTTTCTTCTGTCACTATGGTTTCATTGGTTTCTTATTTTTCGGCATCCAGCCAGCTTTGACAGTGTTTGAATTTTCATTTAAGTTATAATTTTAGTTCTGCTCAGGAGCAATTCGCCAGCTCTATTTGAGGACACCGAATATTATCGGGTTCTTACTCCCTTCTACTAGTGGCACCAGAAGACGAACAAAAAATCGTTTGTAGGGTTTCAAGTTAAGAATTCAAGATCTGGTTTTGGGATATAGTTACAAGTTTATGGTGTAATTTTCGGGGTACAAAAACCAAGAGTTCTACAATGGTTTTGGAGTTCCTTCCTGTAAGAGTACGAGGAATTAATTCTTAATTTTTATATTTATAAATTGTATATAAGGTAGCAGAAAGGAAGTAAGTAACCTAATTTTTGTAAAACACCCTTGGCGAAATACTTTATACTTTTATAACTTTTTCCTTGCGGCAGTGTGGTAAAAGAAAATTCATGAATTTTTGATTCCCTGTGCTCTATTTAATTTAATTTTCACATTTACATATTTGCATCATGCATGACATTTCGCCAGATGTTAACAGGTTGATGATATAACATTCAAACATATTTCACATCTTTGATATATTTTATATTTTTACATAGTACTTTCTTGATGTATTTATTTTTATTTTTATTTGTTAACATCACTTAAATTGTAAAACATTAACGAAATTTCATATTTCAAAATTATTTTATAAAACAACTCTAAAAAAAAAGGTATCATTAAAATTTGACAGTCTGCACTTTATACAGCGTTTTATTGAAAAGCCCTTCAAATCTCTATTTTGTCAGCATTTAAATATCGATACAGATTTCTTCCTAATTGAGTCACAGTCAATTAGGTGGCGCCCCTTTAATTTCTAAAGGTGTACCCGAGAACCTGCAACCTACAGCTCTCCGAAAAGATGACTGGCTGCCGTTCGCATGTGTTGGTAAGTTCTTAAGGACTTTACGCCATAATATCTACAATAATGTATTAATATTTTCTAGAAAAGAAAAATTTTGACTTTATTAATTTATTTAAATTCAAAAATTAGAAAATAAATATTTAACTAACAATTAAAACACTCTCTGAAAAGAAAGTTTTTTTAATAGATCAAAAAATCATTAAGTTTTTAACTTGCTATGATTTTTTAAAATTTGAAGTCTATATCATTTGCTCCACAAGTTTAATTCAAAATATTTTCTTACTTTCTCTCTTACCATTTTTGAATAATATTGAAAAATACCCTGTATTTTTTTCACCCATAATCAGCAGTTGAGAAAAAATAGTTCTAATTATGGTTATTAGTTACTCAAAATTGGTCTTTGAAGACATGGACGCCGCTAGAATGAACAAAAACAATACAGATGACTGAAGAAAAATTTAAAGATGTCATCTCTTTTGTGAACTACCATCAACAGATCAAATTTCGGTGGGGACAGAATTTTAGTGGTAACAAAAAAAGGTATTTTCTAATATAAATTGCTTCAGATATATCTTAGTGATGACTTTTTCGGGGGCGCCCCTGGCGGCGACAATAATTGAAGATATTCCATTCGATTACGCAGTATTTGTAATTTTTGAGCTTTTAGAATAACAGCTTTAGTGGTGCTTCAAGATATACGGAAATATTCTCCGCTGTGAATTAAAATACACGTTTTTATTAATATTTTGTTGTTTTAAATAAATATTAAAACATAAATATGTTTGTAATTACTAAGGGTTTTCTGGTAAGGTATAAAAGGTATATAAAGATCACTGTCATAAATCTGTATAAATATATAATCAAATCTGGCAACATTGCACATAAAAAATGCTAATTTATTACATAGATGAAGACAATATTGAAATTGTAGTAAAGCTGTTTAAATAGACTACGAATATAATGCAGATAGGTTAGTTGTTGGACATTAGTAAACCCTACACGTACAGTTACATGATTATATTTTATGTCTTTCCTTACTTAGCACTCCAGTTTAACAGATTAGCAATAAGTTTTTGCTATTATAGCTTTAAAAATGCAGTTAATGCATTTTCCTTCAAAAACTGTATATAATAAAGCCTTATCAATTTTTTTAGTAGCTATATTGCGTCATTTCTTCTTATGCAATGCAATTTTTTATATAATTTTCTATAAATTGATTTTTTTTCTAAAACTAAAACATTACTGTGATGTTAAAATACACGTATCAGCAATAATAAGACTTATCAATATTTAGTTATTAATATAAAAAAACTAACTTGATTATGACTGCAGTACCTAAAAACTAAATGCTTTAGGTATCTAGATGAACTGTAAGTACTTACGTATTATAGATCTACTTTAAGTATTTAATAAATAATATATAAATAAATAATAAATAAATAATAATTATTAAGTATTTAATAAATAATAATATATTTGCTATTTTTGTTTACTAAAACAGAAAATGTGGACACTTTCTTAGAAACATTAAATAATAAATATCCTTCCATTAATTTTACGTACGAAAAGGAGAACAATGGGCAGTTACCTTTTCTCGACACGTTAGTTATTAGAAATAACGATAAATTAAAATTTGATATTTATAGAAAATTTACTAATACTGATAGGTATATAACATCAGACTCATTTCATGGCCGTCAACACAAAATGGCAGCATTCCATTTCTTAACTCACAGGTTAGTCAATTCTCAATTAAGTAAAGAACGTTTTAACAATGAAATGAATCGGATTAAAAATATAGCTAAAAGTAATGGATATAGTGATAATTTTGTACATAAATTAGTAGGTCCTAACACTGGAACCTGTGGTGGAAGATAGATCAAAATACAAGAGATCTAACCACACTACACCACAACTTGTTACGTTCTGGACGCGCGTTTCGCTAACCAAGTTAGCATCATCAGCAGATGATATAAACTGTTTATTATCATCTGCTGATGATGCTAACTTGGTTAGCGAAACGCGCGTCCAGAACGTAACAAGTTGTGGTGTAGTGTGGTTAGAACTCTTGTATTTTGACATAAATTAGTAAATAGACATAAGCATAAGAAAATGTTAAAAGATGCCACTACTCTTCAAACACCTGAGGCTTGCAATAAGTTCATATTAATGCCATATGATCCCAGATATACGAGAGGTCTAGAGAAAGTATTTAAAAACGTAGGTTTTAGAGTAGCCTACAAAACGGAGAACAGTTTGAAAAATCTCTTTGGAAACCCCAAAGACAAAGTCGACTTGAGGGAGAGGAGTGGCATCTATGAAATTAGCTGTAATGACTGCGATTTAAAATATGTTGGGCAAACTAAACGCTCCATAAACATTCGTTTTAAAGAACACATGGCACATTAAAGATACGGAAGAACAGAAAAGTCAAGCGTTGCCGAACATTCTTTGGAAAACAATCACCGTATAGGAATAAATAATCGTAAATTGATTAAAAATGTATCTAATAATAGATTATTGGATGCATTTGAGAGTATAGAAATAGTTAAATGTGGTAAGAAAGCTCTAAATAAAGACAGAGGGCCTATTCCCTATAGTCGCCTCTATTCTTTACTTGAAAACGGTGCAGTCGGGTGCAACCAAGTGTGACCACATTTACCTATAAATAGTCTCGGTTAGGATAAGTTACTTTAGTTTATATCATCTGCTGATGATGCTAACTTGGTTAGCGAAACGCGCGTCCGGAACGTAACACGTTGTGGTGTAGTGTGGTTAGAACTCTTGTATTTTGATCTATTTAATAAATACTTTTTTTAAGCAAAGGCGTTATGGAACATAGTATTTATAAATAAGTACAAAAAACCTTTAATGCCGAATTCGCTACCATCTAGAGGCGAAGTCTAACGGAGATGTTGATATAAATGACACAAAAACGGAAAAGTTAAAAAATCGTTAAGCTAACGTATATTATTTACAAATTACAGATGGTAAAAAAAAACAAATTATATAAATTACATTATAAAGTGCACTACCCAAACGGACGGCCGCAAGTCAAAGATTATATTATGTATTTACAGCTAATTAAGTATTCCTTTAATTTATGTTTAAATTTGTTAATATTGAAAATTCAAAGAGTGAGTGGTAATGAAATGTAGAAAGATATAGCCCGAAGAATAAAGCTTCTGGAAAATAGAGCTGATCTTTCCCTAGAATGAATTTGGACTGACTTTAAAATTTCCAAAAATAGACATTTATCCTTTATATCAAATTTTCTAATACCATATATAAGTCGATAACAGGACTTTTGTTAAGTCCTAATACTGGAACCTGTGATGGAAGATAGATCAAAATACAAGAGTTCTAACCACACTACATCACAACTTGTTACGTTCTGGACGAGCGTTTCGCTAACCAAGTTAGCATCTTCAGCAGATGTTATAAACTAAAGTAACTTATCCTAGCTCAACTGCATCGTTATCAAGTAAGCAATAGAGGGGACTATAGGGAATAGGCCCTCAGTTTTTATTTAGTACTTTCTTACCACATTTAACAATGTCTATAATCTCAAATGCATCCAATAATCTGTTATTAGATACATTTTTAATTAACTTAAGATTATTTATTCCTATTTGGTGATGGTTTTCCAAAGCATTTTGGGAAACGCTTGACTTTTTTGTTCTTTCGTATCTTAAATGTGCCATGTGTCCTGTAAAACGAATGTTAATGGAGCGTTTAGTTTGCCCAACATATTTTAGATCGCAGTCATTATAGCCAATTTCATAGATATCACACCTCACCTTCAAGTCGACTTTGTCTTTAGGGTTTCCACGGAGTTTTTTTTTTTAATGTTTTCCGTTTTGTAGGCGATTTTCTAAATACCGTTTCTAGACCTCTCGTATATATGAGATCATATTGGATTACTATGAACTTATTGGGAGCCTCAGGTGCTTGACAAGTAGTGGCATCTTTTAACATTTTGTTATGCTTATGTTTATTTACTAATTTATGTTCAAAATTATCATTATCAATGGAAAATTGACTAACCTGTGAGTTAAGAAATGAAATGATACCATTTTGTGTAGACGGTAATGAAATGAGTCGGATGTTATATACCTATCAATATTAGTAAATTTCCTATAAATATCAAATTCTAATTTATCGTTATTTTTAATAACTAACGTGTCGAGAAAAGGTTATTGCCCATTGTTCTCCTTTTCGCACGTAAAATTAATGGAAGGATATTTGCTGTTTAATGTTTCTAAAAAAGTGTCAAAATTTTCTGTTTTAGTATCAAAAATAGCAAATATTTCGTCTACGTATCTATACCACACCCTTGGGAAATACTTGGGTTCTTTTTTGAATTGGGTTTCCAATCTACCCATAAACAAATTTGCAAGGAACCGAGATAAGCAATTGCCCATCGCAGTTCCCTCAAGTTTTTTATAATATTTATTGTTGAACTGAAAAAATTCATTCATAATTTTGTGAGAAGCAAATATTCATGAATAATTTCTTTCTTCAAATTATTGAATTCAAGTAGTTCCTTTAGATACTCTAAAGCTAGTGGTATGGGTACACTAGGAAACAATGAGCTTACATCAAAAGATATTAAAATTTCACGTTCTTTAAGTGAACATTCTTAATTTTATCTAAGAATTCTAACGAGTTAGTAACATCAAAGTTATCGTAGGAGATATTTAATTTGCTGAATTCTTCTACTAACCATTTTGAAATATTGTACGTTGGTGATCCCACAGTTGAAACAATAGGTCTCATGGACTTCGCAGGTTTATGGATTTTGGGAAGGCAATACAATTTAGGTAACTGTGTTTGAATTTTAGTTTATCGTTAAGGTTTTTACACTGTTTTAAGGTACTTTTTACTTTTATTATCATTTTTGATAACGGGTTTTCCTCAATTAAATCGTAAGGACCAGTTTGAATCAAAATGACTAATCTTTCAAAATATTCTGTTTTGTCTAGTATAACCATCTTATTTGCTTTGTCAGCTTTAATTTTTCTTCAGTCCCTGGATAAGTTCAGTATTTTTACGAGAAACATATTTTGACTTGTTGTTAACGTTTTTTGAGATTTGATTTCTGCAATCCCCTCTAATGAATCCCTTAGATGACTCTGGCACGTATTGAACGGAACTTTTGATATTAGCTGTAATAGTTGGTAAACTATTTTTTACTGGAAGCTCTGCAAAATTCAAACCTTTATTCAAAAGGGCAATTTTTTTATTATCAAAGGACTGAGAAGAAAGGTTTTCTAGAATGTTCTCGACTTCCGAAGAAATATGTTTTTGTGGTTTCAACTTTCTCAGTTTGTTTTTAAGTGAACACATTTTCTTCAAATATTTGGGATCTATAACTACGGACATTTTTCTATTCAATTTCAAGCATACTTCGTTTGCTATACAGATTTTTAATTTCCAAATCTAGCCACCTTTGTTTGGCAAAAGATTCAACCTTCCCAGTAACGGAAGATTGTTTAGGGATCTTGACTGATCCCAGATATATGAGAGGTCTAGAAAAAGTATTTAAAAACATAGGTTTCAGAGTAGCCTACAAAACGGAGAACAGTTTGAAAAATCTCCTTGGAAACCCTAAAGACAAAGTCGACTTGAAGGAAAGGAGTGGCATCTATGAAATTAGCTGTAATGATTGCGATCTAAAATACGTTGGGCAAAGTAAACGCTTCATTAATATTCGTTTTAAAGAACACATGGCACATTTAAGATACAAAAGAACAGAAAAATCAAGCGTTGCCCAACATGCTTTGGAAAACAATCACCAAATAGGAATAAATATTCTTAAGTTGGTTAACTTGGTTAGCGAAACGCCCATCCAGAACGTAACAAGTTGTGGTGTAGTGTAGTTAGAATTCTTGTATTTTGAGGATTTCTGTATTTTTTGAATCCTATTTCTATCAACTTTTATCAAGCAAGGTTCGTACACAAAATCACAATACGTAAATTGTGAAAGAACAAGAGCTTCAAATACCACTTTCTTTGTTTTTTTTTATCTAAAATGTATCTCTTGTAGTATACGAGATAATTATCCCTAGATTTTTTGCACTTTGTGTGAATGTTAACTGTGTATTATCTAGGCTAATATGTAAGTTTTGCTCAGGAAAGTCTTTACTACTTTTGTTACCAAGACAAATAAGTTTCTTCTCGGGATTTATGGTTAAAATGTGTTCAGAGTTCTTTAATAGTATTAAGATTACGATTAATTTTTCCGCATGCCTGTTCATATATATTTTTAGGAAAATGGTAGTATATTTGGGTGTCGTATGTGTACGCTTGAATTTTGCAAAATTTTAATGATTATAATATATCGAACGTATAAATAATGAAAAATAGAGGAAGAGGACCTTGTGGAATACCAGACAAAACCTCAACGCTTGATCATACTAAGTTTTGCACGTCGTCTCCGATTGCTCAAATTTTTGAATTTATCAATAATAATGATATATCATTAAAGCCATAGTATTTCAATTTGGCTAATACCAATTTATGATTAATCGTATCAAATGCTTTGGAATAATCGAGTAGTACAAGCACACTATTCAGTCCTCAATCATACATTCCAATTACGTCACTTCTGACAATTGCCACAGCCGCCGCAATACTATACCCTTCCCTAAAACCACACTAAACATCGGAGCATATCTTCTGATCATTAAAATATTTTGCAATCTGAATATATAAAATCTGTTCAAGAACTTTAGAGGGAATAGTAATACACAGTAGTGTGAATTAATAAAAACCGAAGTTAAAATTGCAACTGTTAAAAATTGGGGAAACTTGTCAAAAAAATTGAGAACTCATATAAATGTATGTATGTAAATAAAAGTAGTTCAGAACCTATAAAAACCTTAATATTAATAGCGATCGTAGCGATAGCCAAACTGAACTAGATAACAATAACTAATAATTAAAATTGCAACAAATATATGAGAGGACACTGTTTACTATTTTAATATATTTGTGTAACTGCTATATTGAGTATTATTTACATATAATAAAAAATTCAACTTTCTTATGTCAATTAAATTTTAAACCTAATAATTATAAAATCAAGTACAGTGCTGCCCTGTACGATATCTTGTCATTAGTCAAATTATTCTTGTGGTTTAGATATTAGATGTAGTATAGCTAAGTCACTTTCTTAGATCTTGAAAAATACTATAACATTATTGTACAATGTTATAGTATTTTTGATCGCATACATACTTCTCGATAGTATGCCGAACGCACTAGTAACCCCATGTATTGTTCAATGTAATGTCGAGAAAATAGTTCAAAATGGCGCCATTTCGCAATTTTTAATATTTTTTCAACATGACTGCTATTGGACTATTGGTAAAATCCTGAATATTCCCTGTAAAATTCATCCAAATTGGTCAAACCATCGCGGAGTAATCGATATGCATACACAGGATCGAATTGATAAATCGCCTCCTTTTTTGAAGTTGGTTAAAAACATTTTCTCCCATTTCAATGGATCTGTGATTCTGACTCTGTGCGGCATAGTTCAAAAACTGTTTATCCGATTAATTTCAAATTTTGGTCAAAAATCAAGAGTTATATAAGGATGAAATGGTTACATTTTGGTAAAGCCCATCCAAAACAGCGGCCTCCCAAAATGCTAATAAAAAATCATTATTAAGAAACTACTTACCGAGGAGACCTCAAATTTTATACAAAATCCAAGTGCGATAGGGATACGTTTTGGTATGAAACCATTATTGCGGAACAAAATGACCGCCTAATAACATGTTTAAACATTCAATACGAAAAACTACTTATTCAATTGAAAAATTTTGCACAAAAATGAAATGTGTCACAGACATGAACTTTATTGCGAGTCCTGCATGGCAAACAAAATGACGGCCTAATAAAATGTATAAATTATTCAATAAAACTCCATTTCATGGAATAAAACATTTTTGTGGAGGAAAATAATAAATAACCTAATTTAGTTTTTATGAAGTATATAAATAAAGTTGAAACATAATAAGAATAATAAAAAATAAATAAGAACAATTAAAAAATCCGTATAGCAGTTTTTATCATCAATTTCTCCCATACAAATGAATCCATATAGTTATTTGGTGATAACATAAAAAAATTGAAATAAATTACATTTTATAGGATTTGTATATAGTTATCTGTATGAACGAAGAACGGAATAAAGACGAATTAACCGATTTGCTTTTAAAAAAACTGTTTTCTTTTATCGAATTGTTTTGCGAATACCCATCGTTGGTACTAAAATATGTTTTTTTATTTTTAGGTAAGATACCACTCGGCGACCTATCCTGCAGCTGGTAAAGTATTCTATTCAATTTTGTAGGTACCAAATAAAACGTTTAACATATTCACTGCCACGCCAAATTCACAAAACTTTCGCACCACGCCAGCTATAAGAGAAACTTGGCGGGCACCGGTGTCCGACCTTGCCCTGAAAAAGGAAAATCATTTCTACATCACACCACGCCAGGGCGTACACACGCAGCGGACATTTGAAAGGGCAACAAATGTCTGAGATAACCTCGTTATTGCTTAGAATGCCTCAATTTAATTTATAAAAAATAGTTCCTAAAAGTAAATTTTAAATACCTTTATTAAGATATGTTTTGTTTGTGAAAAATAAATATTTTGCAGTCTTTAATTTTAGTGTAATCATTATTTTGTCCACAGCAGTGCACCAAAACTATTTTTTTTGCTTTTTCATCATGCCACGGCGGCGGCTACGATAGTGGACACACAAAAAAACAGAAATGCAACCCATCTAACGACGTTAGAGTAGACAATAATTGATGAAAATGCATGAATATAACTGTTTGTTGGATAGTAAAAATGAGTAAGTATGGCAGACACCGGTGTCCAGCCTGGCGTGATGAGAATACCGTCAAGCAAACACCAGCGTCCGCCATAGCAGTGAATGTGTTAAATTCCAACACAATTTGCACTAGGCAATTACGAAATATTTTAATATCAAACTCAGCTAATAAAATCTAATATTGTGGATGCTTAAGTCAAATATTATCTAGTGTTTATTAAAACTGCACTAAATATTACGCCTAAATCGGTAAAAATATTTGCAAATTCTGTTAGACAATGTTTAATAAAGTACACATTTACATTTGTCAAAATGTAAAACTTTGCATTTAGAAACATTTAAAGATCCTCTTGAACAGCAACGGATTCTTTAACAGATTTTCCACTACAATAAAGTTTCAGGTTGACGGTATACAAGGGACAATCACTATTGCCACTGTTCTAAAAAACGTTTTTTTATAAACAACAAAGCAGAACAAGTTCCAAGTGTGGCCCTTGCAAAGTCTCTTTTATTTCGCGGGATATATCCAAGTCAATCCAGCTATCGCATGTCGTAGGCAATGAATGCTCCCAAAGAAAAAAAGCTTTGTTATAAGCAAAACATGGAGCCTGCAGTCGATAGCCCTTGAGAAATCCGTATAGATGACATCGACCTGAGATACAGGGTTGTTCAAAATAAAAGCACAAAATTCATATCTTCTATATGAGTCATTTTTCTCGAAAAGCTGGAATACGTGAAGTCGTTTAAATGGTTGTTCATATTTTCAGCCACCTTCCTGCAACCCCTTAATTTGTAGGCACCCCAACTTTTTTTTTTTTTCAAATGGCGACCTAGGTCATGTAGGGACTCTGTGATAATATCTTCTAAAACTGAATCCGATACTAGCAACACATTAGGAGTCTGCTCATTTCGTTACCGTAAAACGAGTGCACATAAGTTTGTAATTACTACTTGGACGAAATTTTTCCAAATCGGTGAATAGATCGGTCCCATTGAATGGCCACCAAGGTCTCCAGACCTTACACCAACGAATTTCTTTCTATGGGGTTATTTAAAGAAGAGAATATTTAAAAATAGACCAAATAGCTTTGAGGACCTACAAGATAGAATCAGGATGGAAGTTACTAATTTACCTGCCGAAAGTATTTGAAGTATTTGCTTAAATAAAATAATGAACGGCGGCAACGTTTTCAGTATTTCCGTGGTATACCATTTTGACTTATATAGGTTAGGTTAGGCTATTAATTTCAAGAGATTTATTTCATTAGTCTTATTTGTTATCAGCAATATTCAATTATTTCCTCTATTTCGGTAAAAGATACATTCAAACTAAGTTCTTAACGTCAATATAATTAAGGTTTCTATTGTTGGGAATAATAGGATATTTAATTTTGTTTATGCTAGATGTAATATTGGAAAATATTAACAGTATCTTACCTGTTGTTCCTACATTTTACTAATTTCAGAAGGTCTTTTTTTTTAAACTTTGTACTTTTAAATATCTAGGAATATTTACATTTATTAACTTTAAACCTCTTTATTTAATGCTAATAATGTTTTAATTATTTTATTTTTACGATGAGGGGTTTCAAAATAATGCTGTTTCCAATACTTCGCGGTATTCATGTTTTGCTTATTAAGTCCAGTTATATAAGTGTAGTTTAATTATGCAATAGGTGCTTAAGATACTTAACCTGTAGTTTCCGAAATGAAATCTGAGAAGCAACTGTTGACTTTCGTTGGAAGTAATTATGTTAATATATTTTTTTTATCGTTATTATCTATAGAGTATTTTTCTGAGTGTTTTCGAGAAACAAAATGTGCCTTTATTTAACATGAAGAAAGAAATGAAATGAAATAAAATTTTTATTTAACTTGTTAAATATTGTGTTTCTCCTTGCTATCAAAAATCCACTAAATTTTACATTAAAAATTAAAACCCTTCTTAATACCCTGTAATATCAGAAAAAGCTCTACACTACTACAACTCAATCAATTCTTAAGTGTTTTTTCCCAAAAACCCACGTTTATAATGACGCCACCCTTAAATACCTAAAAAAAACACATAAAATATATCATTAGCTATGCCAATGCTCGAACTGCCCCTATGGCACTTTTTTAACAGTTCTAAACACTTTCCGCAACAACTTTACGAAAATCCCACAATTTTTGGGCACTCTACTAAGAACAACACTTTTAAACTTTAAAGTTTTGCCACTTATTGATCAGTCAAAATATTATGTTTCTATAGTGACAAGACAATAATTTCTGCTGAGTGCTCCGACTTGATGTAAGGTAATAAGTTCTTGCCGAAAATATGAGACCTATAATATGGTCTTCTAAAATGATATTGATGTATGTTTGCACCAATACCTGCAATGTTGCATATTGTCACGGAAATTCAGATATTATCCACTTTTTGTGATAAAAAAATGCATTCAAAATGGTTATTGATTTTTTCGTTAGCTTTAAATAACGATAATATTGACAACTCATTGCTATGCAGTATTTTCTTGTACTCGTGTACTTTATACCACTCGTTATACATCGTAAAAAAAACACCCTTTTAACAACTTGTTATATATAATACTATTAGTAAAATAAAATAAAATAGCACCTTTAATTTGGTTTTATATTACGTTCATTAGGCTAACCTATACGTAGAACATGACTGTTAAAATTAACTTTCTAACAAATCTTTTAATTCCTTTCTAAATTTAGAACAGAACAGGTTGGTAATCTCTGCTAAACTTACCGATTTCACCAAAAATCTTTCTTTACTTCGAATCGCTTATTTGTTGTATTTACAGGGTGGACATAATGCCGAAACATTTCACAGCCACACGTTTTGCTGCAGGTATTACCAAAAACTTCTCTCCACATGTTGGTCAGTTAAAGGCACTCCAATACCCGGTAGGCCAAAATTACCGGAGGATGTGTAAGTCCAGACCATAGCTGAAATGGTTGCAAAGCTCTTAACAACCTTCCAAGCATGCAAATTAATTAAAAATATTTTAAAAAGAAACAAATTTCATAGCTACAAATTTCAAATGGTAAATGATTTACTTGCGGGTGATCCAAAAAAACAACTTCATTTTTGCAAAATTTGAAAACATATTGATGGCAAGCCCAAACCATCTACACCATATTTTCTTTAATGACAAAATCATATTTTTTCAATTTAGGCGTGTCAATACTCAAAATAGAGCGGTGTCAATCCCCCCAGTTTTCGCGAGTTTCATAGACAATATCCCCAGAGAACTAACATTTTCGGAGATCATATTAGAGGTCCCATATTTTTGGTCCGATATTTTTTGAAAGAATATTGAATTGTCCTATTTACCTTCAGATGTTGCAAAGTACAATCAGTTCACTTATTACTGAAGTTGTTGCCACAAAACCGGTGAATTTCAAATGGACATTGCCTTCCAATAAGACTATTTTGTTCGGAATATCCGAAATTTTTTAAATACAGTATATCCAAGAATATGGCGGCGAGTCCCCATAGAGTTGCCAGCACTGTCGCCAGATATTAAAATAAAGACGTTTAATATATTTTGTGGTAAAAAGTAAACCACGAATCCACCTTACGTAGAATTAACCTTCATTTAATTGAACAAAAAACAAGGGATCACTCGACTCCAATTTCTATTTAAAAAAATATTTCCAATAACTGAAAATTTGGCGGCAATATCTGAAACCCCTCAAAATTTATAGGGATGCGCCCGGACTTTATGTCCTCACTGTGTAGATCAGGTTTTTAGTAGATTAACAAACAATTTAAAAGCCCTAGTCGGTATTTAAACCCGTCTGAATTTTGCTTTGTGATTTTTACTAATCAAAATATGGTAAGACATTTTCAATATATCGTGAAACTTAAAGGAAATTACGAAAGGACATCACCAGAAGTGAAGCCTGCGGCTTAATTTGACTTAACACGAGAAAGTTCTTAGTTGCTGGAGTGATTTGTGTGGCTAATTCTTCTAAAGAACGAAACATCATTATACTGCAAACTTTGTTAATTCTGCAAAACATTGGGATTGGTTATCTGATGTACAGCTAGGGTTTAAACAATATTTAGGAACTCTTATAAAAATAATTTTTCTCGCTTAAAATCTTATACAATTTATTATATATATTTGGAATAAAAACTTAAGAAATAATCTTTGTGAATCCTTCATCTTATCTAACTTAGGTTACTGCCATTATATACAGGGTGTTTTTTAATTGATATATAAAAATAAAGTATGTACTTTTTTGCCATATTTTAGTACTGAAAGTTGATATGAATTTTAATTTTTTTTTAGTTTTTTCATAGCCCTCGTACATTTCAAGAGATAAATCATTCAAATTTGACACACATTATACTGTAAGAAATGCCTAAGGAACGGCTATAGCACATTTCACGAATATCTACTGGGTGTTACTTTTTCCGGGTCGCGATCCCTTTTATACCCCGAAATGTGCACTGCAACACCACTGGCAGTTTCTATTTAGAAAATATTATTCCACATTTTGTTTCCTAACTTCTTGGCTTCTTACTGTAATACGATACTTTGAACTGTTTAAACGTTGGTTAGCAAAATGCAAAAGCACTACATATTTAAAATTTTATGTTATTTTTATTTTTCTGATTTGATTTTGATTACTACATTTTTGGTTCATTTTAGGACTAACATTTTATGTTTTCATGTATTGGAAAGGCTTAATTTTTTAAGATATAGGGTGTTACTTTAAAAAAAGTAAAAAATAAAACTGTAACACAAAAACTAAGGCCTTTCGAACACTAGTTTATCTGAACTTTTAATCCTAAAATAAACCAAAAAACTACATCCTGCATTTTCGGAACCAAAAAAAATCACATGAAATTTTAAATGTTTCCCTTAGCATTTTGTTAACGTCTCAACGGCTTAAAAAATCCAAACAAAGAAACCAAAAGCCCGAAAATAAGGCAAAAAATTACATCCTTCATTTTTAGGCGTCAATTAAAAAACACCCTGTATATGGTTTTCGCTTAAATCAAGAAATGGTCTCGTATCAAACATTTCCAAAATAACGTTTTGTTTGCCGTGGTAGGAAATACAACCGAATTTAATATGTGTACAAGGAAATAGATTGACTAAAAATGCTTTATAGTACTTACATAGAACTGTTCCTATGATACTAGGAACGGTCGATCTTTTGTTTTTTATTTGCATTAAATATATAATTATGATTGCTCTATTACTATTTGCAATGTATTTTGCCAGTGCGCTTACTATAGAGTATTGTTATTTTGCTAGATTTCTAAACCTAATGGACTTGTGATGGTCAATGTTCCTATTGGTCAGAAACCTCTGTATTAATTTAGTTGAATACAATATAAACAAAGTTTGTTTATTTCAAAACAAGTCCCTATTGGTTAAATGTCTATCTGTAGATTGGCAATTTTTAAAATTTATCAAAAAATGGAGCCATTCCAAACCAATAGAAGCTTTGACTTTCACAGGTCTAGTAGGTTTAGAGATCACGCTGATGGGTTCAGCACGGTAGCTAATAAAGCGAGTTTTAGACATTTAAAAACTGAATTTTTATTAAACTTGTATAAACATATACCAAATAAAAGAAATCTATTATTATATATTTACAATTGAGAGTGATAGTATAGTTATCCAAGCGATATTGAAAAAATAAGGTTAAAAAAATCGCCTTTATTAACTTTATGAAAACTAATGACCTCCGAAAAGGAAACGGATGAAAAATCCAGAAATCTATAAACTCCACTATAAACCTAATGCATCTGACAATTATGACTACATTTCTGCCCAGGTGGACACGGCTTGCCAATAAAACTCCAAAAAGTGCCCTGGCATCGTTTAAATGAACCAGAGCGGTGCATCCATCGTTTGCTATCTGGAAAAATAATGGAAACCAAGCCACATAAGCATAAACAAAACGGGAGGCTTAGCGACCAGATAGCAAAGCGGCCATTTTTAATAGACGCGGCGTCGCGAAAAAAAAGCGGCCGCCGGCCAATAATGGTGATTTATAGCGGACAGTAGCGGTGGGATGCGGATGACTAATGCCCTCTCGCTGCGAGAGGGGGTGATACTTTATTATATTTTTACGGGGCATTTGAATAATACGAATGAGCGTAATTGGATGTCACATTTGTTCTCGAAGGAATTTATTGCCGAAATTCAACCGCTTTGTGCTCGCTTTCAGGTATTTTTCGGCGACGGGAGCCCTCTCATTCACTCTTTGCGCCGTCCGTTCCGACCTATTCGTCATTTTCGAATCTAATTATTGCGAATTAAAACGTAAAAGGTTTATCTTTATTCTACTTCGATTTTTGGTAATTTTAACCCTAAACACTATGCTGCTTATTACTCAGGCACCAATTATATTTAAAGCAAAGTTCAAAAAAAGTTTATACATTTTCTGCAAAGCGAATAAGTGTGACTCAATTTCACAGTCACAGTATATATGTGTTACAGATACTTCAGATCTTTTCAAATATATTTATTGGGCGCCATTTTGTTCCATATTCCTACCGATATTTTACCAGTTTTGAAAATTTGAAATAAGAACGATCGAACAACCGTTACTAAAACAGCTGTTTATAATGGTAGTGTGGGAACTGCATATTAAGGGCACGCATATGAGTGCCTAAAACGTAATTTTCACACAAGTATCATACAAGATTTTGATTGAAAGTGACATTTTTCACCTCCATTTCACTGTTCTTTCACTCTACTGCGAATGCGTAGTAGAATACTATTCACTCTGGTGCGAAACGTATGCAATTTGATTTAATTGTAGGTACTCAAAAACGGTACATTGAGTATTTTTTATATTGGTAGGGTAAAATATGAATATTATTAGAGCAATAGCTACAATTTGGGGAGCAATACTTTCCCCAGTTTAGTAAGATCTTAAGATAATTAGCTGTCATTTCCTATGCATGGCAAATGCCCATATTCGTTTATTAAATTAAAAGCTACTCGAGTACCTTTTTTTGGAAAGGTGTATGAATTTTTCAGTTTAAAATAACCACGAATGAGTCTTTATGTATATTTACCTCTTGTATCTGTCTAATAAAATATTTGACCGTTTTTAAGAAGGAAGTTTTACTAAAACAAAGTCTAATTTTATTTTCTAAGTAAATCTTTTCAAATTCTTGTTACTTTTGTTCCACTCTTTCTAGTTCATTCGAAATGTTTCAAATTTTTTATCAATTCATTATCGTTCTGATATAAAGTAATATTTCTTATGTCTTTTTACACATTTTTTAGTGTTTTTGAACTTCAGACTTTTTTGTACTTGTTCCTTTCTTTTAATCCCAAATGCCGATCAGACTCGTCTTGATGAAATTGAATGATGAATTAATGAAGTTCTTTTCTGTTTTGTCTTTTTTCGTAATCTTTCTTTACCGCTATTCACTGTTCTTTTTATTCCCAAGAACTTGTAAAAATTCTGGGGTAGTTACGACTGCCTCCGACAAAAGGTCTTTTCTGGTTCACAGAATAGCAACCATTTCTTCTTCAATACAATCAGCTTTCCAAGAAATAGAAATTTGTTATTAATTTTTTTTTTCATTTATTCAGACAACTTATTGGGTGGAAACTTGTTTTTAATTTATTTATTTTTTTGAATATTATAGGCGGTCAGAAATTAAATCATCATCACATGTTGAAACATTGTCACTTCAACTCCCTTTGAAAAACTTGTGTCACATAAAAAGAGTTTTTTTCTCCATCCATGGAGGCATAAACTGTACTGTAATGTCTTTGTTAGTGGTCACTAGATGGCGTTGTTTCGGATTTGTCCAAATAAAACTGATTTTCTCAAAAAAAATAAAATGGTACACTATGACTTGGGGCACTGAATAGTGAAATAAAAAATCTAGGTCCGCATTTCAATTAAGAACGTTGATGATAGTCTCTCTAATCCGAAACGTCGAACTGGAAAGTTAACCTTGCCGTTATGTAGAAGAAAAAAAGTGACAATGACAAAGTGGAAATTATGTTCATCTCTCATTTCAATTGATCCAAAAATTTTAGGAAAACTGCCTAAAATTTTAGAATTAATTGAAATGAGAGATGAAAATAATTTTCACTTTGTCATTGTCACTTTTTCTCCTCTACAAAACGGCAAGGTTGCTTTTACAATCCGACGTTTCGGATTCGAGAGACCGTCATCAACTTTCTTAATTTAAATGCTGACCTAGATTTTTTATTTTACTATTCAACGCCTTTCATAACTATCAAATAAATTATGATATAAAAGTTATAGCGTACCATTTGATTTTTTGAGAAAATCAGCATTATTTGGAAAATTTCAAAACAACGCCATCTAGTGACCACTAACAAAGTCATTACGATACGGTTTATGGCTCCACGAATAGAGAAAAATAGCACGTTTTTTTGACACCAAGTTGAATAAAATCTGTTAATCCAAAACAGAGATATCTACATTTGAAACTGAAAATGTTTGACTTCCCTCCACCATTTTATTTTTAAAAATAGACAAAAATAGTCTTAAGCAAAAGAATGCGAAATTGGTCAAAGAATACAATGTTTATATTTTATACACACCCAAATTATAGAAATCTAAGAGAAAATTGGCATTTACAGTTTTGTGTACTTTTATAGCGGCCAACTTTCGAACATGAAAATAATTTACACCGATTTCTCTTAGCCGATTTACCTATAAATATTTTTTTCCTTAAATTCTGTCATTAACGGTTCCCGAGCTACAGCCGACGTCATCTATTATTGGACCACCATGTACAAATACGACATATTATATTTAAAAAACGTAGGTGCCAAAAAGTATGAAGTTTTTTCGGAAAAAGTACAAATATTTTACTATTTTTTATGCATAACAAACTACAGATAATATACAATAGTTTAGACTTCAAATCTTTATAGAAGATTGTTTTTAATTTATTTACCAGTGCTAGTTTTGTCCCATGCCAACCACAGTTAATGCCGGAAACTACCCCTGTCCTAAATACTGTCGTTCTTATTAAAATAATTTTGTTCCTCTGTCCAGAACTTTATTATGGGTAATGCACCTTGCCTCAAAAATCAAACTCAAAGAGGTAATTAAGTCCTGTATTTCCCTTGAATATAATATAATATACACTAAGGGCTTTGTTATAGCGTCCAGCCGGATAAAGGATTTCGAGGCAAATAAATAAGTAAAACACGCTATATCTATAGCTATTTCATAAACTGAATTTTTATTAAAATGACCGTTCCGAATCAACATAAACCCAATATATAACGAGATATTGGGGATTTCATCTTTCCGGAGTCCATTTGAAAAATTTTATTTAGATGCCGCGCCTTATTCCGATATATTGAAATATTATGCGGCTGCGGACGGTGGCCAGGGTTGCCAATGCATAACAAATAGGCTGGGGATGATCGCACCCCCTCCGGTCCAATAACGGACCCATCCCCGAGGATAAATGAAGGAGGAAGTATTTGAGAGACTTTGAATATCAGCGGCGCAGTTCTGTATGCAACGAAATAAATTCATTTTTTAACTGTTTTGGACAAAAGCGTGCAAAAAACAGTTAATAGTTTTAATAAAAAACAGTTAATATTTTTAATAGTTTATCCTGTATTTCATTTGACTATGAAATGGGGTTCTCTTTAGTAGTAGTAAATTTGGCACAGTTAGTAACTTTATAGACAACTTAAAACAATACAGGGACGTAGCTAGAAATTCAGTTCGGGGTGAGGGGGCTCCAAATCAGAAATTTATTTCGTAGGAGGGGTAAAACCGCAAGAAAATTAGTAAAAAGCATGCCTATATCAACATGTTTTCAAAGTTTCGTGGGGGTCCAGACCGCGAAGACCCTCCCCCCTGGCTCCGTGCCTTAAACAATATGTATAGAAACCTAACGGGAGATTCCCTCCTGCCTTTTTTTTGTCAACAAAAATGGAAGAAAACGTCATTGTTGTACGAGATTACTCTAATCTCTTCAGCTGTGTTTTGTCAAAAAGAAGCATAAAAAACCTGCAGGTTTGAGACAGATTCTATTAATTTACTTTGATTATATATTTGGGATGTACGAATTAATTATTTAATAAAAAGATTAGTGGTTTGTTAGCATAATATCCGAGCGTATAAAAAAAGTAGAAACAACCTGTCATTGTTACTAATCCATAATAATTTTTGAGATTATTATTTATTTGTAAAATTATAACTACACAACCCTAATTAAGTTTATATATTTTTTAAATGAATGAAATATCAACTTACCAAGCACTTTAGTTTTTAGAGCTAGGAAGGTAATTCACACAATATGATAAATATTCGAAAAACTTAAAATAAATGCTGAATCCAACACCACTAGAGCTAAACTATGTTCCTCGTGCTATTTGTCTCTGAGTTTCACGATTATTATGACGAATTTCGGTACTTCCCATATCCCGCAGCGCTTGGAGAAACGAACACCCCATTTGTGTCATTCGAACGCTGGGAAAGATACCCCATCTTTCCCGGTATGCTTGAGGCTCTAAATTTGCATTTTGTCTACATTCTCCATAAATAAGTAACATGCTTGCTTATTCGTTATTTGTTTACATTTTTAAAATTGACACTACGTATTCAGTCGGTATTGAATCATCTTACACTACAATAAACTAAGCTACATTTGCAAATTGTAATGTTCATGCCGGCTGTTTGTCAGCTAGGTTGCCGTTTTTAAGTAGACATTTTTGAGGTAAAATCAAATAAAAGATACATTTTTTATTCTCTAAATTTAGATTGTTGGAATTACTATAAATAAAACTGTAGGAGTTTTGTTAAAAAAGGATACAATTAATTGTTTTACCAAATAAATAATAAAATTATTAATGGTTTGCTTACAAATTATTAAAACAAAATACAATTTTTCAGTTCTCGTGTCGCTAACGAAACTACGCATTTGTAGTTTTGTTTTTAATTTTAAATGATAGCCTATGGTCGATAGAGTAGATTAAAAGTGAAAACTCGTAAAATTTTTCACTTTTTTTAACCAATAATCAACAAAAAGAAGCTCTGCTCTTTCTGACCCTGTTTATTTAAAGTTTACTGTATGAAGAAATTTTATGCTTGTGTGCCTTTACAAATTACAAAAAAAAACAGTTTTCACTAACTTTCATCACAGATAGAACCTACATTTCTAAATCACTTTTAAAAATAACAATTTATTTCACATATAGAAGAGAATTGTCAAATCTTAAATGTCAAATACAACATTTGTAGACAGTGTTGTCATGTTGCAAGTAAATTTTCAAACAGTTTGTTTTTTTTGGATAAGTATAATTGCATGAAAAGTAGTAAAATTTGCGAACTTTTTCGAATTTATTTTTTCGGGAAAAAAGTTGGAAATGTTACGAGTCTATTTTTAATCTAGTCTATACACCATAGGCTATCACTTAAAATTTAAAAAAAAAGCAAGACCCATTTTTTTTTAATTTGGTCATACTGTAATGTAACTATGTATGGAACTAAATCTATTTATACTTTCATATTTTTATTTTATTCCTAATAAAAGCAAATATTCATTACAAGGGAAGTTCCGGGTAAAGGAAATTTACCGATTTTTTTATTTTGAAATTTCACTGCGGACTTGACTGAAAGTAAAATATGTTTATTGCTCTGTTACTTTTAATTCTAGGTAAAAAGTGCATATGACTTTTTTTTATAAATTTATTTGCAATCGTCTTGTTATGAAATATACAGCGTGCCCATTAGAAAAAAGGATTTTTTTAAATAATCCAAAATTTCTGTGTTTAACTCTTCTTCTGTTTTTACCATGTTAATTAGCGTAAAAAATGCTATTAGTTTACTAATTTAATCCACATTGTATCTTCAATAATAAACAAGTGCCGAGTTAATTTGAGTCTGCCTGTATATATTTTTTTGTAATCCACTCGAAATAAAATCGTCTTCCGTTTGTATTCGCCCCACGCCACTGGCTATATATGCAAATGCGAGATGGCCCTCGACCTAAGTGACTTTCAGCAGCGCAATAAGCCCTTCTTCTTATGCACGGTCCTTGTAGTGCGTACGATGCACCATCTCCAAGGGCTCGCAAGGGATTATACAATGTAATCAAGTGATTAGATACGTACAGCGCAGAGCGGATCCGCATATTTTTACACACATTATGTTCTACTGGAGATTGATTAAGTGAGTGGTTGTTTTTAGATTATATTTGTTTTATAATTGTATGGTGCGAATTAAAATATGATAATATATTCTGAAAAATATGGTGTCGCTATAGTATTCGGTCTTCTGTCATGTTTCTCAAAATCTGCCGTTTTTGAATGGTAAAAAGTTAGATAATGTAGTTTTATTAGGCAATTTAATTGTATAATTAAAAATTGTTACAAACAAATATTAGAGTTTGTTTAATATTTTTTACTTGTTATTGACCGATACACAGTGCTGTGGGCTTACGTGAAACGGAACAAAAATAGAAGTGCGGCTTTTTATGCTGCGATTATTTTATTTTTAATTTTAGTAAATATGATGTAATTTACGCAAAAAAACATTATCCTAGTGGCGTGCATAGATATTGCTTTTTGGAGAGATTTTGAGATTATGAACATTTTCAACAACCCTTTTAGTCTTAAATAAAATTGGTTCTGGACGGGTTTTAACCCCCCAAATTCCCCTTAAATACGCCATATTCCTAATAAAATACATAAAAATAATGTTTATCTTGCTAAGGAAGTGTCTTAAATTTTAATTTTTACCTTGCTGATTCAAAAAATAAAAGAAGGCGAGTCTTTTTTTCTATTTGATTCGGGCAGGGGTACGCCGCGCGCCGGTTGATAATAGTCTGACAGTGGGTACTACACTATAAAATTTTGTATACAAAAATAAATCCGACTTCAAAAAAAGGACTAAAAAGTGAAAAATAATATTTTATTTCATCTGAAAAATTACTTAATAATGAAAATGTATTTATGTATTGAATGTTTTAATGCCTTTGGCGTGCGTTTGAACAACTTGATCCATCAGAAATCCAAAAAGCTACTACCTAGCATGTAATGAAATGTATTACCGAGTGCTAACATGTAAACGGTCAGCAATTTAAACGTATTAGGTTTAGATATTTACTGTCTATTTCTCAAATGTCAGTATCAATTTTTTATAAAATCGCTTATAAATGGACATATTTAATGTCTATTTTTCGAGCATTAGTAGTAATAATTATTCATAAATCGCTTATAAACCGAAAGCAGTTCAAAATAAATATCGGAACATCTTATATGAAAAAAAAAATCAATTTGTCCACTCTATTCAACGCTTCAACAATATAAAGAGTATTCCATTAAAAAAAAATTACTTTTGATGAAATTTATAAAATCTGAATTGCAGTTAATTTTAGGACACTGTGTATAAAAGTAGGCGATCCTATGTTGGTAAAATTAAAGTACCACATGGTAACTATTGAATGAAAATATTGAAGTTTTAATTCACACAGTTTTTGTAAAAAATAATTCAAAATAATTAATATTTAAGAAACCGTAAGAGAAATGAAAAAATATCCTACTACTACTAGTTGTCCCATTTAAAATTGAAAAGTTGACGCCATCCACCACTAGATCTGGCAACACTGCAAACGCGAAATTATTTTTAAAAGCTACGCTCTCCTATGGCCCTAGATAAAATTTCAAATTTATTTTTATTTTTGTTCTCCATGGAATACCCCGTATTGTTCAATATAACTTGGCGAAAACAATTTAAAATGGCGCCATTCCGTAATTTTTTGCATTTTTTCAATTAGACTGCTATGGAAACACTCCGGGAACATCCTGAATATTCCCTGAAAATTTCATCTAAATTGATCAAACCATCATGGAGTAATGGATGTACATACATAAAAAAGATAGTATCGAAACGATAACATCCTCCTTTTTTGAAATCGGTTAAAAAGCTTGAGAAACGTTGCCTTAGATCTTCAGCTAATTGTTTGGTAGACGTATAATTTTTTTATGATGTCTAGATAATGAATTTATTATTGACAAAAGTTACTACACTAGTCAAAATAATACCAATTGTTCAATTTTAAGTATATTTTTGAGTCATCTAGAAGTTTACTAAAACTAACTAAATCAGTTTCTCTACCACTTGGTACGGTTCGTGAAATAATTTAAAATTAATATGCTTATTAAAATTTAAGAAATATTAGTTGCTAATTTAACAATTGTATCAGTTTAACGATATTATAGCCATTGTTTTCCATAGCTAATTATAATTGTCTTTTCCTTATCGTTGTCAAATAAATAAAACCAAAAATTTTATTTCTTATATTTTTAAATGACAAAATGTCAAAATCAAACCTGACACATCACTGGGGAACAGCAAAAATATCTCCGGGACCAAAATAACAAATTCTTACTTGTTTTATTATACTAATTAACAATCTGTCTTGCAAAAGTCTCAGTTGGCTCTGGTTTTATAGATCCATGCTTATTATGATAACTTACCTACCTACCCTTAATGTATAGGAAAGTTTGACCATTAAATGAGAAATACCTGGATTATTATACCAGCTCTACTTTATATGGGGTTTAAATACATATAACAAATCATAAATTGTTAGTTAGTTGTATTTCAACCACCAGTTGATCGAGAGCTGTTCGTATTTGAGAAGTTAGAGAGTTTTGAGCAACATGTCGCGAGTTTGTGTAAATAAACCGGATCATTTTTGTTATATATGTGGTGAAGTGACTTTTGTAACGTACTTCTAGCCCATTAATAAAATAAGCTTACCATTTGTATTTTGGCTGCAGACCAGGATAAAAATTGGGCTCCCCATAACTGCTGCAACAAATGTGCGTCCAACATTCGCGGCTGGCTAAGGGGAAAAAGCGTGAAATGCCCTTCGCTGTTGCTATGATCTGGCGAGAACCGAAAGACCACGCTACTGACTGTTACTTTTACTTGACTCCTGCCATCAAAAAAGTCTGCGATATAGTATCCAAATTTACAATCCGCTATAGGCCCGGTGCCTCATAGTAACGAATTGCCTGTACCTACTCCACCTCAGGAATATACCCTTGGTTCTGATGATGATCAAACGGTGGGGTACAGGAAAATATTGGGAGCCCCTCAACCCCGCAAGACTCCGATTTTGTCTGTGAACTTCCCAATAAAAAGCCTTAGAAAATAAGTCACAGTGAATTATGTGACCTTATAATGAATTTAAAATTGCTTAAGAAGAAAGCAGAACTATTGGCCTCTCGATTGCAATAATGGAATTTAATTTATGGTGAAGTAAAAATGTCTGTGTACTAAAGCCGTCAGAAACCTAACACCATTTTTTAACAATGAAAACAATTTGGTAGCCTCTAAGGACATTGAGGGGTTAATGGCAGCTTTAAATTTGGACTAAGATACAAAAGACTGGAGACTTATCATTGATTCCTCTAACGTAAGTCTTAAAGCTATGTTACTCCATAATGGAAACAAGTTTTCTTCGGTCCCAATTGGTCATGCAGTCAACATGAAAGAAATCTATAGCAATTTTTAATGTTTACTGAAGACCATACAAGATGAAATATATAAATGGCAAATTTGTGTGGATTTAAAATATGTGGCGATTTTGCTTGGAATGCAGCTAGATTATACCAAATACTGCTGTTTCCTCTGCAAATGGGACAGTCGAGCATGATCGGATCACTACAGAAAGAAAAGAGAGCGCCATTAGTTCCCTCTCAAAAGATTTTTACTACCACCACTTCATATGAATTGGGATCTATAAAAAACATTGTGAAGGCCATGAACAAAAAAGGCCGTGCTTTTAGTTATTTAAAAGAAAAATTCCTTAGAATCAGTAACGCTAAAATTAAAGAGAGAATATTTGTCGGTCCCCAGATTAGGAAACTTTTCGGGGATGCGCAATTCGATTCCAAACTTGAAGGTGGGAAAAAATACGCTTTGAATGCCTTTAAAATGGTTACAGCAACTTTTTTGGGAAACATAAAAGCAGAAAACTATAAAGACCTGATTGCCTAACTTCTTCTGTGTTTCCGAAACCTAAAGTATAATATGTCGTTGAAAATTCATTTCCTGGATTCTCATCTGGATTACTTTCCGGAAGATTGTGGTGCTGTAAGTGACGAGCACGGTGAAAGGTTCCACCAGGATATTTCAAACATGGAAAGAAGGTATCAGAGGGAATGAATCAGTGAGATGTTGACCGACTACTGCTGGACTATTACGAGAGATGCTTCAGAGACTAATTTCAAAAGCCAGGCGCAAAATGAGTGTCTAAACTTTAGATTCAATGATAAAGATGTGCTATTTAATTGCTTTTGTTGAACCAACAATATATTGTTATCTGTATTTTGTTTGTTTATTGTATATGCCTATAAATTAGAATTTTGTAACAAATAAATTAGATTTTTTTTGCGAGCTATCTTAATTCTTTGATAGGTATTTTCTAGTTACTTGGCTGTAGTTGAATCCAAAAAATAGGTTTTGTTCATGAAACAAAAAAAGTTGAGATTTGTTCCTCAAAATTGCTTCCTAATAACAGTAACATGGTAGTGTTTCTAGGAAACACATTACGGTATCAGATACTAAAATATTCGATTTACCGACCGCAAATCAGCACAAGATAAGTAGAATTACTAGACTATAAAATGAAAGATAGAAAATTCAAATTTGGTATAGATCTTTTTTCGGTGACTTTGATGCGAGGTAAAAAAGTATTTTTTCTAAAAACCGATTTCAGGAATTTTAGAAATTTGCCGTTAAAATAGTAAAAAGGGGCGAAATGTGTTTTTTTGTGTATAGATATATAGATTTCCAATATATAGGATGTTACACGGTGATGTAAAACTAGCATTTATTAATTACAAAATCTATACAGAAGCATAAACACTCAGAACAACTCTTTCTATTATCCTTAACAATCCTTAAACCTATATCGAATGTGTAAACGACCCACAGATTCGAAATCGAATAGGTGACGGAATCATTGCGAGCAATTCGAAATAGCCATTCGGAATAGCCCGTATCCAAACAGAGGGCATTTTTGTGAAAATGACTGCGGGACATTTCGACGGCCCAAGCGAGCGGTAAACCCAAAATATGACGGGATTCGTCCGGCCTGACCCGAGGTGCATGTTTCGAGATATTCATGAAGGAGGGAATTGGGAAAATAATGTCGTCAAAGTGAAGGGAGATTTTTGCTGAACTCTTTATATATTGTTTAAAATGCATAACTCGGTATTTGTGAAATGTATTGTATATTTTATTTTAATGCTTTATTTATTCGTTTGTAAATTAAAATAATTTAATATTACATAGAGGATTGAACGAACATAAACCTACACTATATCGTAAAACAATGCATCCGTTGTGTAAAGTACCGTTCCAAGGATTGGCGAAGTCTTTACTGAGGTTTCCAGTCTTGTATACATGAGTCGGTTTTCCTTTTCCTGTCATATATTTCTTTTCTTCTTGTTGTTTATTTTAGCCAAGCCGAATAATGTTATATGGAAAAAATACGTCTCCGTTTGGATCTTCAGGTGAGGGGTACTTGTGGCGCTACACCATCGAAATGTTACGTCTCATTCACCAATATATGTGGTTTCAATAAAAACCTACTATTCGTCGTAATCTGTCGTGTACAGGACTTCTCAATTTTGATTCGAATAGATTTGATATCATGTGGCTTAAACTAGCTCTTATAACTTCCATTAAATATATTTGTTACATCTATCCCTCTCCCTCATACAATTTCTTCAAACAGCTTTTCGATTTTCTGCTAAAGTGGATTTCCTAATCTTTAAATTCTCTTCCTCAGAAATCATTATTCTTGGAGACCTTAATATTCATAATAAAGAATGATTGGGTTTACTAAAATCTGATCCCCAAGGTAGAGCAGCAGAGGCCTTTGCAATCAGCCAATCTTTTACTAACCTCGTCAGAAAACTTATCTACTTCCCATGCATCGTCACACATAACCAAAATCCGTTTAACCTTTTTCTGACCACTTATCAAGAGCCTTATCATTTTCTATTTCCGCTCAACTGAGTTCCTCGGATCATGCTCTAATTACCGTCCCATACAACAGAAAGTTGTAGAATCCATGCCATCTCATTCTATTTGACACTATAATTCCGCTGGTTGGAATAATGTTTCTTTTTCTTCCAGCAATTTTTCCGAAATGTCGGTTATAATCCAATTAGGTATAGGAACTTTTATCCACTTTCTAGTAAGATTTCAAAACTGCCCAATAATAAAACTTCGTTTTCGAAATCTTGCGATAACGCCAGTTTAGACAAAATCCGTACTCATAACAATTTACTCTAAAACCGTACTTCAGATAATCAACATGTTTAAAACGAGACACGATGTCAATTACATAATTTTCGACGTCAGAAATACCTTCCACACCCGCATAAAAAGCAGAGTTCTTTCTTACCAGTTCTTTTGGTCGCTTGCCAAAAACATTAATTAAAACTTCTACAAATGCCTCTCTCCACCCTTAACTTCTGGTGATGAAATCTTCTCCACATCTAAAGCAAAAGCTGAGATTTCCAATCAATTTGCCAATTCCACTTTTATCCCTTCTTTCTTCAGTACCAGCTTTGCCATACATACTTGAAATTACCTTCAGCGTCAAAACGGTACCTACGACGTACTCTCAAAACATTTAATATCAAAAAGTATTCTGGCTATAGTCCTAAAAAGGTGCGCTTCTAAACTGACTGCTATCCTCATCAAGTTATTTTAAGTATGCTGTGACATGGGCATTTTTCCTAATACTTGGAAATCTGTTCGTATACAGCCTGCTCCCAAACAGGGATCGCACTTTTTACATATTCAATAAGAATTTTCTCAAAAACCAAATCGTTTATCAAAAAAGTTCTAAAAGCTTTTTGACTTGTATTTGCCGGTTTTTTAATTTGGCTGTCTCAAGAGTTAGAATTTCAATTTTTTGTTTTACAAAGTTCTATTTTTGCATTTATTTCGTACCCTGTATAATAAATGACAATCTTTTTTAAATCAATCTTACTTTTTAGATAAGTAATCGTTTTATGAAGAAAAACTTTTTTGCCAAAAATCACAAATAAATATTATTACTTATTACTTATACTTCTTTACCATTAAATTACCTGAAAACTGCGCGTTGTAATAAAACTTTAATGACTTCTTATTTTTACGCTCTTCAATTTGGGTATCTTAGAAATCTGTTTAACCTAGTTGTTTTTGTCTTCTTTTTGCGCAACTTGTATATTATACGGCTTTTTTTTAAAGATATACTTATTTAAAGCAAAACTTTTTATGTAAAATACTTTATGACCAATAACAAAAAGTTATTCATATGTTACCTAAATCCACGCACACGCTGTATATTGTATTTTGAAATATTTTGCTTTAGAGCCATTTTTTTTAACATGTTGAACTCGTACCAATATTTTACCAGTTTCTACCTATACCACACTTGATTTATAGGCATAATTTAAAATAAAATGAATAACTAGTTTTACACTGTTTTTTTAAGACCGTCATTTTGTTACTTCATTTTGAATTCTTACCAGTTTATTATTTTTTCTGTAAAATGTCCATTTTGTATACAATCTACTTTTTCTGCCAATTTGTTTGGCGCGAAAATCTTTTGTGGGTGATTTTTTCAAGATTACAAACATCTTATTTAGCCATTTTTTTCCGCCATCTTTAATTCGTGCCACAATTTTACCAGTTCATCTCTATACCACAATTGATTGTTGCACACATTTTGGGATTAATCTGTTTAGTAGTTTTTTCAGGGTGAATTTTTAAATATTTTATTAGGCCCTATTTTAAATTCGAGCCAAAATTTTACCAGTTGATTCCTACTTAATGCCTAATTTTTGTACAAAATTGAGATAATTTGGATAATTTATAATTTTTTTTTAACATTTCACTAGGCCACCATTTTGTTTCGCCGTATTGGATTCGTATCAATATGTGTTACTAGGTCATCTCCATATGAAGTCAATCAGGTAACGAGTTTTTTTATCTATGCCGCGAACAGGCAAACAGACAGATCGACGGGATCGAAAAACATGTTTTTCGACATTTAGGAACCCTGAAACGCAAAGATAGGAAAAATCTCAGAGGGTGACATTTTGCACGATTACAGTACTTTATTTTTTCTATCCATCGTCATATCGTCCATATCAATATCGAGCAATCAGACATTATAAACTTCTAATGCGACAAGTTTATGTGGTAGTAGTAGTTACCATAGCTAACTAAAATTTATTGTCCAAACCATACGCAAAAGCATAGACTTTTTTATGTTATGAATATGACTATGAGTGGACAAAATGTATCTTTAAATTTAGATTAAGTACATATGCACCAATTAAATTAATTAAATTTTTGAAATATATAAATATAATAATAATAATAAAACCTGTATTTCTCCAAATTCATTCGTCCGATTTTTAATTGCTTTCTTCTCAAATAAAAAAAAATTGTAACTCAAGTGGATTTTTCAATTAATTTTATAAAATACGAAGCTCTAAAGCAAATCGGACTGTGAACTTATAGATGGCGCCAGAAGAATATTTATTCCCCTCCCCCAGAAAAATATTCATAGTCCTTTTGATTTTTGAGATACAGGGTGTTTTTGAAAATGCTGCATTTTCTGACACCCCTCATATCCCAGCTATCAAATACCTTATAAAAAAGGCGAAAACTATGCCTTATATTATTTTCCGTAGAATTCAGTATCGCTTTCGGAATAACTATGCCCGTCAAAAAGTTATCGCATCCTACTTTATTTTTTTAAATGGGACGCCCTGTATATTATTCTTTGTATTTATTAGGAATAATGTGAGCTTTCCAGTTATACAGTTATTTTATTGAACTCAAAACAAAACAATAATTACCTCTCTTACTTAAATCTTAAGCTAGGAAAAATAAAAGAGAAACAAAATTTTGAAAAATTTAGTTTTTAGAAATGATTTTCAAAATAATGATCATTTTCTCTTCATAGGCCTTGTTTGCAAATTTCGGAAAGTTAAATCGATTTCCGCACGAAGCTATGCTACAGACTAATATCGTGTTTTATATATTTTATTTTGCATTAAACCACATAAGAAAAAATGTAAAATCGAAAGATACGGAGATCGAGGGCGCCATCTTACAGGTCCATGGGTACCAATCCATTTTTAAGACAAGTTATCGTTTAAAAATGCCCTTAAAAGCTCAGAGTTGTGGTTTGTGTCACCGTCTTGTTGAAGATGAATGGCATTATAGAATGCCAAATCTTCCATCAGATGTGGAGTAGATCCCTCAAAGATTTCTAAGTACCGACGCGCTGTCAGACTTCCTTCAAAAAATCTATACATCATGCGTCTTCCGAAAATGAAACACGAGACCCCAAACTTAAAGCTTGTGCTGCCCTCTCAAAAATTAGATGGTAATTTTCTGCGGACCGATTTCTTATATTATGGCACTTGAAAAATAAGATTCGACCGGCCAGATAACGAGTCTGCCAAAAAATTCAGAGGTATAGATTTTTTGTAACTACCATTGGCAAAACAATATTCGGCGTTTGGCCTTGCCAGGGTGTAAATATTGAAAATATGTGGAATTTATATGGGTAATACTATTTCAGGGGCGTGCAGTCCATGGAAGCAAGGAAAGCAGTGCTTCTCAAAAAAAAAATACAAAACATCTTCTAAAATGTAATTTTTGAAATAGGAAACCATTAATTTAGTTTATATTAAAAATGCTAAAATATTATCTTAATTATCAAGCCCATAATAAATGCGGCCTTGACTCCGACCCAGCCACAATAGAAAATCGAATAGAACCTATGAGGGCCGCTAGCTTCTCTGCAGCCAAGTCCTGTATATGTGATTTTCTGTGAATCGAGCCTCAGGTTATTGAACTTTCCACCGGCTCTTTGCAATTTTTGAATTTCAGTCGCGTGCTTTAAGTGGGGGCGGAAGCTATCGTTGGAGTAGGTTTTTTGTTTGAACGGCTATCCGTGTGTTGTGTGATACGTACGTCGCGTCGTGCTTGGTGCGATACGGAAGACAATAATACGGACGTGGATATGCAAATACCGTCAACTTCGGCTGTCGATAATAACGTTGAAAACATTGGAGAATTTATTAAGAAGAGGGTGTGTGAATGTGTGGTGTGCATCTTATTAATAAAGGGATTGTCAACATTAAACTTCGCTGATAAGCTTCAAATAATTTCCAAAGGAAGGGCAAAACCGCCTATGAAAAATTTAACTACAAAAATGAACAACTGTATTAGACATTTTTATCCGGAAAAACAATACGAACAATTTAAATGGCTAACAGGGTGTGAAAATATAAGTAAATTATTTTGTTGGCCATGTTTACTTTTTGAAAATGGAAAAGGTCTCTGGAATAAAACTGGTTTTTCCGATTTAAACAATTTTCATAAAGCTGTAAAAAGACACATTATGTCCAAAGCGCATTTGCAGGCCGTCATAAAAGAAAAAGTCTTCAGCAAAACCAGAATTGAACACGCCCTTAATAAACAGTTGGAAATTAGTCACCGCCAACAATGAACTAGTCGATAAAAATAGGCAAATATTAAGAAGACTTATCGATGTTGTTTGTTTTCTCGGACAGCACGATTTGGGATTTAGAGCTGATGACGAAACAAGGGTTTCTTCAAATAGAGGAAATTTTCAAGAATTACTTAGTTTAATGGCAGCAGATGCATTATATACCGTAGTTTATAACGTTACTGAAGAAATTAACGGAGAGAAAAAATTAGTTGCTCAAAGCTATGATGAGGGGTCTGCAAGCTAGAGTTCCAGAAACTTTCCCAAGTGCTGTGTTTGTCTATTGTTTTGCTCATAAATTAAATTTAGTTTTATCCTAGTCCATCAATCACATTAAAGAGTGTAAAGTATTTTTCGTTACTTTAAGTGGCATGGCTGCTTTTTTTCCAAGTCAACAAAACGTACACAAGCTTTGGACTCCATTGTCCACAAACGATTGCCCAAAGTAGCTCCTACTAGGTGGAACTATAATAGAAGACTTGTGTTAACAGTATCTGAAAATCGTGAATCACTGATTGAACTATTTGAGAATATAATAGAAAATAATGAAACGTGGGACTCAGAAGCAATAAATAGTTCGAGGGATTTTTGGACTGTTTGAAACGAGATTTTAATTTTAATTATTTGTTGAACATATTTTCAGAAATATTTCCATTCTCGGACAATGTTTTTAATATATTACAAACTAAAACAAATGATATTGCTTTTTGCCTAAAAAAAGTGGATGATTTTAAGTCCATGTTAAGCCAAAAAAGAGATGACTTTGACCTATTTTGGGAGAAAACGATGACGTTTGTTTCAAACAAATTAGCCATAGCCTACTACCTACTAATTGAAGACAAAAGAAAATTTTAGAATATCTCGAATTTTGAGCTTGTTTTTCAAAATAACTTCGTACATGCATATATTTTTAGAAAGCACACATTATTCCTAATAAATATAAAAAATAAATATACAGGGTGTCCCATTTGAAAAAATAAGGTAGGGTCCGTTAAATTGTTGATCTAACCCTGTATACTTATTCTGAAAGCGGTACTGAATTCTATGAAAATTTGAAAGAAGAAACAGTTTTTGCCTTGTTAATAAGTTATCACATAGCTGGGATTCGAGGACTGCCCTGCATCTCAAAAACCAAAAGGACTATGAAACAACCCTCTCTCTTAAAAAATAAGGGAGATACCCCGCAAAAGTGCCGAAAATGGAATAATCTGTACAAATGAGTTCAAATATCACTTTTGATTGTAGTATGTAATATGAGTATTTTTTTACCCATTTTCATTAAGATGTAAGCTTTCTTGCCCCATAATGCATCGGTTTAACAGTCACTCCAAATCGAACATATATAGGGGAACGTCATTGTAAGGTTTTCTAATATCGAAAAAATGCAAAACCAACCGTATTTGAGCTAATTTGTAAATTTGAAATATGCCAATATGTGAGAAGGCTCTTAAGTAGCTCTCGTGTCGGAAATATAAAATAAATCCGGTAAAACCGGGTTCGCATTCGAAATTACCCATGCGGTTCGTTCGATACTTCCCGCGAGTGCTTATTAGACTTAAAAACAAAGGGTTTTTTAATTAAACACGGTTTCACACATCAATTGCGAATTCATTTAAAACAAACTGCAGCGAGCCCGGCTCATAATTAAAACTGATACGAGACATTGGAAATATATTTCAGTTTTTTTTTCTCTCTCTCTCTACCCCCGAGTTTTCGCTTTTCCGTTTTCCCCTACTTGCCCCAATCCGGCTACTATTCTTTTGTGCGCCCACTTGATTTAATTTATTTCGTGGCTTTTGTGCGCTATTTAAGCGACAAAGGACATTATTTAATGACGTGCTATATATACCTTAAATAGCAAAGTTAACCATCTGTGACCAGAAGTAATATGTAAGTATAGTATATTCGCTGAGGATAGTAAGTCGCAAAACCTTAGTGTTTAATTCAAACACTAGAAAATACAATGGACTGTACAGAGTTATTCCGTATATTTAGATAGCGCCTACTGCTACTAATTCGCCAAAAAATGTTAAGTAACAAAACAAACGAATATCACAAAGTTAGTATAAAACACAAACTTGGTAAATCTTTAATGGAACACCCTGCATATTGAAACAAAAATTAATAGATGTTTTTTCTGAATTCAAAAATACATAAATGTTGACATTTGATCTAGCCGTTTTCGAAATATTTCCATCTAAAAAACGAGCGGCATTATTTAACATATTTATTTATTTTCAATAGACAAAATAGACCCGAAAGAGTAACTTTTTTTTAAATAAAATAATTTATGAAAATTCATAACTGTTGAATGAAACGGCCGTTACTTTCGATACATTTTCTGTAATCTTCATCTAATTTAGACAAAGCATTGCAAAGGTGCTCCGGATGTTCTTCATTCAATTCCTCCAAATTTTGACTTTTCTCTTTATATACTTCGTCCTTTAGATAAGCCCATTAATTTTAATTTTTTCTAAAGAGGTCAGCTCAGGACTATTAGGTGGCCAGTTAATAGTTCCATGAGTTCCAGTCCACTCGTTACACTGGTTATTTAAAAAAAATCTTACGTGTGCTGTGTTATGAGGCGGCGCGCCGCGGCCGTCCTGGTGCCATATTCTGTTGTTAAATTGCTTGAGAGGAAGTTCTTCTAACAAACCTCCAATTTCATTTAAAAACTGGTTGTATCTATCTCCTGTTAATGAGCCCTCAAATATAATCGGCTCAGTTGTTCGGTTCCTAAGACTACCATACCAATTCAATGGCATACGACCCTGATTTTTAATTTCAACATTAAAGGTCGGTTCTCTAGTGCCCACATATGTGTTTTGTCGGTTATACGTACCTGTTGTGGAAAACGTAGCTTCATCGCTCTACAAAATCGTATTAAAAGAAGCATTGTTTTCAGTTTTCCTAACAAACATATCATTACAATATGCTAGTCGTCTAATTTTGTGATTGTCTGTCAATTTTTGTACCGGCAACATTTTATAAGGTAGGTATATATTTGTGTAAAACAATTTGAACCTTTTTTGTTGATTTTCGGAAGTATTTATTAGCGTTGGCGAAAGATAACTTTGAATGTTCTAAGACTAAATAATTGAATTTCCTTTCCTACCTTGAAAATACAATAAATTTGTAAGTCTTCATCCTCATTTGCGATAACTAAGCGCTATTTCCTATGAACTGTTTTACCCCCCCTCCTTTCGATATGGCATTCCGAGATGAATACGCCGATATGCTGCTTGCTCCTGAGCAACATTATTGTTGTAACTTCTACTTCTGTGTAACTCATTTTATCGAAGAATAAAGGAAATCTGACAGCCATATAAAAATCTGACCGAATAAAAAATAATAATAATCCTAAATGCAATATTTCGAAAACGGCTAAATCTAATGTCAACATATCATATATTTTTGAATTCAGAAAAAGAAAAGATCTATTAATTTTTGATTCAATATGCAAGGTGTTCCATTAAAGATTTACCAAGTTTGTGATTTGTACTAACTTTGCGGTATTCGATTGTTTGGTTATTTAACATTTTCTGGCGATTTAGGATAGACCCTACAACATTTGTATTTAAAGTTTTTTCTACCTCGCATATTAAACGCAGTAGGCGCTATCTAAATACAGGAAATAACCCTGTACCTTTTCTTATATATTTAATTTGGTTCGTTGCTGCTGTAAAAAAATAGTACAATGAGAGATAAAACAAAGTGGGATTTTTTTACACTAAAATTTTTCTGTTTTTCATCTGTATCGTAGTAACTAATAAACAACAAACTCTCCATTGGAAACCGATTTTTTCCTCGGCATCACATATGATTTGTGTCGGCAAAATCCTTAGAGCTCATTTATCGTTGACAAATGCTTCGATTTCATTATATAACGTGGCAGCTCGTTCTGTGTTCCAAAATTAAAATTACCTCGCTGGAAATTCCAAGATGTATTGAAAGTGAAAGTACCAAACTTAAAAATGTTATAATATTGTTCGAACACTTAGAACAAGTTTGAATTGTCTGCAGTGGTATAACTACAAATTTTGTCCCTCAGGATCCCTTATAGATGATCCATAGTTTTGCATAATCCCGTTAAACAAATTCGATAATTGGACGGTAAAATAATTGATGACTAAAAAAAGGTCAGACCCAACAGGTGGGCTTAGGCGCTTTGCGCTCTCCTGCTCATCGATAGTTACGTCACTAAGTTTCTGTCTTACTCTAATAAACTTAAATTATGCTCTGCAATTGGGATCCTATGTCCTTATAAGATTTATCTACTTTTTGAACATATTATCAATACAATTGAGATGGCCAGAACACTATATCCGACATTGTTCAACTGTTATCTACACAGTTTGACAGGTAAGTTAAGGTATAGTCGAGTCAATTAAGACCATTCATTCTCAGAAAGCTGGAAAGGATTGTATTTCACTTTGGGCATTCCAAATAAGAGTAATGGAGTTTGCGGGGGTTTCTGAGGTAAGCTGAAGTTTTGGTAGCCAAAAAACCGTGAAATTTTAGGATTTTTTTCAGTTTTTATTTTATCCATGAGCCGACCAAGAAGGCCGAAGGCCTAAGTCTAGGCCGGTGGTTAATGGTAGCTTTAAGTGAAAACAGGGAAAATTTGTTGATGCGAGATTTAAAGACATGCAAATTAGGAGAAAAGAAAAAGGCATTTGCTAGTAACACATTTCATAATCGATACACTCTGGGAATAAAGGAGCTAATAAGGTGGGAGGTTTTTGGACCTTGCCGTTGGACGGTGAAGGGATGCATGTGGGTCGATGTTCGTATCTCCCTGGCAGGAATGACTAAGAAAGGCATATTGGATGGTAGTTAAACAGAAGAGAATCTGTGATAGTATCTGTAAAACATATAGATAGATCGCCCACATTCGACGATGCCCTAGTGATGCAAGCTTCCTTGTGATGTTTGGATCATCAGTCAGATGAATAGTTCTAGAGTCAAGGATATTAAGGATTGAAGAAGAGGCTGGTCACCATATGTGTGAGCAATACTCAAGGGTAGATCTAATTTGCGAAGTGTAAAGGGTGTACAAGTTGGCAGAACAAAAATATTTTAGAGTTCGGAAAGAAAACCCAATTTCCTCGAGGCTGTTGTGACAATTGAGGCGATGTGATCATGCCAGCGAAGATCTTTTTGAAAAGTCATACCAGCTAGGCTAAAAGAATCTTTGGCTTTAAGTATTTCATTACTCATTTGAAAAGTGTGGGTACTCGGAAATAATTTGTGAGATAGTAAACACACAAGGTTCTTTGCACCCCATTCTACGATTTTATGAGATCCTTCGTTAGGGATAAAGTCATTACTCTACGCCTATCATCGGCCTTGGAGATAGATTTGGGATATTGTATATTGGAATGGAAAGTACTATCGTCAGCATAGCTGTAAATAGGATTGCTGGTAGACGAAAGCAGATAGTTGATGTGCAGGAAGAATAGGGTAGGTGCCAACACTGAACCCTGTGGATCCTGCATCGATTTAGTTTAAGTTTAATGATGGCCAACCGCTACGGAGATAGTTATGTTGAAAAGATAACTGTCAATCCATGTACAAAGTTTTGGAGGAACAATATAGGCAAAAAGTTTCTTAAAATGTGCGTCATGTCAGGCTTGATCAAATTCTTTGGATTCTTATAACATCTAAAGGGTGCATCGTGCAGAAAAGTTTACTATTACCAAAACTAAAGAGATTAAATTCTGAGTCGAACGATTAAACATTAAATTTGTTTCAGCGATTTGATCAGAATCAGCAGTCGGTTGAAAAGTGCGTTTGGCTCATTCACAAATGCCTGTGACTCGAAAACCGCTATTCCAAAAAAAAAATAAATATACGAAAGTTTTAAAGCATCAAATTCAGCGTTCTAAGAGCACCTGATTTTTGAAATTTTGCTCATTCGTACGAATAGACGCATAGATTCACAAAAAAAAGTAGTAGAGTAGAGCTCATTTTCCTCAAGGTCCCATGACGTTTGAAACCACTATCTCCCACATTTGTTTGGGAAATCGACTGCCTGTGCAATTTGATCATTCCTCCTTCCTGAAATACGAAACCTGAGGCCGATTTTTTTTTCACAATTACGGACATTTTAGTGGCTGCCATTTTGTTACGCCATCTTGAATTAGTACCACAATTTTAATAGCCCTCTATACCACAATTAGTTATATCACATAATTTGAAATCAATCCATTGTTTAAGTAGTTTTTCAGGCTGAATTTTTATTAAGTCGCCATTTTGTTCCACCGTCTTAGATTCGTTCCAAAATTTTAGCATTTGATTCCTACATAATACTTGATTTTTGTGCAAAATTTGAAATAAATTGGATAAGCAGTTTTTTAATAATAATTTTTTCAACATCACTAAGCCGCCATTTTGTTTCGCTATATTGGATTTTTTTCCAAAATGTTACCAGATCATCCCCATATAACTCTTAATTTTTGACTTAAATTTGAAGTCAATCGAATAACTAGTTTTTAAGTAATGCCGCGAACCTGACAAACCGACAAACAGACAGACAGACAAACCTACGAAATTAATAAAACATATATTTCTTGTCACCCAGCGACACTAAAACGAGAAGTCATGTAAAATCCGGTGATTTTTTATGACTACAAATATTTTATTTGGCCGCCATTTCGTTCCGCCATTTTGATATCGTACTACAATTTTATCAGTTCATCTCTATATCATAATTAATTATTGCACAACATTTGAAATCAATCCATTATGTAGTATTGTCAGGCTGAATTTTGAAATATTTTATTACGCCACCATTTTGTTTTGCTATCGTGGATTCATACCAAAATGTTCATTCCTATGCTACACTTGATTTTTGTACAATTATATAGTTTTTTCAGGCTGAATTTTTAAATATTTTATTAAGTCGCCATTATGTTCCGCCATCTTTTCCGAAACATTTTACTAGTTGATTCCATCATAATACTTGATGATTTTGCAAAATTTGAGATAAATTGGATAAGTAATTTTTTAATAATAATTTTTTAACATTTCACTAGTCCGCCATTTTGTTTAGCCATATCAGATGTTTACCAAATTTTTACAAAACCCATAAACCCTTAATTTTTAATCGAAATTTGAAGTCAGTCATTGCCAAACCCGCGGAATTGAGAAAACATGTTTTTCGACATCTAGGGACCCTGAAACCTAAAGATCTGAAGAAATCTCGGAGGGTGATTTTTTCAAGATTACTATTAATACTTCCCTTGTACCAGGGAAGTACAGGGTGTCCAAATTCCGATGCTTTTACAGGGTATCTCGTCTATTTGAAAAGATAGACACTTGCGGTTTTCGCAACCCTATACTCGATTTTTGTGAAACTAAGATGCCGTAAACAAAAATTTCCCAGCCCGCTTCGTTTCTGAGATACAGGATGATTTTGAAAATACTGCATTTTGGGACTCTCCTCACAGCTCGTTTACCGTTTAAGATATCAAAAAGGTAAAAACTGCTTATTTCGCAATTTTTTACGTAGGATCCAGTGGCGTAGTCAGATTTTTTTATCACCTACCATTTTTGAGTTATTTACCAATATAATGTTTTTTTTAAACTGGACACCCTGTATATTAATTGACAGTTCGATAGGATTTCTTTTAGTTTTTAAATATATAATTTGTGGTATTTATCTGTATCCGTTGGTCTAAAATTTACATTTTTAAATATTTTTTTCTAAAATATACCAAATAGCCATGAAAAACATTTGCTGTATCTATTCCACTACCTAGATCTACTTAGATAGATACCTTAAATTGGAGTTTCAATTAGGATTTTATACTAAATTTTTAAGTAATATAAATATATTACCAAACATCAATAACAATTTTAAGAAAACATCAAAAACAAGTAACAAGTATATAACAATTCAATTCAACATTTCAACCATTAAAATTTAACAATTTCGACATAACATTTCAACAATTTAACTATTTAAATTGAACAATTATAACATAACAATTCAACATAAACTTTTTAATATATAGCTTTAATAGCTTTAGCAAAACAAATGCTTAATGGTTTAGTTTACTTCTTATTTATTATTTACAAGAATTGCTGAAAATGATTTCCGTTTCCTCTAGCCATAATTCAGTCAGATTGCCCTTGTAAATCTACTCTTTTTCCATTGTTCGGTGGCGGATTTTATAGACCTTATCTTGAATATAGCCCAATACAAAAAAATCCACCACCGAGAGATCGGGGGACCGCGCTGGCCACCTTATTGGTCCATTAGTGGCTATCCACTTTTGAGGAAATTGATTTTCCAAAAACGGGCGTACTAAATTAGAATTATCTGCAGGTGCGCCATCTTGCGGAAAGAAGATATTATCTAAATGCGCCAGAGGAACGTTATCCAACAACTCCAGTATTAGCTCCTGCAATATTTCTAGGTAACGAACCCCTGAGAGACCTCCTTCATATATTCGATAAACGAGTTGTGTGCACAAAATATAGCATGCAACCCTAAAGCCAAATCGACCTTGTTGCTCTCGCTCAAATACTAAATGTTTACTTTCCTGATGCCAGTATCTGGTATTTCGTCGATTAAAAATACCAGCACTTGAGAAATGTGCTTCATCAGACCATATAACCATCCTTGCAAAATTTATATTTTCTCTAACTTTTAGTTGGAACCAATTATTGCAAAAATTTAATCGACGTTGGGCATCGCCAGGGTGCAAGTGCTGCACTATGTTTATTTTGTACGGAAAAAAATTGTTTTTCTTTAATATTGTCTGTGCTCTAGACTTAATAACACCAACTCCAGCTTTAATAGCTCTACATGAAACTGAAGGGTTCGGCTCGACATAGGTCACGACGTTGATGTCATAATTTTCGCGATGTTCTTTATTATATGATTTTGGTCGTGGCTGAATAAACGCTCCATAATCATTCAAATTTTTTTTCATTTTTGAAAATATTGTGGCAAAAGGCTGTCGTGGCTCAGGATACCTTAAATTATTTTCACCTTTTAGATCCTAACTGTTCTCTCAATAATTATCAGAAAAACGATAGTTAGGACAATGGCAATGGACAATTTAAATACCCAGAGGTTATATAATAGATTTTACTAACTACTAGTTAACTAGATATCTACATACCTGTTATAATAAAAGGCGGCAGCCTCAACATTATTTTCATTTGACTGTATGTAACAAACTAACATATTATACTTTTCAAAATTTTCATAACTTCGCCTTTCAGTCATTTTTAGCAATAAAGAAAATATAAATGGGAAATAAATAAATGAGTAAATAAATATTAAAAATGTAAGATAACGAGGTAAAAACTCAACAATTAGGTATTACTTATCAAAACTTGACAGGTAATAAACAATTCATATACAATTGTTTATTTATTTGTTTATCCATGGCCACTTTGATTCTTGTTTAAATTTCCTTAAAATGTAAAAATTGTGGTTGTTTTTTAAAATAAATACCACAAATTACATATATTTGAAAAGATAAAAAAAACCCTATCGAACTGTCAACCGGAGTGTCCCATTTAAAAAAACATAATATTGTTAAATAACTCAAAAATGGTAGGTGATAAAAAAAATCTGACTACTCCAATGGATTCTACGTAAAAAACTGCGTAATAAGCAGTTTTTACTTTTTTGATGTCTCAAACGGAAAGCGGGCTCCGAGGGGGTCCCAAAATGCATTATTTTTAAAATCACCCTGTATCTCAGAAACAAAGCGGGCTGGGAAATTTTTGTTTAAGGCATCTTTAGTTCCACAAAAGTCGAGCAAGCCGAGATACCCCGTAAAAGCATCGAAATCTGGACACCCTGTACTGTATACAAAAACCTAAATTTTGATGTGTTTATTATAACCACTAACAATACATTTTACAAGTTTTTATCAAAATCCTTTAAACACAAGTAAAATTATGAAGAAAATCCCATAAATATTTATGTCATATGGTTTTTATCTCAAACTAGCACACAGTTTCGTTAGAAATTTAATAATGAAGAAATTGTTTTTTCTCTTCCTATTAGGCCTGTACAAACCGCCATACTAATGTCTTTGTATAAAAAATTGTAATTCAACCAATGTGTTTATAAAAAAATCCGAGAACAATTCTTTTTTCACGAAACTTCCCGATAGGTTGACTCGACTATAGTTTAAATCACTACTTACGTTGGAAAATATGGGTAGTTAACTGTAGTACGTTGTAGTAAGCTTGAAACAAAATATAAGCTTTTCATGCTCGTCTTTTAACGGGATAATAACTTTTTAGGGTCACTTCGAGACAAACTGTGTGTGCATATTTCCCCGAGAAAATTCGATCAAAATGCACAGCACGTTTTCTCCGGGGGAGGTGACGGGGAACAGGGAGGAAACGGCCGGACTAACTGTACTAGTGGATCTAAAACTAAATTATAATTAATTAATATGACTGTGCGTCGATGTAGGACAAACCGGGCCGACTCAACGTCAGCTTTTCTCTGTAATTAGAAACCTTTATATAAAATGAATGCTTGTTAATTAGGAAGCGAAAAGACATTATGGCAGAACTAACTTAAGTAGAAATAATAATATTAGTGAGAAGTTCTAGAGAAGAAAAGAAAAGACACTCGCCCTTTACATTTCCTACTGACTTATACTTTAAATTTGAGGTCTGCACTACGCTTTTTATGAGCTTATTTCATTATTATAAATAACATGCATTTTTCCTAGGTAATATAATAAGAGACTTTGATTTTATCCGAAAGAGTTTTTATTACTTGAAAAAAAAACGCAAGAGCTTTAGCTCTAGGGCAAAGTTGCAAAACTCATTTTAACGGATATCTTTTACTGAGAAAAAAATTGCCAAAAAATGACAATGCCGTGTATTAATTAGAGCATATCACGAATGAAAGAAATTAAATAAATAAATAAATAGCTATATATATATAAATATATATATATATATATATATATATATATATATATATATATAATAATTATTATTATTATTATTAATTTTGATTATTTTACAAGACGCTATAACACAAGCTCATAGTTCGGGAATGTAAAAAGAATCCTCATATATATATATATATATATATATATATATATATATATATATATATATATATATATATATATATATATATATATATATATATATATATATATATATATATATATATATATATATATATATATATATATATATATATATATATATATATATATATATATATATAAATATATATATATATATATATATATATATATATATATATATATATATATATAGGGTTATTCACGCAACCCGTTCATTAGTTTTTGATGATGCCATTTAGATAAAAATTTCAAATTTTGGGATTAAGGTAAGGTCTATCGAACTGTATTAAGGTTCCCTATATCGTATGTATTTGTTTAAATATTTACATGTTCCAATGGTGAGCCATGGAAAAACAATTGAGATCCAATATCCAATATGGCAGATGATTAGTATGCGTTATTTATCGAAAGCTGTCAGTGATAAACTAAATCTTCTAAATCGAAATGGAAGAATACTCAAACGCTGATATTCTCAATCTATTTTATATTCATGGAGAATGTTATAAAATTTTGGAGAGAACGTGTCGTGTGTTTAATGAACGCCACCCTGATTTGCCGCCAATGAACAAGTCAAAATTCAAGAGGATTGAAACGAACTTTTTGCGTTTTGGCAAGGTTAAAGTTACAAAAAATGTTCCGAAACCAGTGACAAATGCCGAGGATAACGTAATAAACACATTGGCTTATTTCCACGCAAACCCGCAAAGTTCAATACCGTCTGCAGAAAACGATTTGGGAATTTCTTCTTCATCTGTCCAAAGAATCTTGAGCGAACATCATATGCACTCTTATTCCTTCCAAAACGTGCAAGCCTTGAGACCTGGTGATGACGTCCGACGAGTAGAATTTTGCGAATTCATGTTTTTGAAAATTCAAGAGGACCCTAAATTCCTTGAGCACGCTTTACGCGAAACGCGTTCTCAAGAGAGGTTTAGCTTCAATGTTTTCGGTATAGTATTAAATGATCATGTGCGGTACTGTATGTATGAAGACAATTTAAACAGTGATAAGTATTTGGAAACTCTGCGAGGGACGGTTTTTGAATTTATTGAAGTAAATTCCTATTGGTGAGCTGCAAAATTATTGGTATCAATTAGATAGGGCACCAGCTCATAATTCCGCTGCGGTTTATCCCCAATTATCTCGAATTTTTGAAGATCGCTGGATTGGTTCCAATGGCCCTTGGAGATGGCCCCCGCGATCGCCTGATTTAACACCCCTAGATTTTTATTTATCGGGATTTATCAAAGGTAAAGTCTATGCTTCCCCAGTAAATAACCAACAAGATTTACTGGACAGGATACGAACAGCTTTTGCCGAATTAGAAAACGGACAAATTCAACGGGCCACAGCAACTGTACAAAGAAGAATTGAAATGTGTCTTCAAATGAATGGACAGCATATAGAACATTTGTTATAATTCAATTTTATTATTTTATTTGTTTATTGTTGATTGTTAGATTGCTATAATTTTTAAGTTCACTGAAACAAGTTTGGAACAGTCTCGAACTTAGTAGATATGGTTAAAAATAATGTAAACAATTTATTACATTTTTTATAACTTTAACTTTTCCGAAACGAATTTTTTTATTTTTTTTATTTTTTTTTTAAAGTTTCAAATCAGCTGTCATGTTGAATAAAAAAGCACAACAATTGTTTTTCCGTGGCTTATTACGGAAAGGTGTAAGCATTTAGCAAATACATATGATAGTTTAATAAAAACCTGATTCTTTCGAAAATGGATACGAATAGGTATAGAGAACCTTAATACAGTTCGATAGAAAATTAAATTCTACATTTGATAGTGCATAAAGTTATAGGGTGTCCCATTTAAAAAATGGACTTTAGCGGCTTTGAAAATGTGAAGGTTTGCCGCTGAATTTAGGACAACCTGTATAAAAATAGACAAATTCAATATAAAAAATAGAAACCTAAGATTATTTACCGATCGACTGCAAAATATGAAAATTATATCTTCAAAACTTACAAAAATATGAGATTTTAAAATTTGGTACCCCGAAGGCTCATTTTTGGTTCAAGGTCAAGTATCTTAAGAACGCTTGAACCTAGGTATAGGACATGAGGCAATAAAATAGCATTAAAATTCTCCGTAGAATCCAAAAATATTATAAAATACAGGGTGTTCCATTTAAAATAAGCAAGTTGATACCAACTTCCGGTTAAACCGGAAGTGACAGGAAGTTGAAAATATTTCAAAAAAGAAGTACCCCTTGACCTTACCTTAATTCCAAAATTTGAAATTTTTATCTAAATGGCATCATCAAAAACGTTTAATGAACGGGTTGCGTGAATAAGCCTGTATATATACAGTGTGTCCCAGATTCGCTTCTCTACATAGGGATCTCGGCTCCTATTATACCTACAGCAAAGGTTAAATGGGAAAAGTTTTAGATTAAACTTAGCGCATTCGATATCCGACTTCAGATTTGCGATCGGTCAATTGGTTTTGCAAATATCGGCGAAAATGGCGGATTTCGATTTTTGCGAGTAAATCCAAAACGATCAATTTGACAGCTGTCAAAATGTGACAGCTAACAAAAGTGGGATTTGACTTTGACGTTAAATAATTCAAAGTATCAAAGTTGTATTTTAATAAGTAGTACTTTTTTCTCTCAATAAGATCATACATCTGACAAACAAATTGTCGAGACTTGTTGAAAATGGCCGGTATTCCCTATTCAAATGAAGAACAGATTAGCGCTGTACTTGCAGTCACACAAAAACGCCGACATTGCCTCAGCAAGATATTTAGAGATGTACCCCGAACGACGGCAGCCTCATAAAACCCAATTCAGGAAAATTGTAGTTAATTTAATTAACCATGGGACCTTCGAACAACCTAGAAGCGGATACAATATTGACAATCAAAATTGCGACAGAAACATTTTACAAGCTATCAATGAAAGCCCTAGTGCATCGGTAAGATCTGTGGAACAGGAAATTTATGTGCCAAAATCTACGATACAGAGATTGTTAAAAAAGAATAAGTACTATCTATACAAACCCATAATAGTTCAACGACTCAAGGAAACTGATTTTCCTACGCGTCTGTGAGTGGTATGCTAGAAGATGTAATAAAAATTCCTATTTTGTAAATCATGTCTTATGGTCCGATGGGAGTAGGTTTAGTCATCATTGGGCTGTTTTCCTCACGAAGAGGCAGAGACACGTCTACAGATCGGATTTGAAAGTAACGTTTGGTGTGGGATCATTGATATTTAACTCGCCTTTTTTAATTGGGCACCTATTTATAAATTATTAATCAATTCAGGAAATCGGCTTATAGGACCATTTTTGTTAGACTACAACCTAAAAGGACAGAGATACCTAGAGCTTTTGTAAAACCAGGTTGTAGTGGCTTTGTGATGTACTCTAACGGAAGATGAGTTTATAAAAACTTGGTTTCAACAGGATGGATGTTCGGCTTACAACACCATTCAAGTCAGGAACATTTTAAGAGAGCAGTTTAATGAAATAATTATTTCCCTTAATGGTCCAATATCTTGGCCTCCACCTAACCGCTCTCCCTTGGATTTCTACTTCTAGGGGTCACACGAAGAATGAGATCTATGAATTTTATCCCCCTGCGACCATAGAATTCCTGAGTCAGAGTCTTGGACACATTTGAAAATATTAACGGAAATACACTTGCCAGGATTATACAAAAGTCAGCAATTGTCAAAAGTGTCTCGATGCAAATGGACGTCATTTTGCAAAAACGTAAATTAATGTAACCCAGGTACGAGGTAGTGAAGAACTTATTTAGATATTTTACAGTAGATATTTACGTTCATGTTGTATTGAAAATTCAATGCGTTTAATACTTTACCTATTAACGTAATCTTGTGACAAATAAATCATGGCCTTCTTAGAAAAAATTGAGACATAACTATACGAAGTGTCATATTTCGATGATACTCAAATCTTTTATGCACTTGTGAGACATCACTAGACTAGACTGGAAATTTTACGCCCTTTCCAAAAATCGAAAAATCCAATATGGTGGCAATAAGAAAAATCAAAATTGAGGCGGGTTGCGGGATAACAAAAGTCGAAGGAGACATGTCGTAGACGCCATCTTATTCGTCTTAAAAAGTGTCCGAATTATGTCACATTTTGACAGCTATCAAATTTATTTAAACGAAATCCGCCATTTTCGTTTTTTCGCCGATATTTCCAAAACGAATTGACCGATCGTAAATCTGAAGCCGGATATCGAATGCACTAAGTTTTCTCTTAAACTTGCTCTAGGTATAATAGGAGCCGAGATCCCTATATAAAGAAGCGAATCTGGGCACACTGTATATATATATATATGAGGATTCTTTTTACATTCCCGAACTATGAGCTTGTGTTATAGCGTCTTGTAAAATCATCAAAATTAATAAAATTTAGTACCGAGCAGTTATGAAATATCTTACGAAATAAGAGCAGTCTCCCCAAATGATTCTTAGGGAATCTTTTGAAATAATTACTAACGCAGTTATTTCAAAGTTCTTTGAGAGAAGAAAGTGTTTAATACTCAATTATGCAAGACTGAAGTAACCACAATAATTAGCATTACTAAACTAAAAGTTTTAAGAAACCACGGTTTTCAGAATTCTACATAATTATCTTGGCATGACAAAGGTTATTGCAAGATGGGTGCCGCGAATGCTTTTACCATTTCAAATGCGTGGTCGAGTGGAATTGAGTGAAGAATTTTTGGCGTTTTGTGGAGATGGACCAGATCTAAGTATCACTCGATTGATGACAGGAGATGAGACCTGGGTCTATTATTATGTTCCTGAATCACAGCAAGAGTCGATGCAGTGGCATGTTCACTCCAACGAAAAGATGTTCTAATAATTCTCCACTATCAGTGAGTGAAAAAGTTATTATTTTAAATTTACACGATTGCATAAAACACGATTACCCTAATTTTACTGTACAAGAAATTGTTGAACGATGTTCCCGAATGACTTGAATTGGAAAGTCCACCGTATTCAAATTATTGCTGGAGAGAAAGGTAGCAGGTCAAATGGAACCTCTTAAGAAAATTCCAGGAAGGACAGCAAAAGCATTTGATGAAGGACCAAATGTGCAATTCGAAGAAAAGTTCACTTTTTTATTTTAAAAAAGAAATACCCACTCTAGATAAAATTTTGATAGAGCTTGGCCAAGATAAGAGTATTCTTTTGATAACTAGAAAACTCTTATGGACAAATTTAGAAAATATGGATTTTGCCTGGGAAAAGAATAACCGAAAAACACTTACTGAAAGGCGATGAAATTATTTGCTGGCGACGAAATGCTTGAAAAGTATAAAGCAGTATCGCATGGAGCAATAGAAAAAATTTTATCTTGAAAAGACGTGGATCAATGAAGATTATATAGTACAAAAAATGTGGCAAGACAAAAATATAACCAATGCCCGCCAAGTTTTCATCGAAGGCCTGTCAATGGGTATTAAAGTGCCTTCGAGAAAAAGGGGGAGATTAATAATTGCACACAGTGGAAGCAAAGAGGGATTTTTAAAAGAAGGTTCGTTAACTTTTCAGTCGTACCGGACGGGAGATTAACATGAAGACATGAATTCAGATGCTTTCGAAAACTATTTTGGTGAAATGATAAAATATCTTCCGGCTGATTCGGTAGTTGTGCAAGCTTTGCTTGCCAATAGGTTTGCTCAGCTTTGGCTTGAGATGAGCAGCGGGGCGATGTAGGACGTAGTAGGTATTTGTTCGTAGTAAATGAATAACAATTATCGTGGTTAATAACGTACTGATTTATTCTAAGATTTACATTCCATTTATACAACTATCAATTAAACAATGCGTGCGATCTCAATGATGCAAAATAGTAAAATTTAATAACATTATATTATGTATAGTCATCAGAACGTGCAAGGTTCAACTGACGTGACTGTAAGAAGGTCAGTGTAGACACTGTACATACCATCTAAGTAAATATTAAATATGCATAGAATTGTCTTATTAAATTATAGAAATTTTATGTGTAATTGTGAGAATTATACATTCTGCGGCCTGTCTCCGATGGATGAAGTGAGAGATCTTAACTCAAATTCCTCGTTTTGAGTGGTCCTGTGATCTGGTTTAGGCTAATATTTGTGGAAGTTTTACAGGATGCGTCAAAGACTGTTCTTAAGCGAGTGGTTGTACTTGCTTCTCTGATGACAGCTTGATGCGGAATGTAATATTTTCCTTGCTTGATTTCTTGTCGTCCAACTTTCCGCATATGACCTAATTCTAGATATTCCTTCATAAAATCTATGTACTGGTCCCGTAGTTCGGGATCGTGTTGAAATTTTTTCTCAACGTTTGCAAGTCTTGCTGCTGCTCGTGGCTTTGAGTGGCCTAGAGTTTCTGGCGATTGCTTGAACGGAATTCGAACTACAAATCTTCCTTCTTTGTCTTGTTGTGTGGTTTTTTCGTAAAATTCTTCGCACGCTTGTTCTTCCTGTGTTAATTGGTGACATGGCATTATTTCTTCAATCTCCCAGAATTTTGTTAGCTGATTATCTTCTTCATATTGAGAAATCATACTAATTACTTCAATACTTTGAGGCTCAGATAATATAGAACCAGACACAATCCAACCCAGTTCCGTGTTTTGTTTCAGAAGACCCTCTTTAGTTTTCTGAAGGTCGTTCAGGATTATGGTTGCATATTCCTTGGCTCCTAAAATTCCATCTATTGGTCCAAGAGTCATAAAGGTAGTGTCTGCTAAAACTTCATTTTTCCAGTTGTCTATGTTATGTATTTGGAGTTTTTGTTTCGGCATGGAACGTGTTAACTTTGGGAGGACTATCATGTTAACTTCCATAGAAAATGTACTTTTGAATCTTGGTCTAATCTGGGCATTAGTGGACCATTTGGAAATTTTAGGGTCTCCCCCGCCAACACCAGATATTTCAGCTCTGATGTGGCGGCGTGGCAAATTTAGTCGTTGGGCGGCTTCTTCCGTAACAAACGAAGATTGTGAACCTTGATCGATCAGAAGTCGTAATGGCTGTGATGAACTTGAAGTGGAAACTTCAACAAGGGCTGTTGCGAGAAGAACGTTCTCTTCTTGTTTGCTAGTATGGTGTGTTAAAGTATTTCTATTGGTGATAGGTTGATTATTTGACCTTCCTGCACCGGAGTTGTATTGGGAATTTCTTGGTGGATTGTTAGAACTTCTTTGAAAACCTCTGGGTTGGTAGTCTGTTGACCGTTGTTGGTTTTGTTGATATCTTTCAAGGTGTAGAAGTGTATGATGCTGGCGACTGCATATATTGCACCTTGTTTGGCTGAAACACCTTTTGCCAACATCATGACTTAAGCAATTATAGCACATGTGTTTTTCTTGGACTTGTTTGTTTCTTTCTTCTGCTGAAAGCGTTTTGAACTTTTGGCAGTGGTACGTCATGTGTTGTTTATCTTTGCAGAATAGACAACCAGCGTTACTGTGTTTTTTGTTATTGTCTGATGCGACGTTAACGGCAATGGTTTCTAATGACTGGAATCGTCTTTCTAAGAAGTTCATAAATTCTTCGAACTCTGGGATATCATGCGGCTTCTGAAGATTTTGTTCGTATAGACGGTTGGTTTCAGAATCCCATTTTCTGAGGATTATTCGAATTACCATTGGACCCCATGTATCGATTTCTACATCTTGGTTTTTCAACGCCTGTAGACATTCTCTTGTAGTGTCGTGTAGTTGTTTTAGTTTCAGTGCGTCTTCTTTTGTAACCGTTGGTACGTCTAATATCTTATCAATTAGTTGGAATGTTAGTAGCCTTTTGTTTTCATATCGCTTTTGCAATAACTCCCATGCTGTTTCGTAATTAGCTTCAGTTGACTCAAGGTGTTGAATCAATTTGCCTGCTTCTCCCCGTGTGTGGGTTTTCAGATAGTGCATCTTTTCGGCCTTGGTCAGTGCTTGGTTTTCATGAATTACTCTTTTGAATATATCGAAGAAATTAGACCAGTTTTCATATCCTTCATAAAAGATCGGGATAACGACTTTTGGAATTGCTAACTTTTGCTGTGGCTGGTTCACCACGATTTGTTGAGTTTGGGTCATGATATTTTCTTGAGCTTCTAAAGTTAGTTTTTCCAGAATTTCTTCGTACTGGCCAAGAGTGTCTGCAAGTATTATTGACAAAATAGTTGTTATGAAACTTTGTTTCATTTATCATTATTTCTTCATGGAGTTGATGAATAGCATCCCATTGTTTTTTAATTTTTTCCATGTGAAGCTTATAGCGAGATTTGGACTTTCCTTGGCTTAGTTCCGTTTCAATTTAGTTTAGGTCGGTTTGTAGTTGTTGCAGCCTGAAGTTTTGTTTTTTCAGACGGTGTTCTTGTTCTTTTTCCGCCAAGGGATCGGCGGAACTTGCTGAAGGTGTTTCTGCTTTTGGACAGGTTTTTAGGTAGTTTAGTACTTCTTCGTATTTTTCTTTTAATTGGTTGTCATATTTTTTGGTAAAATATGCATGTTCGGTGAGGTTTAGGTTTTTTATTTCCTTGTCGTTTTTCTGGATACTTTTCCATATTTTTTCTAAGGTGGCTATGCGGTCTTTTATATATGTTTCAGTTTTTCTCAAAGAAGAGTCCTTCTTGCTATTGCTGATAAGCTGGATTATTTGTTTTCCTAGTTCTTCTTGTTCTTGAACAAGCTCATTCATTTTGCTTTCCGCAGACATGATGAATTTTTGAACAGACGGGACGGGATATTTTGTTTGTTTATTTGCTTTTTGTTTACTTTCGGCTAGTTTGCAAGTAGTGTCTGTTTGTGTTGTATGTTAAGCTGAGTTCAATAATATATGCCCGCCAGCGTGAACTTGGCACAGGAATACCTTATTAAACCCTTAAAGTATTTTCCTCGCCAGCGTTAACTGGTCACGGGGAAAAGCCTTTGCTTGTGTGTGATACTCAATCGTGGAAACGATAATATATGCCCGCCAGCGTGAACTGGCACAGGTATATCGTATTTATTCCTTTTAGTATTCCCCTCGCCAGCGGTAACTGGGCAACAAGGAAAATACCAATTATTAAGTAACGTGTATATTTGTGTGTGCGAGTGAAGCTAACGGCACTTTGCTTTTTCCTACCACTTAGTTTTTTCGAGTGCTTCTTCACGTTACCCTACTCAGTTCAGGCAACGACACCCTAAAACAGGTTTTGGTGGTAAGCTATTCGCCGAAAAGCTCTTTAAATCTTGCTTCTAGCCTGGTTACGAATTCAAACGGTTTTTTATCTATGGTTGGCGTGACTGGCAAACCTGAATTGTGCGTTTTGATGTCAACTCCGTCTAAAGAAGCTATAACGATTTCTTCTAATTTTTCTTGACGTTTCTTAGCTCTTTGGTTTCTGTTCAGCTTTTTTCTTGCCATGTATGACAGACTTCTTGATAACTGTGATTATATGGTTGGTTTTGGTTGCTTGTAGATGGACGGACGATAAAGTTGATGGACGGATACACGGTTGTGTATATTGGACGGATGTTCTTCGGTTGAAGAACGGCTTTAAGGCTCGAAGGACCAATGTGCAAGCTTTGCTTGCCAATAGCTATTCTAAGATTTACATTCCATTTATACAACTATCAATTAAACAATGCGTACGATCTCAATGATGCAAAATAGTAAAATTTAATAACATTATATTATGTATAGTCATCAGAACGTGCAAGGTTCAACTGACGTGACTGTAAGAAGGTCAGTGTAGACACTGTACATACCATCTAAGTAAATATTAAATATGCATAGAATTGTCTTATTAAATTATAGAAATTTTATGTGTAATTGTGAGAATTATACAGTAGTGGTTATGGATAACGCAAGCTGTCATTCACGGCGCATAGAGAAGATACCAACTTTATTTTAGAGAAAACAAGAAATTATCGACTGGCTAATTACCAAAGGTATTGAGTTTGAACCCAGTTTGATTATAAAAGATCTACTAGCCATAGCAAGTTTGCCCAAGAATCGTCTTAGGAAATATACCATGGAAGATATAGCAGAAAAATATAATGAAACTGTCCTGCGCTTCTCATTGCGAATTAAATCCTATAGAACTTATATGAGCGCAAGTGAATTGATTTGTAGGAGGACAAAACACGACATTTAAAATGTAAAAAGTTAAGTTTGATCAAACCATTAAGGAAGTGACACCAGGGATCTGGCAAAAAGCAGTTCAACATATGATTAAACAGGAGGAGAAAATGTGGGATCTTGACAACCTGATCGACCAGGCGGTCGACCATTTAATTACAATGTCAAGACGTGATGACAGAACTTAAAGAAAAAAATATTTATTATTAATCGACCAAGAGAAAGTGCTGTAAATTATTTTCAAGTTGAAAGTAGGCCGCTAGGGGAGTAACAGCAATACGAAAGTGTAAATGCCAATTTTGTCTTAAATTTCCATAATTGAGTTATGTTGAAAATATAAGCATTAAGCCTGGGTTATAGATTGAAAAAGTTTGCGTCTTGCATCGACCATCTGAGTCGTGAGTTTATGCTGGTTCTTAGCACGAGTTATAGATTGAAAGCGTTTGCGCTTTGCGTCGCCTGTGGAAATAATCTTACTTTAATGTTTATATTTATCGCCTTTCTGTGAAATGCAATTTTGTCTTGCTTGTTTTTCAGATTATGTGCGTTTTCCTAAGCATAGATAATCATAATCAAAGTAATAATACCTGGTGAAGACTAGGCATCGTGGATATATTAATGTGTGTCGCAGCTGTAAAGTTGTTGAATGAAGATGGCGAATTCGGCCTGTTAATTGGGGTGGAAATACTCAAAACTGCTACACGCATTTTCTTAAAATTAAATGGACGAGGATGTTATATATATATATATATATATATATATATATATATATATATATATATATATATTAAGGTCAAATTTGTTACGGAGGACGAACGTTTTAAAATGCCTTCTATAATCGAGCAATTTTATTGGTTGCAGCTTAACGCAAATGTCGATTTTTGCCAGGCGCTTCCGTCAAAGTTAAAGATCGCCATCTTTTCGACGGCTAGCGGAAAGTCAAACGGATGGCGGCAAAAATATAACCGTACTCATTGCTTTGCCTTAATAACCCAGGCTTTATATTCTTCGACCAATTTTTTGCTTCAGACCATTTTTGTCTATTTTAAAAAATAAAGTGGTGGAGGAAGGTCAAACATTTTTACTTTCAGATGTAGATATCTCTGATTTGGATAAACCGATTTTAATTTGAAAACAAACAAAAATAATCTGAAGGCGTAATTGGTTGAAGAATATAATGCCTATTAGAAATTTAGGAGAAAATTAGCGTTTAAACTTTTATGTTGCTGTTACACCACCTAGCGACTAACTTTTAAACTTAAAAATAATGTACAGCGATTTCTCTTGGCCAATTTACTTTTAAATATTTTTTTTCTTAAGTTCTGTGATTAACGGTTCCCGTGCTACAGCCGACGTCTACTATTGGACCACCATATACATATAATTTTAATTTTGTTAAAATAAAATTTTGTTAAATTTAAATTCTTTCTACAAGTATACAAACGCGCGGCTTTGATGTGCAGTTGGATACTGATAGAAAGAAAATGAAGAAATATAGTCGTCATCGAAACGTCAGCAAAGTACAATGTGTGATACGTCGTTCATTTCAGGAGGTCAAAGGCTGCTTAAAAATGAGGTTACTAATCCATGGCTGAATTAAAAAAGAATTAAGTTGATGATGGTTTCTCAAAGACGAAGCGCCAGGTGTTAAATTTGATTATGTTTTATAACGGACAAAAAGTGCCAATGTTAAATGTTATTTATTTTGCCCTCCTTTTTTAAATAATGCCAGGAAAATATATAAAAAAATCCGATTTTTCGTTTTTTTCGGATATTTTCGAGATTTCTTAAATTTGTATCGTATCTCTTACGGTTTCTGAGATCCCCATACATTTAATTGGATTTGGCACACCCTGCACGAATAAAAAGAATCGATGCATACAAAAATTAAATAAAAATGTGTCACTCTTGTGTAGCGTACAATGGCAATCGCAAGTAGCACATGTACTAATGTCTCTTTCCTTATAAGCAAACTCTAAAAAGAGAGGTATCATGGTGTCATTTAGCCTTATATTGTAAAGCTATGAACGTGTTTTCTTATAGCCGGAGAGCTCTTGTTAAAAAAGTGCAAAATGTTTGTACTAGCTTCGGGCGACTGCTGACTGCGTATGTTTCATTAAACTGAGGTCTGACTGTTTTTTTCTTTAATTATATATAATAATTAGGTAGTAAACAGATCTTCGGTCGTCAAAAAACTCTTGTACTGACATCATTATCACGACAATTTATAGGACTAAATGTTAACTCGCCGCTTTCCACAACTAGCGGTCTGACCACTTTCTCACGTTTTTTTTTTATACTATAGGCAAGTTTAATGCCAATTTTCAACTATTACGAAAGACTTGTTGTAGCACGTATAATAGTTCAACATACTTCAAAACGCGCTGCCGCCAGCTGCTCCAGTACCTGACCTTGCGGGCAGGGTGCTGACTTATGTATATTATTAACATTAAACCGTATTGAAATATGAGAAATTAAAAAACTCTTGCCGTTTTTTGTCATGAGCTCTTGGGCTATTAGTGGACAGATTTCAATCAACGCCCATTTAATAAACCACAGGTTTCTCCTCGACATCGCCAGACCGGTCTTTGTTCTTTCCTTGCTGCGATATCTTACGTTCTCCATAGAATGTGGAAAATAGGTTAACGAATTAGATCCAAACATATTCAGACCGGCCTCCCTTCTGCCAGGCTTTTTTCCTGCATATATGTTGCGAGGATGTAATTCAACCTATGTTAGGTTCTCGTTTAAATGCGCCGTGAGAGAAACAAAGGTAATTTCTACTTACACAGAGCAAAGACTTCTTTTTCACTATGTTTGCTCGTTCATTCTTAGAATGTCCAGAGCATGAAACCTATTACCAGCAGAGGGCTTTCTACCCTCCTTGAATGAGTGAGTATTTAACTCGGGCGTTTCTTTACTTAGCACGTGGCAACATCGGTATCATATACTTTCTGCCGTCTTGACAAAATCTGCAGTACTTGTCAAAACATAATATTTATGCGATTTGTCAGGTTATTGAATTCATCGTTAACACTGAATGCTTTTTTGATTTTTTTGCAGTTTCATTTTGAATACATATTTCGATGCATATTCATTATAAAGGAAAGCAGAGAAAAATTTATGTCCCTTTATATATTTTCTTCTTACACTTTTTCAATCTTCATTCGGCTGAACAAATACTAATTTTCCATTGTTTATCTGAGATGGACTGTTTTCACTGCATACATTAAAACGTCGTGCATGAGAGCGAATTCTCCTATCAGAGAATCGCCGTTTGTTATCGTTTCATTATTGTCATTTTAACAATGTCCATTTCCCTTCTTTTTTTTCCGGAGGGGCTCCAAAGCCAGACATTATTTATCGAACTCTTTTCGGGATATTTGAAAATCAACTTCGTTTTATTAACGGAATAATGAAACTGCTTTTTGATCAGTTTGCTTGGAGGGCGAGATTTTCTCTATCAATATGTTTAACACATAAGGCGTTATTTTCTTGGTTTTGCCAGTTGCCTCTACCTGAAAACATGTGTTTTGTTTGCTATTTATACTATCTAATTTGAAAGAAAAGGCTGTGCAAGTGACAGGTGTTCATATTTATTTATTTATTTATTTACAAATACCTGCTTTACAGGACAAAGTCCCAATTACAAAGCAGGACAAGCACTTATAATTATAATATAATATTATATAACATAATCAAGAAAAACAAAGAAGATGAAAAAACTTAAGTTAAAACTAAAACTAAAAACTACAACATGCGTCTATATGTGGAAATAATGTCAACGCAATAGCGATCGCCGCACATCAGAAGCATTAGCTATGGAAAAATCCAAGTGATAGCTCTTGTTATATTTATCACACATTAAATACAGAGGTGAAAATTTTAGAGTGTTTGAGCGCGGTTTAGGCAAATAGAATAAATTATGTTGTCGTGAGTTTAAACGAGGTACACAAAAATTCAGTTTTCCTAGTATATATGAACAATCAATTTTATAATTAAGCAATTTAAATAATGTAATTAAACGGTGGTAGTCACGACGATTTTTTAGGGAATCATATTCTAAGTTGTTAAGCAGCTGCTCATGCGGATAGCCCTGGTGGGGATATATACCGTCTTTCAAAAAACAAGCATATTTTAAAAATCCACGTTGTATTCTTTCTAGACTCTCTATGTGTGTATTATACTAAGGTCCCCAAATTATTGAGCCGTATTCCAGTTTTGAGCGGACGTAAGAATTGTACAATAGCTTTAGTACACTGATGTTTTTAAAGTCCCTCGTACAGCGTAAAATGAATCCATACATTCTGGAGGCTTCGGCAGTAATAATATTCATGTGAGGGACGAATGAGAGTTTTGAATCAAATAAAACTCCGAGATCGCGAAATGAGTCACACCGAGAAATAGCCTTATCTGCTACGGAATAGTCATATTTACAAATTGACAGTTTATTAGATAATGATATTACATTGCATTTCCCTGTATGAAGCGTTAAGTTGTTAGTAAAACACCAATTATTTATAATATCCAGACTCTTTTGTAGCTCAATGCAATCAGCAATCCCACTGATATTGGTATAAATTTTGATATCATCAGCATACATTAAAAATTTTACGTTTAGGTCACAAGCAATATCGTTGATAAAAAGGATAAAAAATAGCGGTCCCAGTACAGACCCTTGAGGTACTCCAGAAACTGCAACGTATTTGCTAGAAGTATGTCCATTGAGGGCGACATACTGTTGACGTCCCGATAAGTACGAACTGAAGAGTTTTATTAATCTGTTAGAGAATCCAGTATTTTTAAGTTTAGTAAGTAAAATTTTATGATCAATTCGGTCAAACGCTTTTGAAAAATCTAAGTATATTACGTCTGTTTGACTGCCTGCATCAATTGATTCGGCTATATCATGCGAAATACAAAGCAAATTGGTAATTGTTGATCTTCCCTTAAAAAATCCATGCTGTTGAGGTAGAATGAGTTCTTTAACTAGAGGAAAAAGAGAATCATGCAGCAAGATTTCAAATACTTCACAAATATTACAGATAATGGACACCGGTCTGTAGTTTAAGATTTCACTTCTGTCACCTTTTTTGTACACTGGACAAACCCTAGAAGAGTTTTATGCCGGCCATTGTAGGCGTTCATTCAACCAACATCTGTAGACCCATTTCTCATACCACCCTCACAACTGTTTAAGAGTTTTGAATATTTAAAAATTGAATTTTGCAAATCTTCTATTGATTTACGGTTTAGTAAATATGGAACGCCCTGTATAGCCTGATATATCTGAGCTGAATTAAGCATTGAGATATTTAATTGTATTAAATATGTCTATAGAGGTACGCTTTGATTGAAAGTATACTCAAGCTCATTAGAGGAGTGTGAACGTTGTACAAGCGGCCGATTCTTGAGGCGGCTAAAATAGAATAAAATTGTGATCATAATATTTCTAAATTAAATATTTTTTTCTTTGTTAAATTAAATATAAATTTGAAAAGTTATTTAGTTTTTAAAAGTAAGTTTATTTATTAGACAAACAGTTTTTCAATTTTTGGCTCCACAAAAAATTTGGTATGTTATTCTTCCAGAATCAAAGTTAAAAATATTTATTGATTGATTTATCTATACCTTTGTATATAATACATAAAAAAAACCTCTATGTCTGAAATCGGTAAACATTTATATTTGGCACAGTGGCGGATTTAGAGGGATGTGAAAGGGGCATTGCCCCCCTGAGCATACCCAGTGGTTGCAATGTCATATATAAAAAAAAGCACTGCATCAATCGAAAATCGTAATTTGCTCCCCCCCCTCCTACTAAGCATGACCTAGAGGTCTACCTTATTTGTTTGACTTGTTTTAACACCGTAATAAATTCAACGACCAAAAAAAAGTCCTCACTGTACATATTAAAATGCTGTCGCCAACCCCTCAATCCGCACCTGACTGAGCAGGGGCCGTTTTTTTTTTTTGTTATATACGTTTAAACGTTTTGAGTTAACTGAGATTTTAGGACAATTTTTTGATCAATGCCTTACAAAAACAACAATAGAGAACCAGATTTCTGGATTTTTCGAAATATCACCCTTAGGGTAAAAAGTGCGAAATGTGATTTTTAGTGTACTAACTAAATATGAACGATTTATTCAGCAGAGGCTTTTAAAAATAGTTATTTCTAATTTTTTTTTAATTCCTTGTTTAAGGGAGAACCTGCGAAATATCTATTTAACTGAATGTGATTTTAAGACAATAATTCCTTTGTCAATGGTTTTTAACAATAATTATTTAGAAACAAGTTGTTAATTTGGTTGAAATTTAAAAAAAGACAACAAAAGAGGGAAATATGCCAAAATGTCAGCTTGATAACATTTTACTGGTTCCAACAAATTTATACAATTCCAATATTAAATTAATGGATGTTGTGTCTTTCAGTAGTATTTTATAGTTGTGTATTAGCTTCTTAGAGACAAAGACTCTATTATTTATTAAAAGTTTCGCGTATAAAATTAGTTTAATATAAACGGCATATGGCAAATTTGCATCAGCGCATGTATAGAACCGGAATTTTTACTTGCATAAAAGTGGGTCACCTAGGAAATTTCCACTACCCATATTCTATTCTTTTAAATATATAGGGTGCTTATTCGGTGCAAGGAAGTCCAGTATCTCCTTTAATTTTAGAAACACGAGAAAAAGTTTGAAATAAATGTACAGGGTGTTTCCTTATAATTTGCCACCTCCTTAAATCTTTTACTTCAAAAGATATAAAAAAGTGGTTAATACGAAAGTTGTAGGATTTCATCTGAAGATTTACACCACGCTAAAATAAAAAATAAACGACTATCGGAAAATATAGAAATCACCATGAACTTTGTTATTTTCAATTGAACACCCTGTATATTGTTAAGTTTTTAGAGGCGCCTCATTGTCCTCTTTTCAAAAATATATAACATGTCTATGTTTAGGACAGTAGTTTTTGAGCTATTCGTCTTCAAAATAACCCCTTATGAGGTGCTTAACTTATTTCATTGGATCTAGATAGCCGTGAATGACTCTAGCCATAAAATGTCATATGAAATCAAAATTCAGATTAAAAATAATACCTAATAATAATGCTTTTCACTGAAGAAGAATGATTCAGAATAATTCAATTATATTACGCAAATCAAAATAACGCATCAAGGGAAGTGCGTCACTACCGGGAACAAAATTCAGTGGTGCCAGTGCCATCTAGAAAAACAGGATCATGTATACTAAAAAAATTGTGGACAGGAAAAACTTTTCTAGAAAGAAAAGAAGATCAAATGCAAATTTAGAAGAAGAGTTTAATATTTTATTATAATTTGAAGATAGTTTTCTATTTATTTAATAAACATGAAGTTTAAAAGAATTATTTTTTGGAAAATCACAGAGAAATCATGGAAAACAATTCATAGAATTTTGAAAAAATATGGTTATCATTCCTATAAAATTAGGCCAGTGCAATATTTAACAAAAAATAATATAAATGAACGACTTAAATTCTGTCAAGAAATGCTCATGAGTTTTCGAGAAGATGACCAATTTTTTAACAAAATTCTGTGGTCTGATGAAGCTGCTTTCACTACGGCCGGAATGTTTAACAGGAAGAACAGACATTTTGGGCAACCCGAAATCCACATGTAATTGAAGAGGGGAAGAAACAAGGGCGTAAGTCGTTGCATGTGTGGTGCGGTATACTAGCTATTTAAATTTTTTAAATATCGAAATAGAGCGCCTTTTAGTGATACTTCTTATTCGTCAGTACACTAGATTAATTTGGCACTAAGATGGCGCGCCGCCCCACAATGTCCAACCGATTACCAATTTTTTAAAAAATCGCTATGGCCTACGGATCGGAAGGCAAGGCCCAGAGTTACGGCAAAAAATCGAGCAAGAAATAGTAATTTTAAATACCGAATATCCCTTCTTTGTTAGCAATGCTATTAACAGAATGGGACACGTGTTCCAAAATTGTTTAAGCAATGGCGGTGGCCATGTAAATAACTTATAATACAGATTTTATAAATGTTATTGTTATTTTTGTTTATTCACTAGCATTTGTATTTTTTGTTTGTTAATTACATATATTATATTATATCAGAATAAACTAGTTGTTTTTTTATAACTTTTAATATTTAATTTGCTATAAATATATAAATGTAACATAAAACGTAAATAAAATATATTATTTTTATTCAAAAATAACAGGTAATTTTGGTTTCATTTGACATTTCATGGCTAGAGTGATTCACGAAGTATAAAGGCCGAATTGTTAAGCACCTCATAATGTGTTAATTTGAAGACGAATAGCTCAAAAACTACTGTTCCAAATATACACATATTATATATTTTCGAAAAGAAGACAATGAGGCGCATCTAAAAATTTAAAAACATACAGGGTATTCCATTTAAAATAACAAAGTTCATGGTAATTTCTATATTTTCCGATAGTCATTTGTTTTTGATTTTAGCGCTATGTAAATCTTCAGATGAAATCCTACAACTTTCGTATTAACCACTTTTTTGTATCTTTTGAAATAAAAGATTTAAAGGGGTGGTAAATTATAAGGAAAAACCCTGTACAGTCTCTGCGGAGAAGCACATTTGCAAAATATTTTAAAATATGCGGGGTGCTACATTAACATATGATAACATAAAGATACGCTTTTTTAAAATGAGATAAAATGTTGCAATGTTATTATTAATTTTCAATACATTTTATTAGAAAAATGGTATTTATGGCGTTAAATAAAAAATATGGGTACCTGCAGTCGGGAGATGGTTGAAGTGTCTCGACTTAGTATAATTCTAAAAATGCTTAGACCACTTTAAAATATTTAAATCTCGGTTTGCTTAAATAGAGCACACTTTATATTTATACATTTTGTTTTCAAAATATATGTTTTTAGCAAAAAGCAAGGGTAGCGGTTTTTTATCCATGTTGGGCATGCTTATTATAGTATTTATTATATTGTTTTTTTATCCAATTATAAAAATTACAAATGTTGGAAATATCAACAACATTTGTAATTTTTATTATTGTATAAAAACAATATTAAATTTAATTATCAGGTTTTAAAAATATTTTTTCTAAGGATTACTAATATTATTCTTTTTAATTAATTGAAAGACGTAACGTTCAAATTATTATAAAATATACTAGCACAAAAATGTTAAGAAAAAAACAGCAGAAGTTATTTTTAAAATATATATTCAGTATGCCCTCTATAAGTGGGTACACAAACTTGCAAGAGTTCCACGAATGACCTAGTGATACGGTTCTTCGTATCGTCCTTGGTGTTTGGAGGTATTTGGACTAGAAAAAAGCCTAGTTTTATAAGATCCGGCGATCGAGGTAACTATTTAAAGGGTCTGCCTCTTCCTATCCATCTCTTTGAAAATGCATTGTTAAGATGATCATTAATTAAAACTGTATGATGCACCGGTGCCCCACCATGTAAAAACCACATTCGTTACTTTATATTATGTAGTAAGTGCTAAATTAATTGTCGCAGAGTACTTTCCAAAAATTGTAAATAAATTAGACCATTCACTGCCCCTTCAAAAAAGTGTATACCGATTATATATTTTCCAACTACATCACCTCATACCTTTAATGTACACCTCATTTGACTACTGATTCTTATAAAGTAGTACGATAATAATGAAAATTATGTCTAATGACGTTACCATTTTGCAAACAGTACATAATTAGAGAAATACCTTTTTTGACGAATTTTTTGTTGGCGTAAGAACTTTTTTACCGTTAATGTCTTTGATATTGTTCTGGCAGAAATATGGGGATCTTTTGTAACTTTTGAGACGCGTAGTTTTTTTCGTTTATGACAGTTTTAATTCGTATGACACACTGCTAGAACGAGAAAAACGCTCTAGTAGTTTTTCAAAGGCCTCTTTTCTCGGCTGCCTTTTCTCTGAATATATTTGACAATAAAATGTTGCAAGTAGGCAGTTTTTGTCACTTGCACCTAGTAGAAAAACCATATTACCATATCAATATGGCTGATTGTCAGTCATATCTAACTTGTGGGGAATAGGTTTGTTATTTAGTCGTTATTTGTGAATACAATAGCTACCCTTGCTTTTTGCTATAAATTAAATATTTTGAAAACGAATAATTGAAGGATATTATTTGCACAACAAAATTTAAGAGGCAAACTATTCCTACAAAGGGGTGTTCTATTAATACAATCGAGTTTTAGAGATTTTAAAGTTGTCAAATTTGAACTTTTGTAGAAAACACTGTTTTAGCACAGGATTCTACTTAACCAAAACACTTCAACCATCCTTCGCCTTTGCAGCAGGTACCGTATATTTTTTGTTTAACGCCATAAATACCTTTTTTTTTAATAACACTTACGGCATGACGTTTTCTTGTAAATTATCGTGGCAACATTGCACTTTTTACTAAAAATTCATAAAGAAATGGGTTGCCATTAAACAAACCTGTCTTTATACCGCCATGTGTTAATGAAGGACCTTGTATATTTTAAAATATATTCCAAATGTGCTATTTTAAAATTAAAGCAGTTACTGGACCTCGTGCTAAATAATTACGCTGTATGTATGTAACTACTCCTTCCTGTCCATCCTTCCCCCAGTTGGTTTATAATGTAGATACATATTGCACTTAGAAATATAAACGTACTATAACGTCGATGTGGGAATCGAACCCTTTACCTTCGAGTAAATAATTAGTCAACCAGCTAGACCAGAATAATATTCAAACAATCATTCAAGAGTAAACCTCCTGTACTTACGCAAATACTTAGTAATTTGTCATTTGCCGAAAATATCCCCGCCAAACATGATGTTTGTGTATCTTCCTTATGCGTATTTCAAATTTTTTTTATACTTTTAATCAGGAAATTTAGTAATCAGCAGGAAATTTTTATTTACGTGAATTTTGATAAATAGAATTAATAACTGAATGTTACCTTAAATATGTTATTTGTATACTTTCCTTGGTTAACTTTATATAATTTGCTTCTATGCATTCACGCCCACTTGAATATTTTTAACGATTGTCCAAGTCAGCTCTTAATAAGTTATTTAAGATAATCACGAGCTTTCCTTGACGACTCTTATATATATCCCCGTCGTATGATTAGTATGTATGGACGTCGTTTCTCTTGGTCTTTCTGCGTTGTTTACGACCGCCTCCGCGTCTGCAGATAATAATGGCGGTCCGCTAATTTACCTTAATTACATCCATGGTAGCTGCCCAGCCTGATATATTATGCATAACCGGTACCCAGTACCATATGGGCAATTTATGGTACTACCTTTCGGTGGTACGGATTAATAAGTATTCATGAGCTAACTATTGCTCTCGTTAAGTTCTCGACGACCACCAAATCTGAACAAATATACCATCGGTATAAGAAATGATCGGGCACTTTTTGATTGACTGTAAAAAATCTATAGATTATTCAAAAAGTATTAAAATGAATAATATTCTAATTCTCTCAAATCTATTTTCCAACATTTTCCGAATATCCAGGAAGTTAATTGAATACATATCCAGCCCATGCAAGGCTGATTGCTGAGAAAATTTTAAGAGAAAATGTTCATATAAATATATGGCCTGAAAAGCTCCGCTCTCGAGATACAGGGTGTTACACTTTTTTAAAAAATAAGGGTTTTTATTAATATTTGGAAAATTCCTAGACGTCTTGAACAGGCATTCCCATTTTTATTTCAGTAAATTTAGAGTACGTCACTGTCTACTTTGAAAACTTATTGCGTTTTAGTAATTAACAACTAGTTTTTAAATATGGTATTTTGTGTTTTTTGATATAATGGCCCGTTTTTGAGAAAACTAAAAAATTCTGAGCACGTTCTCCTAGTAAACTTTTTCAAAAAAAAAAAAGGATTTCTTTTATTAATATTTACAAAACCCCTTAAGGTAGGTATTTTATTGAAATTTGGTTTGTAAAATTAGTGTTTAAAGCACTACTTCTTTCGACCAGAGAAAACCGCGTGCGCAGGATCAACCATTTCGATTTATATTTCAGTAAATTTGTGGTACGCCACTGTTTATTTTAAAATCTGATCGATTCTTGGCAATAAATTTAGAAAAAAACACAAAATTGTCTTTTGTGTTTTTTGGTATAATGAAGAGCTCTCGAGAAAAAAGGATCTACAATAATAACTAATAATAAAAAGGATACACAATAAACATACTAAGGTTTTGAATATAAATTCTAAAAGGTTCCAATTTACAGAATACTAGCTCACAAGTTATGAGTTAATTTCACTTCTAACAGCTTAAAATAAAAGTTTATTTTAAACATCTAATATATAAAAAACCTAAGAATACCAGACTATTTCTTAAATCTTCCTCATTTTAAACTGGTATTTTATACACTAACGATTTCAGGTGATCCCAAACAGGGAAATCCAAAGGATTCGTATCTGGCAATCTAGGCGGCCATGATTGTACTCCATGGTGTCCAATCCAGCTATCAGCATATTTTCGGTTTAAATACTTACTCACAACTAAACTAAAGTGTGATATCAAACCAGCGTACATATATACACCTTAGCTCATCTCTTTGCAACAATGAAATAACCTTTATAAGTTCAAGCAGAAGGTATCCTAAGAACGATCGATATTGAGCTCCATTCAATCTATAAGGAAGAAAATGAGGCTCAGTTAGAAAATCTGTAATTCTTGAAAGTGGTTTTTAATTATTGCGGGAGAATTGTTTTTAATTTATACGTATTTATTGTGAAAGTTCACGATTGCATTGAGGGGGAAAAATCTCGGATGAAAATCCTGGGCTCATAATTATTTTACTTTGTATCCACGTGCAGAAAACAACAATTTTAAAACACAGAAAACAAATAACTAATCACGTATTAACAAGATTATTTATTGATCATTTTTATTTTTAATTGTCAATGTTCACTATATTATTTTCATGAATCGTTTTTATAAGGCATTTGGCATTTTTAAAAAGAAGTTTTTAAAAGTATTAATAAAAATCCTTATTTCTAAAAAAAGTTGATAGGATAACATGGTCAGAACTTTTTTTTTTGAAAACGATTGTATTTGTATTTTTATAATATATAGTAACTACTTTTAGTTGTTAATTGCGAAAACTTAATCACTCAAATTAGACATTGGCGTACTATAAATTTACTCAAATAAAGTTGGAATGGCTGCCCATGCGCACATCTGTGACTCAGTTGATTTGCTTTCTCTTGAAAAAAGTAGAATTTTAGACACTTTTATACATACTAAGTTTCAATAAAACACGTCAAGGGGTTTTTCATCTATATCCCTGTATTTCGAAAACGGAGTTTTTTTGGGCCTTATATAATGGCAAGGAATTAAAATTTTTTAATTCCTTGCCGCCTGAAATCAAGGCAGCCCCCACGCCTGAGGCATTTGGAAAACGACTAAAAACTTATATTAAATCGAAGAGAGATCTCTAAATTAATGCGAGATCTATAATATATATTAATGTAGATTTAGATAATTGTTCTCCTGTCTAACTTCATGGGGTGGTGGTATGAGCAGCCTAGCTGAATACCGCCATCCGAAATGCATTATTATCTGTAATATTTGTTTTTGAATAATAAAACGCATGTTTATTTATTATATATATATATATATATATATATATATATATATATATATATATATATTACATTCTTCCTTAGAATGAGTGCAGCAATCGGCCCTGAAAGATTGACTATGTACTTAATCAATACCCTGTATATGCATGACTTTTTAAAATATATGTACATATTTGTTCACTAATCTTTATATCTGTACAGATGTCAGCCACATAGCCCGCGGAGAGGCGGGGGGGGGGGTTCCGTGGGGTCAGGATCTCCCCCCGAAATTCTAATCTAGAACTCCAATAACTGTTGATTAGCAGTACCGTATTTCTTAACTCAAACGTTAGGAAAATCAGAAAGCAGGCCAATTACTTTTTAAATTATTGATTGTTGAAGGCTCTTCTGAACTAGTCTAAGTTCATATTGGTATACTCTGTGAGTGCAAAAAGTTGCAAAAATCTGTTTTCTGCCAATATCTGCCAAAGTATTGGTGAGAGAGCAAATATTTAAATGTAAAAAATAAAGATGGGGATATCCTAAACATAAATGGTCCCGATGATTTTTTCCTCAATTCCGATAGTTTCTGGAATTGAACTTTTGCATAACTTTATTGATCACCCCGTATAATATAGAAGTCTAAAACGTTTTGAAAAATCTTTTTTTGCCGCATAGTTTTGAAAAGACGGGCTTTTAAAATTCAAAATCCTCATGCGAAAAAGTTGGTGTTTAAAAAAGTTTAATCAGTTTAAAGAAGGAACTGCAAATTGAAAGGGTTGCTTTTTTTTTGAGCAGTTTTTGTGTGATGGAAATTAGTACTTATAAAAGGCCAATTTAACGATTTTTCATATTTGCATTGTCATCGTAAATTATCATATTAACAGTTTATTTCTAAGAGCTTTCAAATTTTAAAATACCCTGTGACAAGGAAATGTAGCTTAACATACCTTATAAAAATGTTATTGTTTCTGTATCTCCTCAGGCACATCCATTTCCCTTGAGGCCCATACACAAACAGGACAGCATTATCGCTTCTTCCGCCTAAACCTAAGCTTATCCAGCTTTGCCTCAACATAGTGAGCGTAATAGAGAAAAGAGCTTTAGTCCTAGAGCTGACCATGAAGTAGTAATCGAGCCAATCAGCAGTGTGTACACATACCTCGTTATACATTCACACGCTTTGCTGCTACTGCTGTTGACAAAGTTAACACAGGCGGGACGCCTTCGGGTTATATTTGGCCCTGGATAATTTTATCAACTCAGGAAGTTATACACGGGGTGTTTCTTGGCTACATTTCAATTCATCTATATATATATATATATATATATATATATATATATATATATATATATATATATATATATATGTATTTTGTTTTACATTTAATATCAATATTACCTTAAAAAATCGGTAAATTTTACCTAGAAATTTCCTCGTATAGAATTCCACTGTGGACATTAAACAGTATTGCTGAGGTTTCGCCAAAATCACATCTGGCATTTTCGAAGCTTTCTTCATTGCGTCCGAATAGAGACTGAAATTTTAATGACTGCGACGCTTTCTTTATGCCCCCACCCAGGGCCGAAGGTTATATCTGAGCGACCGTTGGTCATTATTTATATTTTCCGGGTGTTGTTGTGATTGTTGCGCTTGATTTTTTGTGATTTTAAATTTGACGATTATTGTCTTCCATACAAATGGTAGTATTACTAATTCGTCCCTTTTATTTAAATCACCTTGTTTTTCAATTTCCTTCTCGGATTATTCTGGTCTTATAATTATCTATATTGGCAATCTCCGTACACCCATCGAAATTTATTTTGTAATGTAATTGTAATTGATGATGAAGGAATAGAGCTGAGGTTGTTTGTTTGTTTCTGATGCTGAGTTTATGCTCTTCTACTCTTGATGATATTCGCCTGTTAGTTTGTCCCACGTACATCTTTCCACAGCCCTGGCACGGAATGCTGTATACTCCATAGTTTTCCAATTTGATTTTGCCTTTTGGTTTTCCAAGTAGTTTACTTATAGTTGTTTGTGGATTGTCTATTATTTGTAATTTTCTAAGATTCCTTCCGATCCTGTCTGCTGTGCCTTTTGCATATGGTAAGACTACTTGTTGCCTTCTCGATTCATAATTTTTGTTGTTCGTTGTTTGGGAACCTTGTGCATTAGTGGCTTTCTCTATAGTGCGATTTGAATAGCCATTTTTCTTTAGAGCACTAGATATACTAAGTTCGTTTTGTCTCGTCTGTGTTTCAGTTAATCGCACGGATCTAGATATAAGGGTATTGGCCACAGCTTAAATTTGTGCTTGGTGATGATGCGATCTTGCATTTAAATATCTTTCGTTGTTTTTCTATACACGGTGTATTTCATGTATGTCCGTTATGTAGTTTTGTGACCAGAGCATTTAAAAAATGGAAGTTTGTTGTTTTATTTTTCATAGACTTTAAGTCATTTATTAAGAAATCACGGTTCTTGTGTTTAGATCGTGTCAAATTGGAATTACTTTCCGACGTTTCGCCTGCGATTACATGAGGTATCTTCAGGAATCTTCACTGCACAAGATCAAAACATCAAATGAGCTCTAATGAGCAGAGTTCAGGTATGCATACCCGTCCTGTGCCCATAGATGAGTGAAAAACCTAATTGCCACTTAAATGGTGCCAGTGCGAAAATATATGCTACAGTTAACAAAGAAAGTTTCTTGCATTTTTTATGCTTGTAAAACTGCTGTAAGAAATGTATCTATTAAAAAAATATTTACTGTTGAAACACATTGAATATTTGAAAGTGTCAAAATTGGAAGGTTTTAAAATATTACCGAGAGAGTTCAAAACATTTTCACTTATTATTCTCGAAAATTTATATTTTTCTTAGTTAAATTTATTGCTACGCTACTCCTACTAGTATACTCCAAATTAATTCCATATTTGTGGGTTAAACGAAGTTATCACATTAAAATTGTTGCTTGTTAACTCATATCCTCGAAACTTCTCGTACACCTACACCACCCCATTATCTACGGTCAATTTCGCCTCTTTTTCATTTCTTTACTGCTTGAGGCATTTATCTTCGTTTATTAACACCCTTAGAGCCCGAAAGGCAACGGAGGAATACTAAAGAGCGCTGCATCATTTCTCAAATTCGGAAATCTACTTTTCTAATCTTGTTGCAACGCCACATGGAATACTAAGTGGCCGGGCCTTGTTTCTATTTTAGAGGTAAATATATCTCACTAAGAGCAAACATACAACGTTGTCCCAAGCTGATATGTGTAAAATTTAGTTAAGTTATTTTTTATAAAGCGTTTTGCCACAACATAAGATAAACTAATGATTTTGCGTGCGACGGCCTACGCGGCCACTAAAGTATACATGTACAGTATGTCCGCGAATGGGGTTTACAAGTGGACAAATGGTCTAAAAATTGAAAGATACAAAAAAGTCACTCTTGATAAAAGTTTTTACCTGAAAGATAGATACGGTTCGCCTTATCAAAAATATAATTTTTTATACAGAGGGCCTGAAAAATACAAAAATGTTATTTTGCCTAAGAATAAAAATGTCTCCTTTTGCAAGATGCAAAAAGTCACTTTTGATAAAAGTTTTTGCTTGAAAAGTAAATAAGGTTCGCCTTATCAAAAATTAAGTCTTTTATACAGGGGCAAAAGAATAGAAAAATAATATTTTGCGTAAGAGTAAAAATGTGTCATTACGAAAAAAAAAATATATATATATATATATATATATATATATATATATATATATATATATATATATATATATATATATATATATATATATATATATATATATATATATATATATATATTTATATATACATGTATATATATATATATATATATATATATACAGGGTGTTTCACAAGTTATCCACGAAATTTTAACCACATATGCAATGTTACGAAAGAAGTTGATTTCTAAAAAAAAATGTAATAAAAGTCCTACAGAAATTAAGTTATAATTCTGAGTGTCAATAACAAAATGAAAAATAAATATCTGTATTTTGCGCTCATCGTTGCGATATCACAACACTCATTAATAATTTCTTGTAGCAAATGTTGTACCAATCCACTAAAGAAAACAAAATACCAGGAATTTTTTGTTTTTCCATATTGATAAGAACATGTAAATAATGTTTAATCTGTATCGTGAGTGATCTGAATGAACAACGGTCGATTTTTGTGAATTTAAAAAAAGTATTTGGCGAGTTTATGTTTTTCGATATTTATTAAAAATGAGAAATGTGTACAGTAATGAGGAGTTAGTGGATATTGTTTTAGCGTACGGAGAAGCAAGGCAAAATTCGCAAGCGGCTTTTCGTTTGTATGCAAACCGATTTCCGAATAGGCACATACCACATTCACAAACATTTACTTCAATTTTTTTACGTGCATGTGCTAGTGGAGATTTGCGCCCCAGACGCAGACGTGGGGTGGATGGGGGTCGGGTTCGCCCACAACGCGTTTTAAACGCCGAAGAAGAAATTTTGCATATTGTGGAAGAAAATCCAGGAATAAGCACCCCCTCAGAATAAGATTTTATGAGTGGTTGTTGCAAAAAATGCTCGAAATGCCCGTTTTACAGCTGATATTTTCGCCACCGATGAATCAATTTTTACTCGTAATGGTATAACCAATCTTCACAATACACACGTTTGGTCCTTTGAAAATCCTCACGCAATAGTCCAGACAAACTTCCAACATCGTTTTTCTTTAAATATGTGGGCAGGTATTGTCGATGAACGTCTAATTGGACTGTTCATATTGCCAGATCGAATGGATGGTCACCAGTATTTGGAATTTCTTCGGAATGATTTGCCGGTCCTTCTTGAAGATCTGCCATTGGCGGTCCGAGCAAGGATGTGGTTTCTGCATGATGGGGCACCTCCGCATTTTCGTTTAGAAGTTCGTAATTTTTTGAATGAGGTACAGCAGATTCGCTGGATCAGTAAGAGTGGGCCAATTGCATGGCCTCCACGGTCTCCCGATCTAAATTCTCTGGACTTCTTTTTATGGGGATACTTGAAAAACGAGGTATACCGTACTCCAGTTAGGAATATTGAAGATCTGCGTGACCCAGTCGCAGTAGCTGGCGGTAATTTGAGACTTCAAGCACAGCAGGAAGGAGCTGTATTTCAGTTAGTGCGCCGAAATTGGATTAGACGCGCCCAAGCTTGCATTGAAGCCAATGGAAACAATTTTGAACAGCTTTTATAAGTAAGTGAACTGGTAAACTGTATTATTTTATTATCTCGATTTCTGTACGACTTTTATTACATTTTTTTTTGAGAAATCAACTTCTTTCGTAACAGTGCATATGTGGTTAAAATTTCGTGGATAAGTTGTGAAACACCTCGTATATGTATATTTGGATGTCTAAAGTCAGAACCTCCCCTTTAACTTTTGAATCGTTTAGTATATTTTCATTAAAATTTGAGGACTTTAGCAAGAAAAAAATTAACCAAATTTTAGGAAAAAAATTACAGATAAAAAAAATGGAAAAAAAACTCTTTTCACCTGCATTTCATACTCAAACTGTCATTTTATCAAACAAAATATCGAAGCTTCGGGAATCCTCAAAAAAATATTTTATTATTAATTATTTCAGCTAAATTGGCATCAATTAAATTATTATTATTTGTTATTACTAAAAATGCGGTTTATTACATTTTATGCCTGTCAAACTAAAATGAAATGTTTTTTTCTATTGATCTTGTGGTTTTAATTAACACATCTTATGAAACGCAACAATAACAAAACAATTTTACCTAACACATCTTATGAACTGAAACAATAATAATAAAACAAGTTTATGTAACACATCTTATGAAACACAACAATAATAAAATATAAATTAAAACAAAACATAACAGAACCTAAAAGTACTACTACTTAAATCTGGCGAACGAGCTGGTCATTCGATTGCACCACAGCGAGCAATCCAGCGTCCAGGATAGTGTTCATGCATATCCCTAACAATCCTTCTGTAATGCGGCGGCATGGCGTCCCGTCTTATTGGAATGTAATTTCCCTAACGCTATATTCCCCAGTGTTTTCTTCGACACACTCCAGAATTAAATGTTCTACGGCATTTTCAAGCGTCTCGAGATGTAACGGTCCAGTTAAATTTCCCTCAATCAAAAATGAACCTATTATGTGGTTTCCCAAAATACATGCCCAAACGTTGAGTTTTTGAGGAAACTGAGTCTTGCCTTCTCTGTAAACGTAAGGATTCACATTCATTCAACATTTTCTCTATTCACTTCTTCGCACTCTTATGCTACTAGCGATATCGGTTGCATCGGATTAACCACCATTTGCGCTGCTATCTGACTTTTTTCTCTTCTGGTAGAAGGGGCCTTCCTGTTCTTTTTGTATCAAGGATACTTCCTGAGGTTTGAAAATTTTTAACCAACCTCCTTAAATTCTTTCTCGTAATTGGACGACCAGGAAAGCGTTTATTAAAGATGTGCTCAGCAACATGGTAATTTTATTGTGCTTCGCAAAAAAAATAAAACTGCCTCTACTTTTTCCTGCAAAGTACAAAACATTTTGAAGAAATTCGCAACACAGCGCACAGCAGTCCAACAATCAAATCAACAACCAACATTAGATAATCCAAAACAAAAAACAAAACAAATAAATATGTCATGGTTACCTTGGCAACAAAGCCTACTTTGTACTTAACACTATTTCGATGAAATGCAAAATTATTTTGCTTGAAAATGGCATCCAACTGTCAGTTTGACATATTTGTTTGTTATTATTTGTTACTTAAAATTTCGTTGCCTTACTAAAATGATTCAAATTTCATGGAAATACAGAAATCGATTTGAAAGTGAAAAGGGACATTACACGCGCAGTGAGTAAAAAATTAAAAGTTTTTATTTTAATATTTCAGTACAGGGCACAGACTTCAATAAATTGCAATTTTACTAATAATAATTTAATTAGTGCCATTAAACCGAAATAATTAAATTAAAACTAATTTTTTTTTAATATTTCCGAAGTTTTGACATGGCTCCATTTTGTTGGGAAAGATTACAGCGACTACAAACTTTGAAGGTGAAATACAGGTAAAAAGACCTTTTAAATAAGGAGTCACCCGATCCTTTTTCTATTTTTTTTTCCAAAAGGGCGCCTAGCTGTCAGTTTGACATTTTTATTTGTCATTTCTTACTTTCTATTTCGTTTATGTTGTCTAAGGTTCTCAAATTTTTATGAAAATATACGAAATGTTTCAAAAGTTATGGGGGGGTCAAGTTTAAATTTTTTAGATACAATTTTAACTTATTTTTCGTATAATTAGAGTCAAAAATACGATTGATACCACCATCGTTTTCGTCCTCTGCGGCGTTCCGACTTGTTCTCCTACAGCAGATGTTTCACTCACAAGTTGCTTATAGTTGAACACTTCATCATGTAATTTATTGCCTTTGATGTAAGCTGTCAGCTTCTTACTTTTTGCCTTTTTAAGATGCGAAATTAAGACCCTATGAACTTCACGGTCGTCTGGTGAAAGATCATGCACTTAAAGATATTTTTAAAAATCTTCGTTTTTGTTATAAAAGTAGTAAATTAAACTAGAAGAGGTCTTTTAGAATTCCCTATCTTACCGATATAATATATATTACTTATGTCTCCAAACTTACTAATACGGAATTTCGGAAATTAGTTTTTGCCAAGCCAAATATAATCAAGTGGTTTTTGCGATTATGACGCTGTAAACTTTCTAGTTTATCTTTTAGTTGTAGATTTTCCGTTTTAAGGTCCTCAATTGTTGATTTAGGGATGTCTAGATTTTCACGAACCTGTCTTACGGAATTTTGTAAATCTGATTTGCAGCAACTTATTAACTGTTTTATTTCTTCATGTTGGAAATAATTACTTATGTCTACAGGTTCAATAATACTTGATCTTAGTAATATTTGCACGAATCGACAACGTCGCAAAATGTCCCATACAGATTTAGAACGTTTGCTTATCTAAAACTCTACTTAACTATCCATTGTTTGTAAAGACTGGGGTATTCTTGTTGGATGTACTTACATTTTGCACTGAACTAGTAAACTTGACAAATATATCACGATAAAATGTTATAATTAGCAAATAATTGTGCAGAAAAGAAACTTAACAATAAAACTAGACTGAGCATATTCCAAGCATTTCATTCAACTGAATTTCTTCGAATAATGATCCCAACTGAATCTGAAACCGCAATTAATTTTTTTTTATTTAGCTCCGTTCAGGACCTCTCAAATTTTGACAGAAAAAAATGTTATTTTCATTTTTCCGGGAAAATTCTAGGTTTGGTAGGATTCTTTTCGATAGTCGTAAAGTTAAATCTTTCGCCCTTGACGTAAGTTTAGAGATGCAAAGAGGCCAAGCTAAAATATTGGTAGTTGGTCATATACAATTTCTCAACTGTTTCCGAGCTGATATATTTGGCTTTAACCTAGGATGTAAAAAACAGATTCTCTAAAGCAATTTCGGCATCATTTGGTTAATTTAATTATATCTAGGTAAGTATTCAAGTAGTAACTCAGGGTTTTAGAATGGATAGCTGGTCATAAAGATTTTTAATATTTACCTTAGCTGCATAAAAGTATCTTCTCTTTGTTGTTATCTTTCAGACATTTTTAATAAAACAGTTTTTGATTTTTTTTATGATTACAATATATCTGACAATAAAACATTTAACAAATAAATAATCTTAATAGGTTTGCCAGGCATACAAAATGTATTTTCAAATAAATCAGTTCCATGCATTTAATGTAATGTATAATTGCATGCATTGTGTTTTAGAAAAGGGCGTTTTGGAAATCAGTTTTTGAGGGTCAAGACAAAACATAACTCCCCAAGTTACTACACGAATTATGTTAAGTCAAATGATATTAAGATTGTATATGTCTTTTTTGAATAATTAAATAGGTTGCCCACCAATTCTATGCTATAAAAGGAGATACAGCTTCTAGTACCATATTCTTTTTTACAAGGGAAAAGTATATTATGAATGAAACACTCCTGTTCCCTTAGTTTTTATAAAAAAGCTCTTGGCAGATAAAAAAAGTATAACAATATTAGTACTACAATTTTGATCCATCTTTAACATCTGCCTTTTCCTTTGCTCCGAGGTATCAGTTTAAATCCTCTTGTCTGTTTAAGACGTTTTTACAAAGGCACAGGTATTTTTTACTTTTAATACCCACCTGCAAAACACATAATAAGCCGCAGAAAAATAGAATACACAATTTAAGTAATTTTTTTGATCGCAGTTGATATCTGTCAAAATAAAAACAAAATTACATCGCACACTGAAAACAAATGTAAGTTTCTTATAAATGAATCACCCTGTATATTTTGAAATTGAAAAAAAAAATTTTTAATGCACAAATAAGTGATACTGAATGATCTATTTTGCAGTTTTCTTTATTAATATTCTTGCATTTTTATATACCTAATAAGAAATTAAATATTTGGTTTTATTTATTTATATTTAGGCAATCATAATTAGCTATGAAAAATAGGGTGTTCCATTTGAAAAAAAAACCTAACTTAACAATATTTTTCTTTTTTACCGTGCTCATTTGTTTAATTTGACGGAAAATCCTAGCAGTTCAGAACATCTCCTGCAACTTCTGAATTTACTATTTTTTGATATAACTCATAAAAAAGCCGACCGAACATCCTGTACCATAGATATTTCATCACGAAAAACAAAAGCAAATCGTCCCTCCTCCAATCGTCGCTGCTAATTCTGCCATCAGCCCCACTATCTGTTCACCCTGCAGACCCCGATACGGGAGAGAAAAAAGCAGCGACCGCTATCCGAAACAATTGAACACCGGCCCCGCGGTCCTTGGCCGTTCCAGTTCGGGCTATCGACCAAAAACAAAAAACGGTCAAAGAATTGTCCATCGCAGTGAACGGCGAAAAAGCCGACGGGTCCGTCCAGAATGGACATGGTTGACTGCGACCGATCCACAAATCATTTGTTTTTCGCGTTTTTTTCTTTTTTTATGCATTCCGTTTCCCGCGCTCCTCAGTGACAGTTGGTCATCGGTGAATGATGCCATTAGCGCCGACGAAAAAAATCCGTTTAACGGTAAACATAACAAATTTTGTTGGTATTTATTAATAAGCATACCTAAATCCCGACTATCTACATCGTGTCCTAGAGTAAACTGACACTTTCTCAAATGTAAATAGTTAATGTGAAAATAACTAAACTATAATGTCTTATTTTTTTAATATGCCGCGCAACAAAACATGTATTATTTATTCAAGTACGAACCAGATTCATGTTTTAAAATTATAATATAAAGTTTAATTATTAACTAAAGGACTTTCATGATTTAAAAATATAATGAAAATAAAGAAAATTAAAAAAAAAATTTTGTTTATTTAAGTAAACTACATGACAGTCGTAAACCTAAATATCACATACTAAAAAAAATGCTTAATATACATTAAGTTAAAAGCCGGAACAATACAAAATTAAATGACAATAGTTACAATTACAGAAAAAAACAAACAGTTACAATTTAAATTTAAACATGTATATATGTTAGACTCATATGCCGAATTCGCCTATTCGCCGAAATAAATACTCAATTCGCGATATGTTCAAAGCCAAATGATCCGTTGCCGAAAATATGGTCTATTTCGGAATATGTTTAAGTTGATTTAAACATTTCGCGAACTGATCCATTTGGAGTTGTTCAAATGCCAAGTGTAAATATATTTTGGCAGATGATCATATTTAGTTTTATATTTTGCCGATTGTGTAATTTAGTAATGTCCAGACCACGAATACGATTACAAAAATGCTATTTATCAAGGAAAACAATATTTTTTTCTGAAAATAGGTTACAATTGAAATGAAAATTTTAATATTATCTATTTATTACAACAAGAAGAACTATCATGGCATTTGCTGTTACATTTAATACTGCTTGAAACACATTTGCACTTTCTATTTTGGCACTGTTTTTTGCAATCACATTTTATAAACCCCTGCTTGGACCTAGTTTCCTTAGCAGCAATCTGTCTCATTGAAAATGACGTTGCGGGAATATTTTCTGCCGTTATAAATTCACTTTGAGACAACTGCAAGAGAAATTTTTTGTTAAATACCTACGCCAGAAAATTACATAGTAAAAAATCGGTTTAAGTAACCTTAAAAAATAAGTGAATTAATGGAATAGAGTATAAAAATTGAGTATCTATATTTATTACGACTCTATTTTTAAACAAATTAATGATTTGCTTGTTAGTAAAAATTTCGTAAATTTACTCCAAAATTTAGTATAATTACACAAAATTTAATTTAAAAAAATCAATTTTTACTCAAATAATGAAAAATTTAATAAAACTAATCCCGAGCAGAGAGCAAACAAAACTCACAAATGTGTTTATTGCAACTCGCTTATCTTTGAACTAGAATTCGGCTCCCCATGCTTTAGTTTAAAAGTAACCCAAAGGACCAGGCACACCGCCCATTAAAAATGGACCACGGTGAATTTTTCTAATTTTTACTTCCCTCGTAAGAGGGATGTTTGTAATCGAAAAAAATCACCCTGCGAGATTTTTACAGATCTTTGCATTTTAGGGTTCCTGTACCCCGAAAAACATGATCTCCCAATTTCGTCAGTCTGTCGGTCTGTCGGTCTGTGGGTCTGTCTGTACGCGGCATAGCTTAAAAAGTACTTATCCGATTGACTTCAAATTTTGGTCGAAATTCAAGGGTCATATAGGGATGGCACAGTTACAGTTTCACCCTGTATAGAGATGACATAAATACATTTTAGTGAAAATTCAAATTGCGGGAATAAAATGGCAGCCTTACAAAATGTAAAAAAAAATCGTTACTAAAAAACAACACATCGGATGGACTTTAAAATTTACGAAAAGGTAATGTGTGGTGTAAATATTAACCGGTAAATTTTTTATATAAATCCATGATGGCGGAACAAAATGGCGGTCTATGGGGCATAGCTCAAAAACTACTCATCAGATTGATTACAATTTTAATCAAAAATCAAGGGTCATATAGGGATGACACAGTTATATTTTGCCATTTTGGTAATAATCCAGCATAGAGGAACAAAATGGCAGCCTTACAAATTGTGAAAAAAAAATTATATTAAAAAAACGACACATCTGATATACGTTAATAATGAGCGCCTAAATAATGTGTAGCATGAACATTAACAATTAGAAAAATGTTTGTATAAATCCATTATGACAGAACAAAATGGCAGCTTCACAAAATGTAAAAAAATAGTAATAAAAAATATCGAGTGGAATTAAAGAATTGAGCAAAGGTATTGTGTAGCGTAGGGATTCAATGGTAGAAATTTTGTGTGAATCCATAAAGGGGAAAAAATGGCCGCCAATTCAAATAATTAAAAATTTACATTTGCATGCATAATATGTTAAACAGATATAGACTGATACATTTTTAGTTCGAATGCTTTATGACAAAATAAAATTGCGACATAATAAAACTTTTAAATATCCAATTAAATTCTTGGAATAAAATCTTCTATGGTGAAAAATAGCAAAGAACGAAAATTATTATTTTCCCTCGTAATGGATGTGTCCTTTTGTTCAAGAACAGACAAGATAAAGCATTTACATGTGAACATGTAATAAATAAACTATATACAGAAATAGTAGTGGTCGACCGTAGTAGTTATTCTGCAAAATTAAATAAGCTTTACCCTCCAGTTTTTGAAATACAGGGTGTTAAAATACGCCATTTACCTATATTTTTAAGGGTTTCCAAGGAAAAATAACTATAAAATAAAATTTAAAATAAACTGTTGTATTTTTGTTCTTAAAATTCTATTTGCAACAAACAAAAAACAAATAAAGCAAACAATTGCAAGAGTTTATTTGAAATTTTTAGTTTATAGTTATTTTTCCTAGGCAAACCTTAAAAAATATGGTAAATTGCGTATTTTAAAACCCTTTATTTCAAAAACTGATTAATTTTGGAAAAAAATATTGAGTAATTTTTTCATAAATATCGACTAAAAATTGTGTCAATGTTACACAAAAGTTATGAAAATGTGCTCAAAAATAGAAGCTAAACACAAAAAAAAAAAATTCACAATTATTATTTTAAATGAACACAACTTTGTGTAAATTTATTTATTTCTTTACCCCTTTTTAGTGAGGACCCTGCTTTGACAGAAAAGTTTGTTAATTTTGGGTTATATATGATTTAAAACTTTAAACAATGACATAAAAATAAAGTATTACTCACCTGAAACTCATTTCTAGCGTACATTTTTTCCAGAACACCATTAGCTGTACCTAGTTTATAAAATCCGTTTTCTTCAGAGATGACCATAGCCATAACATTTCTAGGAGCCGCCCGTCCTCTGTCTTCGTCAGGAATTTTTATAAGCACGTTTTGTCCAATAGAAACCGAAGGGAACTTTTTTGCACTGTAGCTTAACATTGTATCCGCCTGCCTTTTTAGCCCATGTGCACTAGCAGCTCTATTTTTCTCGATTAATGCCGCCCGGGCATTAAGTTTTCTGAAACAAAATAAAATATAGTAAAAGAGAAAAAACCGCTTAAAATCGGAGTTGAAAAAAATATTGTAAGCTAGGCTTTGATGGATAAACTTACTCGACATTGTCGACCTCTTCGGTACTTCCCAAATTATCATTAGAATCCCCTATTTGATCTTGCAGCTCCGAATTGAAATGCTCAGAAAATCCATCAGAATTATTATCTATTGGGTCCCCAGGTTCCTTTTGGTCAGCTGGAACTTGCATCGCATCTTCGGAAGTTGCAATTGTTACTCCATTTTCTTCGATCTCAGTTTCTAGGTAAAAAGATTCTTTTGGATTGGTTGCAGTATTTTCCATAACATTTTCGTTTGATAATAATTTTTCTAAATCTTCCTCTCCTTGCAATTTTTCAACAACTTGTAATGGCAAATCAGAATCTTTAAGACCATTTATCATGGAAACTCCAAATAAAGCCTCATAAGGAGTTCTTTGAATACCTTTGTGGTAGGATCTATTTTTTTTCATTTGCACAAATCTTAAACCCTCAGACCACTTTGTTGAATTATTTTCATACATCCATGTAACTAAGATGTCACGAACGTCTTGATTTGCCCTCTCCACAGATCCTTGACTCTCGGAATGGCGTGGTTTACCGTGAACAATTTTTGCCTCAAACATATCTGCTAAATTTGTGATTACAGCATTTACAAATTCCCTTCCGTTGTCACTATGTAGTAGACATGGCGCACCAATTATACAAAATATGTCCATTAAGTTGTAAGCTACTTCTTCGGCCCTCTTTGTTTTCAAAAGTCGGAGAAACACAAATTTGGTAAGGTGATCTTGATAATTTAATATAAATCTGAATTCTCCATCTTTTTCAGATTGCATATCTATGAGATCAACTTGCCCTCTTTTGTTAAACTGATTGGAAAGTAATGGCTTTGTAACCAGTCCTTTTTTCTTAAGCTTTTTCTTTAGTTGGCATTGTAAACACAATTTGAGATATTCGTCAATAATACTTCTGCTAATATTACAATACCTTTTATTTATCTCCTTTTCCATTCCGAGGGTTCGTTTGTGTCCAGTGTCCTGATGAGCCTTTTCTAGAATATTATATAATTCTGTCACTGTTATGTAGTATTTTATAATGTCTGATTCATCTTTTCTCTTCTGTACTAATTTTTCCGTTTCTCCAATGCTAAGAATCTCAAATCTGTTTAATCTACGATAATCCAATGAAGTCAGTTTTTCATTATGAGTTTTCCTCAAAAGACTTTCCTTCACTTCACATATAATTTCTTTGTATTTTTGCTCTGTTAAAGGCGAAGTGAAGTTATTGTTCGGCTTATCAACATAAAATCTCACTTTGTCATAAAATTCAGATTTATTTACGGACGATCTCACTGTTTCACTCATGTTCATTTATTAATTTCACACTTAAAACACAAATGCCAATACAAAAATTATAATAAAAACACTAGTTTACTGTAAGTTACACCAACGTTACACACAGGGCAAATAAAAACACCGCTTGCTTCCTTCATTTGCTAACGTATAAAAGATGATGCAATATATCGGGAATCGTGCATTTCTAAATTGCTCAGTGGGCAAAATGTAAATCTAATAATAATTATCGGCCGAAATTAGTCTATATTCGGCATTTAAGCAACTGTGGATTGCTCAGTTCGCGAAATGTTTAAATCAGCTTAAACAGATTCCGAAATAGACCATATTTTCGGCAACGGATCATTTGGCTTTGAACATATCGCGAATTGAGTATTTATTTCGGCGAATAGGCGAATTCGGCATATGAGTCTAACATATACAAATCGTCAACTACTCTACCAATTTTCAATTTAAAGCTTCACAGCGCAAAATTATTAATATCAAAATTGATCGATAGAAATCTATTTAACAAGGATATAATTCTATTTATTGGTTAATTTTTACCTATATTGGTATACTGGATGCAGAAAGAATGGTTCGACCAGTCTGGTTGATCTGGCAGGAGCACGAAATCTTATTAGTCCAAGCAAATCAGAGGAATACTTTCTTGAAGACTTATAACATCTGCAACGAAAGCTATTGGTTTGTACATTTTTAAGTCATCGGCAAAGAATAGGCTTGAGTACTGTTGGAACATGAAAGATAAATCATTTATAAAAATTAAAACAGTATTAGTCCCAGATGAAAGCCCTGTGGAACGCGAGAATGTTCCACAATATCTTTGGATAGTGTATTCCTGAATTTCACTTTTTGCACGCGTTCCTTCGAGTAGCCTCGAAGCCAGGACAACAGGGAATCCTGAACGCCATAATGAAGCAACTTTTCCATGAGAAACAATGGATCAACCGCGTCATATGTATTCTATAATCAAGGTAGATTGCACCAACCTATATATTGCTGTCCAATAAGGCTGCCAGTTCACTGCAGTAAACTGAAAGATTCACTTCACATGCCCTCTGTTGCAAAAATCCATACTGATTTAGTGAGATAACTCAGACATAAAGCAGACAATAATCAGTCACCAATGATTCCAAGATCTTGTCAAAACATGCTAACCCGGATGTTAGTCGATAGTTTGCAACGTTGGATCTGTCACCACTCTTGAATATTGGAGTAACTGTTGTTTTTTTTCCAAGTAGTGGGAAATTTGCTGTATCTTAGCGAATATTAGATTAAGTGGTAAACTTAATGTTGGACTGCCATTTTTTGCAAATACAGGAGCGATCCCATCACAGCGAGGACTCTTATTAACATCCAATTTAACTAGCTTATGAAACACTTGTCCTACATTATTAATTTAATGAGCTAATTAGCTACAAGACGTCTCAAATACAAGCAAATAGTCTACGTTCAGCTTTGGATCATTTAAACGTTTGATCATGGGCGAAAGAAGTAAATACACCGAAGAAACTTCTTTGCTCCCTTTAAAGACTGGTAAAAAGGTCAGCCCGATCGGTGCTAATGCTGAAAAAGAATCACTTTTAAATTGTACAAAAGCGGTCTTGTCTAGTTTATAAATCCAAAATTATGTTAAGTCTTGCTAAGCTACTACTAATAAAACTATGAGTGAGGACTCATTGCATTCAGAATGACGTATAGAAAAATGTCATGACTCCCGGAACTCTGCCTGTATTATTAATAATTTCATTTTAATGTTGAAAATAGAGTTCCGCGCGGCGCGACGAGTGCTAAGCGGCTACGATTCTCCAAATCAAGTAATTTTTTTATACTTACTATTAAATATTAATTTTAAAATTTTAAATGTAGTACATGTAGACCGTTGAAGGAACAATATCCAGCTAAAAATTGGTTGCCACCGATTTTTAATAAAATCAGCTTTTTGTTAATTAATGTTTTTTTTAGTTTTAGTTTATATTTCATTTTAAGCCGGATAATTGTTAAACAAAAGCCACTAAAATTATTTCGCTGCTTGGAGACTTTATCGTAACTTTACTGTATGAAATTAATTAAATTAATGTGTCTAATTGTTATAATTTTTTAGTTATTAATTTCTGAAACCAAAACAAAATAAAAAATAAAAGTTGAGTCTCTATAAAGTTTACAAGTTAAAAAAATATAATTATTTTTTTAACTTGTTACGGCCGTTTTTGGGCATCGCAACCGCTTTGAGCTTGCCGCGCGAAGCTTCTCTTTTAACATTAAATAAAAATTATTAATAATAGCTTTCCGGGAGTTTTTTTTTGTTATTCGCACCACATTGGTTTCTGAAATATATTAGGTCTTTTAGTAGAATATTGAATAATTTGGAACATGTTTTTTAAAATAATAAATCACATTAGGTACTTTGATTTATATAAAGATATTATTTAAGAGGAAATATCAAAAGTCGAAAAAATTGTTATTACTTAAAAATAGGTTCAAAAAGTCAATGGTTTCGATTTTTCTTGGTGTCAAGACGCTTACACTGACTACGGCATCGAATTTGTTTTAGCTCTTAATAAATACAATGTATTCAGTTAAAAACTACTTTTAATCAATGTTTGACATTCCCATATCACCCTTAATTTGTGACCAAGATTTGAAGTTAATTCGCGCTGCGAACAGACAGACCGACAAAGAGACCGACGGAATTGAGAAAACATGTTTTTGGGCATCTAGGGACCCTGAAACGTAGAGATCTAAGAAATATATCAAAAGGTAATTTGTACACTATAACAATACTTTTCTTTTACGAGGGAAAGTATTTTGAACGGGCTCTCGATTAGCGTTGAATGCATCGGCTGATCAGAAGGCACAACAGGTGTTTTTTCAATAAAAGGTGTTAAGTTAAAAAAGAATGTTAATTATAGAAGATTTTTCAAAACAAATGTTAATTTTATTAATAGTTATTCTGGTTGTGGTCACATTTTTCACCAAAAGCTAAACAGTTTAAGACGTTTCAATCATAAGGACTGAAATTTGCAGTTTGCTAATGTTACGGTTCCTTTAGCTATAGGATAGAGACAACGATAAGTGATTAACAAGATGTCAACATACTGGCAGAGTGTTTTTATGGCCATGTTTACTACTTTCTGAAAAGGAAAACACAGTGCTGAATGTCGTTTCTCTAATAAAGTGTTATAGGTTGTAAAATATTCTGATTTAACTTATATTATTTACCAGCTTTAAGCAAGAAATTGAGAAGAAGAATATTATAATAAGCTAACATCTTTAGACAAAATATCTTACTAAAAGTAATGTAGTTTTGTGATAATAAGAACAAAATTATTCTTAAATTTTTCGTAAAACAAATTGTTGTACTTCGCTAGCTTAAATATTTAGTACAAAATTATGTATTTCATTAAAAAATTAAATCACGTCATCATAATTTCTTTTAATATCTAATATTTACAGTCCTTTTAGACGCATTGTATCACACTAACGAAAGTCTAAAGACAGGGTCTGCAGATTTAGCATTCCAGAATACTGTCAAACTATCTGGTTGTGATGTGAATAAATTTATACCAAAATGATGAAATTCCCCTAATATTAAGAATGCAGACAATGTCCTGAAAAATCACAACGTTGTTTATTTGTGAATCACAGATAAAAACATATCGGATTCATGTAGCTCTACGGAATTCCTATTCAGATTGCTTTGTTGGCGCATTTTCTGTTTATACTATACGTACAACACCATGGACTAAAGATCATTTTCTCATCTTTTTCAGATGCTAAAAACATTTCCTACAAGCTTCAGAATAACTCTGATTGCCTACAGAACTATTTGAAAACTATTCCAATATGTGTCATGGCTAAAATAAATGGCCGAACTCATTTTTTTATGTGGTTCAAAACAATTTGCTGGTTCAAAGATATTGCAGCATTAAAAATATGATATACACCATCAAAAATTCTGATGATTCAATCTACTTAGTTGAAAAACTATTTAGTGACCTCTAATGTACCACGTTGTCAACCAAATGAGGACATTTTAGGATAACGTCAACGTACTACTGGAGAATGGAATTACTACGTTTCTGCACTATTTTGTGTACGTTATTGAAACCAAAATGTGTAGTAATATTTACACGGACTTCTTCAATGATATGGTGAAAGTATTTCTTTCTCTTTCAACTATGATTATTATTTTTATTATGTCTCCATTTTCTTATCTACATGAGTGATATAAACTATTGTACTACTCAGAATATCTGCCTGGTTACAGTCATAAAAATACAGAGTGTCTTATTATGGGCTAATATCTCGATTACTGGTAAAACTAAACGGTTTAAAATTTGGCAGTGGCATGGATAGAGGATACCAGCAAAGCATTTTTTTTTGGATGTTTAAGCCATTTCCATCCCTTTGGAATTTTAAATGTAACCCTATTTCCAATTTAACCTTATTTTGGGGGAGTCCCTTAAAAGATAAAAAATTCTGAGAAACATTCTGACAAAAAAATGAAATCCCGTCTATTGTTATTGTTATTTATAAAATTGTTTTTAACATATTCTTATATTAGGATTTGGAAACATTTAACAACACATCATGTTAATGTATGTCATTCAGTGTAAGCCTATTGCCTTTGCGCTATTTCTGTACCTCTTTTCATTTTTTTTGTTTCATTATGGTCATTATACAGTCGATAATCATTTTTTATGCACAAACTGATCAAAACTACAATGGGGCAGTCAAACTCTTCAATAGAGCTTTTCCAGATAGACTAGTAACTTCTGTCTGTCTGTCTGCCCTTCCTATATAGATCTGGATATTTTTCCAGGATAGTTCCTTGACTGCATTCCTATACAAAACCGTATTGCCAAAAATAACCTGGCGTATTCTTGCTCCTTCACACCTGCACAGGAAGTGGAGTGCAGTTTTCTCCTCCTGGTGACACTACGTGCAGGTAGAATCCTCCTCAATACCTAAAATCTAGATGCGCCTCCTTAATCGACCGTGTCCCGTTACTACTCCTACGATGGAGATCAGGATCTTCCTGTCCCGCGTCAACAGCCACTCTATTCGACTTTTATCTGGTTTCACAATGAAGTTTTTAGCTTGTCTACCACCTTCAAACTGGTCTCACACACGTCGCAGTTCTCCGTGCGCCCATTCGTCGAGTGTAGTCCTTATCTGCTGCCTAGTAATACCTAAAGCCGGTTCTGGTCCCAAATATATGCTGGCGGCTCCGAGTCTAGCCAACTCATCTGCCTTCTCGTTACCCTCAATCCCACAGTGTCCCGGCATACAAACCAACCTCACCCTCTTGTGCCAGCTGCTCCAGCCTGTCACAACATTCCTGAACCAATGCTGAGTCCAAGATGGGTTGCAACTATCTGAGCAAATGACAATTTTCCCCTCTTTTCCTTCTGTGATTTCCCTCATCGTTGTTGCTATTAAAATGTCGTACACTTCAGCCTGAAACATCGTGGAAAACTTGTCAAATGGAAGCTGGACCCGCTTTGTCTGGCCTTATATGCACTTGCCCACAAAGATTGTAATAACTTCATACGGGAGCCATCTGTATAAGAAACAAGTGCATCCCTCGAGAATTCCACCCTGTTGCTTTCCCAATCCTCTTTTTCCGGAACTGAGAGAGCATAACCCTTATTCCACCTCAGTCTGCCTGAAGGTCGTGCTACTTTATACGTGGACATGGGGATCTTTCTTTCCACAATATGTGAGATCTTTGCTGCAGGTTCTAGGAACATTTGCTATTAAATCGAAGCAATCACTTCGAGTCTTAGCTGCTAATGTAAGTGTGAGCAAATCAACAGTTCACGAAATTATAAAGACATACATTTCACCCCTACAAAAGTTTACCTTATACACACCTTATAAAAATGACCCAGATCGCGGATTACAGTTTTGTGAGTATTACATTTAATTGAGACCCAGTCAAATTACCTGTACCGAAAATGTTTTAATGGTGAAGCCACTTTTTTTCTGAACGGCACAGTCAGTAAACATAATTGTCGTTACCGAAGAGATGAAATTCCTCACTGATTTGAAGAGGTTCGTACACGGCATCCTCAGAAACTTAATGTATGGGTTGGAATTATGTAAAAAGTAATTGGTCGATTTTAAATAATGCAACTCTTACTTGACTTTTACACTTGCAACTGTTGGAAGAAACTGTTATACCTGTAATTGTAGTAACTATTGAAGTCGACGATACTGAATATGACCCAGTTTTCAGCATGTGTACGAAGGATATTTTATTCTTCACCGCACAGAAATAATTTGTTATAAATATAAACGAATATAAAATTATTACAAAAATAAATGCGATAATGTGAAAATATATTATCCAAAGTCTCTGATAAACTCTCTTGTTCAGAAATTAAAACGCAAAATCAAAAATAACAAATACAATATATTTACTGCAAACTATATAAGGAGTGTATATAGGTATGTATATTTAAAAACAATATAAATGAATTGTTAATCTAATTCTAATTATCATTTATTCAATTAATGCTGTAATAAAGAAAATTACTGTTAACAATAAATCGAACGTCTTGTATAATTGACCAGCAATAGCTAGATACAACAGTGTATCCCGATACAAAAAGATACAAATGTGAAATCAATACGCATGGTGTAGCCCCAGGTACGGACACTAAATACACCTAACTGGTAATACTGTGAGAATTTAATTATCAATCAAGAATTTGCTTAATTAAATATACTTTTTAGCAAAAGGCCACAATTTCTCATTACAGCACAACACAAAGCAAATAAGATGGATTTAATACTTGCGTAACATTTGAATGAGGTTTAGTGCAGCTCGAAGGGAAAGGTAATTGATGACAGCTTCCTTCAAAGGAATATCATCAGGAAAATTATTGACTCTTGTTCTTCTTGGTTCACAAGAATTTGTCTGGAACCATAAATAGTCTAGCTTCTCTTCTTAATAAAGAAAGTACTACGAAATTTAGGCAGTTTTTCAAAATTTTACTACAGCGCGATTGATTAGTTGTCTTCTTATTGTTAATAATTGGCTCTCTCTATTACTTACATCTGAATACTTTTAAATATATTGAAATTTAATATTAGAAAATTATTAACAAAATAAATGAAAACTACATTTGCGTAGTGCACAACACAGCACGGTGCTCCCGGGCATTTTTATTTACAGGTAAGTATCTCTATAATTAATTTTCTGGACGCTAGAGTTCAACGTCGTGGAGCTGTTGAATGGCCAGCGCGGTCGCCGGACCTTGCTCCATTTGATCTCTTTATGGTATATAAAAAGCAAAAAAAATTATTCATGTTTGCCTTAGTATGAAATGCTTTAAAACGTTAGAAATGAATTTGAAGTTAAACTCCTTTGGTTTGCGCAGTATTTTTCATTATTTAGAGGTCTCCAAAATAAGGTAAAATTCGATATATAGGCATGCATTTAAAATTCAAAAGTTCAACCTCCTCCCGCGCCTCAATAATATTGCCTTTTGCCAAAAACAATCCTTAATACTGAACATAAAATTGTTACATTTAACTATTAAAAAAGGTTACTTAAAATGGCTGCAATCTGTTACCTTATAATATGACTCTTAGAATGAAGGTCATTATTCTAGTGTAGTCGTGGGTTCTTTCAATCAAACCTTTTAGAATAACGGTTACTTCAAAGTTGTCTTTAATTGTCAGAGCAACCATCATTTTTTACTTTATAGTTGTAGCCCCATTTAGGTAATTAAACGTAGTAGGCATACTGTTCCAGCCACCAGTTCCAGTAATTGTTCAGAAAAAAATGCTACTCTTAGCATTAACTTAATTATCTTTATTATACATTGTGAAAATTAAGATTTTTAGCTGCTCTCATTTGTTTTTTTTTTTTGGTGTTAGGTATCAAAGATATGATGCCTTCGATTTTTTTAAATATAAGCTGTATGAAAGAGCTCCTCAAGCACAGAGTATGCTATAACGTCATTCATCATATTTTTATAAAATCACTGACATGTCTGAGAGAAGAAAAGGATCTGTATTTCCATAATCCATATTCTCTAAGTTGGTAAATAAATTAATCTAAAATGAAACTTAACTAAATATAATCATTGTGTTCATAAAAAGCACTGCAGATGTGTTTTAAGTTGAGCATCTCTAACCCATATATATAATATCGAACAAAATTAAAGCAACACTTCAAAATATATATATATATATATATATATATATATATATATATTTCACAAAAACTAAAACACCTTTGTCCTCTCTTGAAAACCACAATGTAGTATACAGAATTCCTTGTAACGAATGTGAATTAGTATACATAGGGCAAACGTCTAGGAGCCTTAAGGGCAGAATCACATCTCATAAAAGTGACTGTCGGAGAGGGGTACCGTCCTGTGCACTGAGTGAACACTTTATTAATAACAACCATTCTCTTAACTGGAATAATGTTGAGATTCTTGACAGAGCCTCATCATATTACAAACGCACGTTCTTAGAGATGATTCACATAATTTCACAGGATCCAGTGATGAATAAAAAAAGTGATACTCAAGGTCTGAGTACCATTTACAGCTACATCCTAAAATTACATAAAAACAAATACCAGTGCTTGGACGCTCCCGCCCCTGACGAGTGAAAGAGTTTCTCTCTGTTTTCCGTCCCTCTACTTTGTTTCAAAATTTTTATAATGATAAAAAAAATAGAACTTAATATAACTCCTTAAATCTCCCTTCCATCATTTAATAATAAAATTATGTTTCCATAACAGATAATTAGGCACAAAAAAAAAAAAAAAAAAAAAGCATTAACTAATTTTTTGTTCTTCTCATGCTCAAATATATTTATTTAAATTTAGTAGAGATTAAAACTGCGTTGGGCAGTATATAGCCCTTCACTTAATGTAGGCAACACTCCATCACCTTTCGCGTGTTCAGAGTAACCGACGTTCAGTCGTATAGTTCTCTCCTTTCTTTGTCGCTTACATCTAACAAAACAATTCTCTATCCTTATTACACACCTTGTTTTCCTTGTAATTTCATCATCTTAAAAATTAAATCGTTTTATACGACAACACAACCTGTTTTAAGTAACATAATGGCGTTCCTCATGAACGTTCGTTTTCAATAATCCCTCAATTTTTTTTTTTTTAATTTTTAATCATGTAATAACAGTTCAATAACAATATTTTCGTAATTTAAATGTTCCAAAGTGTGATGGTTTGTTTTAGAATAGACATTACATAAATTCTTGTTTGATGGAATGCAATCTTGCTTTTATTTTAAACCCACATTGGTGAGTTATATAAAAAACCAAAATTCTAGAATTAGTTACTAACGTGGTTTTCTTTTTCTAAAATTTTTTGTAGAAATGTCCTGAAGAAGGGGTAAATAATCCCGAAAGCTTGACTATACAATAAAGGGTTCATCTTTTGAACTAGGCCTTTGGTTTTCTTTGACTGCATCCCCACTAATTTAGTATTTTTCTGCTTAATTAGTCAGTCACGACTAGGATTCACTCTATATATATATATATATATATATATATATATATATATATATATATATATATATGCAAATCCCGATAATATAATTATACATGCATGATATTGTATACAAATACAGTGGGTACGTTTTAAGAGAACAAAGTAGGCTTTGATTATGGGCCACATAAAGAAATGCTCTGAAGAAAACAAATGAATTTATTTTGACATTTAGTAGTTTTAAATGCTAAATAACAACCGGTCAAAAGTTGAGCAACATTTAAATAATTTGTGCAAAAGAAGGGTTTTAGTAAAAGAAAAAGCAAAAATAGTTATGTGGGGTTTATTTTAGGTTTTTTTGAACATAGTCTGTGCTAAATTAATCATGCCAAGAGGAATTCTAATTTCATAAGACTTGAAGCAAAGAGTTGTGAATGCATTCATATAAGATACCAAACAAGCCGATATTTCAAAACAGTTTGTGTTACCCCGGTACAGTGTATCTACAATAATTTTATCGTATAATGACAGAGAACACTTAGAGAACTTACCAAAATCGGGGAGGCCAAAGAAAATAACAGTATTGACCGACAGACGCATCAAAAGAATTGAACAAAATGTTCCTTGGAAGTCCGCACCAAGAATTATTTCCAAAATTCCAGATATTACGATAGGTATACGAATAGTTCAAAGAAGATTAGTAGATGCAAAGTTGTTCAGTAGACGTTCAGCTAGAAAGCCGTTAATTTCGGGAAGAAATAGAGCAGCTAGGTTGGCATTTGCACGACGGCATTTAAACTGGACTGTCGATGACTGGAAAAAAGTTCAATTTAGTGATGAAACGCCTTATAAAATATTTAATTCTGATCAAATGAGACGTGTGAGGTGGCCAATGAATACAAGGTTTAATTATAAATACGTAATACCAACATGAAAAGGGCAGTGTTTTTATGGGGTTGTCTCTCATGGAATTGGTTAGACCCTATACGCTTTATTATACATACATTAATGTCGTTAGATTTGAGGTATGTACCTATACCTTAACATTTTAGGTAGAATTCAAAAATAGAAATATATTTGGTGTTACATTTTAAAATAGATATGTTTGGAACATAACTTGTATTTGGAACACCCTGCATCCTTGAAAGGGGAGTGACTTTTGTATTTAAGTTTTTTTGATATTTCATATTTTCAACACATTCTGAGGTGAAGGAGGGTCCAAAAAAGCCCTGTGCGTATTTTTGTTTATTTCAACATAAGGAAACTGATATTCATATCCAAATTCTATCTCCACACCACTGTCGCCAGTGGCATTTTCCAATTCATCTAACACCGTTGTTCAAAAATAACGCCGAAAAGAGCTGCCGCTGCTGACCCCCCGCCTTGCCGCCTTTCCCCCCGCTTTTCCATCCTAATGAGTAATGACTAACGAGTTCCGCGCGCGAAAATATGCAAATCAAATTGCGAAGCCTGTTTAATTATTCCGTGTAACGTTTTTTCCGTCTAAAAAAAAACGCGACCTAATACGATTTTTTGATGTTGCAACTGTTCGGACTTCGCGGCAACGAAATTCGATGTCCCGATCGGCAGTCGAATTGGACTGTGTGTGTTTGTTTGTGTTTCATCCTCGTCGTTTTTTTAGATGTTGCTGATGTGTGTCTAGTATGTCGTGTTTTCAATAGGCCGCTTTGTATGGACGGTGGTCCGAGGTATATTGGTTATTTCCCCGCGTTTTTGTTGCGAAAATATTGGTGATGGGTACAAAAGTCGTTCATTTCAATACTTGCCAACGTGTACTTTGCATTCGATGTTACAAATTCATTATGATATATGGTTACCACTGACTAGACAAAAGTGGCTGAGGTGTTAAAGATCTCAGAATCAATAAAAATGTCTACTATTGACAATTTGTAAAAAAATATGTATGCTTTACCAGCATCGTACGACCGCTAAAGCTAATTTTCTGGTTCTCACAATAGAATATTAGTCCCTTCTGCTAGAAATTATGAGCCGTAAATAAGCAAGCCTAATCAAAGATATCTGATTCGCCCCCAATAGGTTAGAAAGGGCATAACTAATTCAAAGAGTTAAAAGGTTCAAAGGTAAAAATTACTTTAACCAACATAACAGTCGTATTAGTGCCTTAATATTTTTACTATAAAGTTTATACAGGGTGGCTCAATAGTATGATAAAGCTCGATAGCTCACATACCATTCACTATAGAGAAATTCTTTGCATACAAAAGCTGTACGAGGTCAAAAGCTGCACAAATTATTTTCCAGTGTATGCAAGTGTCCAAAAAAAAAGTTGCCGCAAAATGAAGGTTCTATATGTCAAAGTATTTCGTTTAGCACATCTATGCGACGTTCCGAAATAATTCGGAAAAATCCCCAAATTTATGAAAAAACATACTATGCTAAAATGTTTAATAATTTTTTACTAATATAATATAAAATGAAAGTAACTAATAATATTGGAAGAATAATGATTGAGGAGGGCTCTTGAGTCGTGATATATTTATTATCTTATACAGGGTATTTTCAAAAGATGTACCTATATTACGAAATTCAAACCTAATTTACACTGGTTTTTCAAATGGGTCGCCATATATTTTATCATTTTCTCTTTTAGAGATTTTCATTCTCTTCAAAATTTATTAATATATTCCTATGCCTATCTCTATTTTGACGGTATTTTTCTTTTTATGAAAAATCTACTGAAAAATTAGCTATTTTACACCTATAATCAAGATAGCCATGACTATATAGCAGAACAGTCAATTTAATTATTTTTTTCACAGTAATGAAATTTTAATAAATAATTACAATTAGATTTTTAACAATTCATATTTAAACAGAATTACAATACAAAGCAAGGCATTAATAAGGAGAATTTCTTTAAATGGGTTTAAATCTTATCTCGAGAATAGGCAACAATTTGTAAGGACAAATGGTTCTGGTTCTGAGTGTAAACTGATTACAAATGGAGTCCCTCAAGGTTCGGTCTTGGGACCTATTCTTTTTTGTTATACATTAATGATATCATCAACCTAAAAATGAATGGAAATATCTCCCTCTTTGCTGACGACACAAGCATAACATGGAGTGATTTTGATACAACACATTTACATTCTAATATTTCCAACGACCTTGTTATGATTAAGGCTTGGTCAGATTTCAATCTGCTTTGCTTCAATGGGGATAAAACGGTGGCCTTATCTTATAAGGGGACTTTACAACCACGTCAACTACTTAACAGCAATATTAAATACGTTGAATCGGTTAAATTCCTGGGTTTGAATATAAATAACAACCTAAAATGGTCCAAGCATATTGACACCTTAACTAAAAGTTTCAAAAGACCTGGACGTGTCTTCTGCAGACTTACTTATTTATCTCTATTCGAATCCCATCTCCGCTATGGCCTTCCCTTTTGGGGCTGGTAAACCACCGAGCAATTTCTTAGTATTTTTAGGCTTCAAAAAAAGAGCAATCCGCTTTTTGTTTAGTCCAAATAATAGAGCGCACTGCCAATACTATTTCAAAAAACATGAAATATTACCACTTGCATTATCTATTTTAGAAACCGTCTGTTTGATAAGAAAACATATAAGCACATTCCCGGACAGGCCACAACACGTATATCCTACCAGAGACTCTAGGCATGACCTATACCTCCCCATTCCTTCCACAGAATTAATAAAAAAAATCAATTATTTACAACGCCATAAAACTTTACAATCATCTTCCAGAACATTTAAAAACAATCCCTATGTTTGCACTTTTCCGAAAACAAAACAAAGCGTACCTCATTGAAAGACCTTTTTACTGCGTTATTGATTTTTATAATGAGTAATGTCATTAAAATGTTTTTTATTTGCTTGTTTACTTAAATCATGTTGCTGCAAGGCATTTGAAAATATTTTATAAGGAATGAACTGTCTGATACTCCGTTAACATTAATTATTTTTGTTACATATTAGATAAAAACTATACGTTTTCTTTTTTTTTAATACACTTTAATTACTACATTAGTTCAGTACATTTTTGTTTAACTTCACTTATTTTGCTTGCATAACAAAATAGAGTTTAAGGACGCGTAATTTTAATTTTAATGTCATCGGAATTATTCACCTCGCATATGTATTGTTTATTTCCTTTTGTTAAATCACCTGGATTCATTAACCGCATTACGGCAATGTTACGAATATAACGAATGTTATATTTACAATTTATATATTTGCATTGACCTATCGAAAAATATGATTTTTTTTCGATCAATATTTCGTTTTTTCATTGTTTTGTTTTTTTTTTGTATTAAGGTAAATTTCGCTTTGTCCATAAAATTGTAACAATTTTCATGCTACAATAAAGCATACTTTTGTTTGTTTGTTTGAGTTTATAGATTATATTTAATCAGGGGCGTGCGGTAAAATTTTAAGAAAGGGAAGCAATTTTTAGAAACTTATCTATTTGTAATGTAATTCGATTCTTCGATCATTTTTGCAAATTCGTCAATCACGTCATCATAAAAACGTCGATGCTCCGACATATTTTCGAAAAGTTTATTTTCAAAGGACAACAGCGATGTATGCGAAAGTCTCTTCTGTCTCGTTGAATTTCTCACGAAATTTTTTATACATTTAAGTGTTGAAAAATTGCGTTCTACTGGCGAACTTGTGGCAGGTATTGTCAATACTAATTCACACAATTTCGACATTTCGATGTAGGCGTCTTCCAGCTCCTTGTCTTTTAAAAATTGCATTAGTTTCTTAGCGTTATTTTTTGCGCTAATGTCATCAGTTTCGTAAATCACTTTTAGTTCAGATCGCAGTAACACTCGGTCGAAGAACTGGCCATAATGAAGAAGAAGAGATTTAAACGCATCTTCTGGAAAAGTTTTTCCTTTAAATGCATCAAAATTGCAGAGCTCGAGGAATTTAAAATCATTTAAACCGTTAAATCTATAGTTTATTTGTTGCTGAATTTGATCGATTATTTCATAAAAGAGGCGTCTGTATGATGTTTAAACATCTCCCACCTGGTCTGTTCGAAGACGCTTGGCTTGTGGCTCTACATTTAAAGTCATTGTTTTCTCCCAAAATAGGTCAAAGTCATCTCTTTTTTGGCTTAATATGGACTTAAAAGCATCCACTTTTTTTAGGCAAAAAGCAATATCATTTGTTTTAGTTTGTAATATTTCTGAAAATATGTTCAACAAAAAATTAAAATTAAAATCTCGTTTCAAACAGTCCAAAAACCCCCTCGAACTATTTATTGCTTCTGAGTCCCATTTTTTCTATTATATCCTCAAATAGTTCAATCACGATTTTCAGATACTGTTAACACAAGTCTTCCATTATAGTTCCACCTAGTAGGAGTTATTTTGGGCAATCGTTTGTGGATAATGGAGTCCAAAGCTTGTGTACGTTTTGTTGACTTGGAAAAAAAGCAGCCATGCCACTTAAAGTAACAAAAAATACTTTACAATCTTTAGTGTGATTGATGGACTGGGATAAAACTAAATTTAATTTATGAGCAAAACAATGGACAAACACAGCACTTGGGAAAGTTTCTTGAACTTTAGCTTGCAGACCCCCTAATTGTCCTGCCATCACTGCAGCTCCATCATGGCTTTGAGCAACTAATTTTTTCTCTCCATTAATTTCTTTAGTAACGTTATAAACTACGGTATATAATGCATCTGCTGTACAATTTTTAGACACATTGTTAAAACCTAAAAATGGCTCTTGAATACTTCCGTCTCTTTTAACGTAGCGTATTATTATAGATCATTGGCTAAAATTAGTGATATCAGTTGTTTCGTCCAGAACAATAGCAATGAACCGCGCCTCGCCAATATCCTGCTTAATTCTTTTTAGAATAATGGTTGCAACAGCGGAAATTAAATCATTCTGGATTCGATTTGACGTTCCGCGAAAAACGCTAGACTGCTCTAAATGATTTTTTAAGCAATCATCATATTTAGCCATTAAACTAAGTAAATTTTGAAAATTTCCTCTATTTGAAGAAACCTTTGTTTCGCATGACCTCTAAATCCCAATTCGTGCTGTCCGAGAAAACAAACAATATCGATAAGTCTTCTTAAGATATGCCTATTTTTATCGACTAGTTCATTGTGTTGGCGGTGACTAATTTCCATATCGCACCATGCACGACGCGACGTACGTATCACACAACACACGGATAGCCGTTCAAATAAAGAATCTACTCCAACGATAGCTTCCGCCACCACTTAAAGCACTGAGATGCAAAAATTGCAAAGAGCCGGTGGTGGAAAGTTTAAGACCTCTGGCTTGATTCACAGGAAATCAAGCATACAGGACTTGGCTGCAGAGAAGCTAGCGGCCCGCATAGGTTCTATTCGATATTCTACCAGGTCGAAGTTAAGGCCGTATTTATTATGTGCTTGATAATTAAGATAATATTTTAGCATTTTTAATATAAACTAAATTAATGGTTTCCTATTTCAAAAATTACATTTGAGAAGATGTTTTGTAATTTTTTTTGGGGAAGCACTGCTTCCCTTGCTTCCATGGACTGCACGCCCCTGTATTTAATAATGAGAACTCGAGAACTAACTTAACGTAGCTTCACATAACATGTTGATGTTCATGTTATTTTTCTTTTTTTTAATTTTTATCCGTAACTAACTTTTTCCGTAATGGCTAATTTTGTTCTTAAAACTTAACTAACACATGATAGCTTGATTTGTAAAATTAAAGTATAAAATTTATACTAAAAAACTATAAATAGTAGTAGTAGCTAGTTACCCCCCTTATCGACGCCCTTGTGAGCACATCGGCCGAAGTTTTACTCATTAGCCGTAAAAGATGAAAATAAATTAACTGGAACGACCAATGCTGCAATGGATAAAACTAAGCACTAAAACAAAAATTAAAATGTGTACATGAAAGCTTGTTTTTAAAAGTTAAGATTTAACTAATTTTTATTACTAATACTGACACTAAAGAAAAAGGGAACTTACATGAACCTCCTCCATGAACATAATTAGTAATAACAACAACAGATATAACTATGTAAATTAGTATGCTGTACGTTAAGGCAATAAAATAAAGTTTTTATCTAATTAATTGTTCAAAATGTCCCCCGTTAACATCAGTACACAGTCGTGAACGGTTGTCAAACGAAAAATTCATGTTTCTGCATTTTTCAACACTTATTCTTCCGAAACAACTTCTAATACGTACTCTCATGTCCTCTCTCGTAGTGGGGGGCATTTTATATACTACGCCGAAATCCATTTTGGTCATATCGGGTCATCTAGGCGGCCATCGTACTGATCCTCCTCTTCCGATCGAACGTTGTTCAAAGGTTTTATTTATAAAATTAATAATTTGGTCGCGTATAATAAACGTGTGCTCCATTATGCAAAAACCACAAACGTTCACGACTTTCATTTGGTATATGAGCTATCATTTGCGGTAAGTGATTTTGTAAAAAGTTCAAACATGCTTCCTTCATTACCAGTTTTTCAAAAAATTTGTGGCCCAACGACGTTTTTACCTAGAACTGTGTCAATAATTGCAAATACGTATAAATTAAAGTATAGTTGTCACGTTTTGAGACTAACCGTGCGTCACATAAACTATGTCATCAAATCCATATGAATCGAAAAAAGGTTCTTTGTCCATATGCGCTAACGGGCGAGTTCGCAAAATGCGCTGGGTGTACCTACAGCCTTAGAGGTTCGCCGCTTGGAGTTTTTAGTCTGTAATTTAAAACCACGTGTTCTGCATGAAATTTCGTCTCAATAGAAAAAGCTTAACACAATTAGTTTTTACACTATACTGAATATTTGACCAACACCAAGTTTATCTTTTTAAATAACATAATAGTAACTGAAAATTGAACCAAATCAATTGTATTTTGGTAGTTTTTTTCCTGTATATTCAAAAATCGTCCCCATTTTCCGATTTACGTTTTATTAACTATATTTTTTAACATAACATAATATTTAATTTTTATTTAATACCTACTTTAAAATAAACTACAAGAAAAAATTTGACTGAACAAAAATTTATTAGGTCAAATCAAATTAGTAAAATACAAAAGGTACCTACAAAATATACTGAATCATAAACATCATCAGATTCTGAATCTGAAGCTTCACTAGTATTTATTATAAATTGTTCAACTTCGACGTCAATTACACTGTTCTCTTTCATGCCAGTTCTTCATTAGTTTTTCAATGTGCCTCAGACAGTTTTCCCATACTTCTTCAGTACATTGTCCCAATGTCTCATATCACATACCAATTCATCGCCATATCTATCTCTACCAATATGTTATTGTAATACGACTAAGCATGGGCCCAGATTTACGTCTTAAAACTTAAAATTCATTATGACCACCGTCATTTATATTAGGTTGGTTGGGAGAAATATTAGTCATTGCCTAAAGGAAACTTACTGTCTTTGTACATGTCATATAATGTATTTCGATCATCCATTTTAATGCTTTCGGGTAAATCAGTTGTCTTGGCTCTTAGGAAACGTTTGCTTTTAGACTGTCTAGGTGAAGAAAGAACTGGATTGTTTTCTTTTCTTTTTCGAATGGAATAAACAGTCTTGCGAGAAAATTTTAAAGCAGTTGCCACCCTGTAAAATTCAATAATTTATTATTGAAAAATATTTCGTCTTTTGTATCTTGAAAAAAGTTATTTATTTATAGCTTTTCTCCAACTCAAAATATTCACAGAGGTGAAGCATCAATTGCTGGGCTTGCCTATGCAGAATTTTTCCAGACATTTTCTACAAAATTATCTTAATAAAACAAATGAAAATACAGAATATGATAATTTGTCATTAAGTTATTATTTGCAGGTTAGAAATTGGTAATAATAAAAAGAATACTTACCGATATTTCGAAATTTCAAAAGAGTAACTTTAAAAAAACTGGTTTAAATATACATAAAACTCCAAAAAATCGATAGCAAAAAATACGAATTCAAATCAACTGACAAATATCAATATTGACAATGGCACTCAAGCAAAAGCAAAGCAAAAGGTGGCAGCTCTAGTTAATTCCGCCTCATAAATATATGATTCTGTCATAAAAGGCCAAGGTTGCATAATTTTAATTTGGTACACATTTCAACATTATAATACCCAAGGGGATTACTTAAAGGCATGGTGTCAACCACATTGACCCCCAAAGATTCACCCTCTCTATATAAATAAAATCAAAACACAGTAGCATAAAAAACAAAATAGTCCATGGTTTTGTGTATGTGTACAATAAAATTTCGGGTCTTATTAGAATTAAGGCAGCCATCATTAAGGCCGTATTCCGTTTCCAAACCTGGTTAACCAGCCCAATTGACAGAAGTCTGACAGCGGTTTCTGAAAACCACTTTAAAAACGAAACACCCGTCAAATAATTGATAGTTCAGACACTGGTTACCCGACAACCAACAAAATTCATCGGTTGTTCTGGTGACACTGTTGACAGTTATTTTCAGGGACCGTGTTGCGTAAATAACAGATTTTTCAGATAACCGATGAATACAGAACACGAAACCGAAACCAAGATTGGAAACGGAATACGGCCTAAGTACGTACGGAAATATACGAAATTATGATTGCTGCCGATTTCAAAACTAATTTTTTTTGTATGTATGTTATATTTGAACCGATTTGTATCACAAATTATTTATTTAATTTTAACTTACCAAAACGTCTTAGCTTTTCGATTCATATCTTATTATGTAACTTATCAATGGTAAAGAAATTTTTATTAGGTACGGATTTATGTCACAGCACGACAGTAAGGAATTCTCAAGTAACAATAAATAAATCTAAATATTAAGTTTTAAGTCCATAGGCAAAGGAATTGCTCACACGTATGTATATTAATCTAACATCTAAATGTAAATGGAATCAGAATTTAGTCACATCCAATGTTTTTTGAAAACATTGGGACAGGGAGAAGGCCGACAAATTAAGAAGAAATATAGGGAGGTCTATCATTTTTGACATAATTGCAATAGTCACATTTAACCCATCTTTATTAATAAAATTAAAATGCTATAAATGCCACAGACTCAGATGGAATAAAATTTTAAAAAATTGGGAATGGAACGATTTTTGCCTTTTAATATATCGGGTGTTTTATACGGCATTGAAATGTGAAAAAAAAATGCTGTTTGTATCGAAAATTTAAATGGAAAAAATGGGACGTGCAATGTATACCTATACATGAAAAATGTTAATAAAAACAAATATTTGAGCGAGGGTGATTACCATTGTTGTGTGTACGTTTGGAATCTTTAACAACTTTTTTTGTTGTCAAAGAAAAGTTAAATATATTAGATTTAGGCCGATTTTTACAATAAAAACTACATTTGTAAAATTTAACAGAAATTATTTTGTAGAAAAATAGGCTATTATACCCCGTCTTTTAAAATTAATAAAAAATTGTCGTTTTGGGTATAATAAATTAAAATTGTCAGGAGCTTTCGGTCAAACTAGACCATTATCTGGACTGACATTGTAAGTGATAAAATAAAAAATAATAAGTAGGAACAATTAAAAATGTAGAAACTCGTATGCAGACTAATATACGACCTTTCACAAAAGTATGTATCACTGTGAAAATATAGAAATATTATTTTATTATTTGAGGTTTGTAGTAAATGTGTAGTTTTATGGTGGTTGGGCCTATTAGGTAGATAATGTAGGTCGTTGTGTTGAACCGAAATATTAACTATTAAGTTGAAGTGCTGGAATGACATTTTTTTTTTCAACAAATAAGAAAAATAGGTTTAACATAAAACATTAGCCTGTGTGTTAATAAGTGCATTATGGTTCTTCTGAGAATTTCTATTTATTTCTAAATCCTCATAAGGGTTAAGTTTTAAACCCCTTGAGTTGATGTTGTGTCAAAAATTTTGCTGTTTTTGAAGGAGAAAACTGGTGTTTATTAAACTTAATATGAAAACTAGTGATAGAACGATACCGATATTGATATCGGTATATCGGCATATCGGCAACTGTTGCCGATTATCGGTATCGTATCGTATCGGCAAGCTAATTGCCGATATATCGTCAAAAATTTTTTTGCGCTTTTCGCTCTTTTTAGTGCATATAAATGAAACACTTAAAACAAAATAACTTTTTTTTATTCTAAAGGTAACATTTTTATTAAGAAAGTAAAACAAATCCTAACACTACTAACAAAAAATAATATTAAAAATATACCTAATGTAACAGGTACTAACTAAATACATTATGATTATTTATGCTTAATACTTAAAATTTAATTTTTTAATATTATGATGCAAAAACACCAACATTTCAGCCCTATCTGCATTTAATCTATTTCTTTTAGGCTCATAAATATTACCTAATTCACTAAAAAGTTGTTCACTTGACACACTGGCAGCAGGTGCTGAAAGGTAGACTGAAGCTGCCTTGTACAAACTGGGAGACTTTTGTTTTTCCGCCTCCCACCATTCAAAAGGAGATTTATCTTTTATTAGAGTTGTAGATGCCAAATATAATATTATTTCATTTTCCCATCCTTGCTTCATCCGTTTCATAGTGCTGGTCTCGGAAGCCAAAGTAGAGGCAATACTGTCAAAAGTTTCCCAAAATGTATTTTGCTTATTTTGTAAATGGCTTAAGGGAATATTATCGTTATCGTCATCTTCCGAAGATTGTGGATCCGCTTCAGCTACTGTATAGTGCCTTTTTATTATATTTTTAATACGAAATAATGTTTGTTCTTTAGTATCTTTTGGGAAAAAATGCATCTTAAACCTAGGGTCTAAGAATGTGGCAACATAAAGATTTTCTTGTTGAAATAACATATCACCAAGTCGTCTCTCTAAACTTGTTAGAAGTTCGTTCTTTATTGTACCTACACCAGCAAAGTTAGGTCCCTCTTTGGATAAATATTCTGTTAAGGTTACGACTAATGGAATCACTTCAGAAATGCAACATTGTTCTTTACTTGCGGTTTTTGTTATTTCTTCAAATGGCCTTAAAATATTGAGGATGCTTTTTACCAATTCCCATTCAGAGTAAGTTAGGTTGGTAAGACCATCATTGTTGGAAATATATAAACTGATTGCTTGTTTTTGTTCCAACATACGCTCAAGCATATAGTAAGTAGAATTCCAACGCGTCTGAATATCCTGAATTAACTTCTTTTTTTTAAATTCAACTGGTTTTGAAATTGTTCAAGTTTTTCACATGCCAATTGAGAATGACTGAAATGTCCCACAATTTTCCGAGATTTTGCGATTACATCATTAATAGCTCTTTGACTGTTGATACCATCATGAATAATTAGTTGAAGTGTATGAACAAAACATGGTTCGTAGTTTATATTTACTTCTTGCATTGCTTTCTTCATATTGCCTGCGTTATCAGCAATTACGGCATGAGCATCATTTATAGCCAGATTCCAACCATTAAGCAGTTCTGTTAAACACCTGGCAATAGTTTCACCACTATGAGTTCCCGGAAAACTGTTTGTGTTTAAAACATAGGAATATCGCGTTCCATTGCTAATCCAATGTCCAGTTAGAGAGATAAATGCTTTATTGCTGTTACTGGTCCATATGTCAGTAGTAAATGATATTTTTCCAGATCTTGCTTCAATATTCTTTTGCAGAGTCCTTTTACATTGTTCATAAATATTAGGCAAAATAGTTTCTTTGAAATAGTTTTCTGAAGGTATTTTATATTTAGGAACAGCTTTTGCCATAAGGTGTTTAAAACCCATATCAGTAACAACTGAAAATGGCTGGTTATCAACTGCAATCATTTCTCCAATTAGTTTGTGATACTCCTTTGCTTTATTGCTATTTATGTCCCATACATTTTTTGATGCCAAATATTCCACAATATCAGATTGAGAAGAATTGTCCTTTGCTGCTGTCAAATTCTGTGTAGATTCGCTGGGCCTCCCAACATCTGGAAATATAGAAAAAAAAATTATGCGTGTTTCACTATACGGGGCATCTCAACCGAAAAAAAAAATTGCATAGACACACTCCATATGGGAACATTTAAGTGTACAGCATAATGTTTTTTTTTAATAATGGCACAACTAAGATCCAGGTATTGCCTCAAATTGATGCATATTCGATAATTATTCAGATTAGGTTTGAAAACAATACTCCCTTATTTACTGAAATACAAAAGTATTACATATAATATTTGCAGTAGTGAAAGTTAGAATTATTTTTACAAGTATTTTTTTTCAGGAGGCCATATTTTGGTATTTAGACTATTTAGGCATACCTTACAAATAAAAACAAATTTTCCTTAAAATATTTTGCAACAAAAACTCTCAAAAACTAATATCAAAAATGCACCAACTTTCGGCAATATTTGTATTTGGATGGTGCAATTACCTAATAAAAAAAAATTCCCATATGTTGGCCATAATAACTATCACTGCGTTAAAATAATATAATGAATAAATAAAACCAACTTACCTTTTCTCATAACATTGCGAAATTCTTCATCGTGATACTTTTCCAAATGTGATTTTAGGTTTGAAGTATTCGCATGTCTTCCTCTTCCACCCAAAGAGATATTCCTTTTACAGATATTACACATCGCTTTATCGTTTTCAGATTTATCTGTCTGCAACTTCTCAAAATGATTCCAAAAGATGCTCCTTTTACCTTTGTCATTACATTTAATTTTTTTATCTTCCGCTTCTTTACTACTACCCTGTCCAAAATAATCTGTAATCATTCTCTTTCTACCAACTCCCGTTCCCGCTTCCATTCCATTTGAACTCTCCATTTAAATAGAATATATTTTTGTATTTATTATTTATTTTAACTCCACAGTTATTTAAGTTTAAAACGCCGGGCACAGTGTCACACAGTGTTATAAAGCACAACAGAAACAGAATATGAGGGGTTTCCCCGAAATCCGAAATGTCACTTATGTACGACCAATAATAAAGGTTTCTTTATATTTATTATAAAACGGGAGTTCCCCGGTTTTTGCTTCGGTCGTGTATAAATAGATGGCGCAATCCCAAACGTTTTCTCGCAATTTAATTATATAACAGGACTTCCCCGGTTTTTTGCTTCGATCGTGTATAAATAGATGGCGATATGTGTGCCGATACGATATATCGGTATATCGGCACGTGAATATCGGTATCGGCCGATATATCGTATCGGCAAAAAAAAGTGATATCGTTCTATCACTAATGAAAACCAACGGCAGAAATGGATGGTCTATTGAGGTGTTTCTTAATTCTGACCTGTAGGTCTACAAGTCATGCCGACATATGTGAGGCATCACAAGAGTTAAAGCTAAGTTTATAAACTTCATTTTTTTTGGTGATCTTTGTTATTGACTAAAAGCGTAGTTGTTTTAAAGACGACCTTGGCTGTATCGCTACAGCCATTTAAGATGTTAGCTATCTTTTCGGAACATGATCCTAGGTAAGGAAATGACAAATATTTATTAGGTTTTTTAAAAGTTCAGTGGGAAAAGCTTGGCGTTTCAGTTTTTTAAAATTGATTTTATTAACTATTTTATCTACGAGATATGGACTGTATTCGTTATTAATTGCCATTTGCTTAATAAGTTCTAATTCGGATTGTTGATGTTCACTTGAAAGAGGAAGTGTCAAAACTGTATAAATATAACTATAAAATGAAGACAATTTAAACAAAAAGAATGATTTGAGCTTTCATAAATGATAAGCAGTATGTGTAGGAGGTTTTCTGTATATTTAAAAATCCAATCTGATAGGAAGCTTGGTAATTTTGACAAACAAAAAATTTAGTGAATAATTGGACTCTAATTCGATGGAAAATTTTATGTTGGGATATACAGTGTCACCAGTGGTAAAGTCCGCAACATATGAGATTTTTTTTTATTTTCACATCTAGGTAAAATTTGACTACTACATACGTTTTTTTATTGGTTTTATTAATCTTTTTTTATATAATATAAAATATAAGCAATTTATTAAATACTACAATATTTTAATACTCAAGCTTAAGTTTCTAGATTGCCACGTTTTTTTTATAGATTTTAATATTTTTTATATATGAAATATAAGCAATTTAATAATATTACAATATTTGAATACCCAAGCTTTGAGTTTCTAGATTGCTTAGTTTCTTATTTGGATTGTAATCCCCCTTTTTATATATTATAAAATAAGGGTAGTTTCTAGATTGTCACGTTTTTTTTTGTAGATTTTAATAATATTTTTTTATATAATATGGAATACAAGCAATTTATTAATATTACAATATTCTAATACCCAAGCTTAAGTTTCTAGATTGCCACGGCTTTTTTATATAGATTTTAATAATATTTTTTTTAATATAAAATATAAGCACTATATATTATACGTATTAGTTTAATTTGGTCCATTTCTTCGCCCACCTAATAATAAAATGTACGTATTTAATAATAATAAAAGATTATAACCTTTAAAAAAATAAAAGACAGAATAAAACATCATAATTTAAAAGTTGTGTCAGGTATTTTCAAAAATCGAAGAAATTGTCCATATTGCTCAAAGAGACCTAGTTTTAATAACAAACATAGAAAAAGACTCCAAGTCTCGGTCTCATTAAATTATAATTTTACAATTCACAACAAACATGACACGTGTTTCGCCCTTTCGAGCATCATCAGACCTACAAACAACAGAGAGAACCTTAGTAAATACTCACACTCACAAATCCTAAAACAATAACTTACAAATAGAATAAAACACACTAAAGCACAACAAAACAAACAACTACTTATACATATTTGATGGACATTAAAATGAGGTCCAATGTTGACAAGGTTATTGGTTTCTTGAACTCTGGTGATTTGAAAGAATAAACAGAGACCCAATAAACTCATTTTTTACGAGGTTAAAAAGTAGTCTGGACACATTTCTAACAACCTTAGAATATTTTAACATGACAAAAGATAAATTATATCCTATGAACCCGAAAACACCCTTACTTTATGGCTTGCCAAAGATTCATAAAGATGGCACGCCCATGAGGCCAGTGGTTTCATTTATTGATTCCCCATGCTATAAACTTTCAGCTTGGCTAAATAGAGTTCATAGGGACGTAACGGGTTTTCATAGCACATATTCTACCAGGAATTCCATCGACTTTGCCAATCAACTGAAAAACGTTGATATTCCGCACAATGCATTATTAGTTTCATTGGATGTCAACAATTTGTTTCCTAGTGTGCCTCTCGCAGACTGTATTCAGTTGGTAAGGGATTTATTGGCGAGATCTTCTTTGCCAGAGTTACTCGTTGATGGCCTCAGTTCTCTTCTTACCTTAGTTTTAGACCAAAATTTTTTCAAATTTAATGGACAGTTATATAGGCAAAGGTCTGGACTGGCTATGGGTTCTTGTTTGTCGCCATTTCTGAGTGAGTTTTTCATGAACAATTTGGAAAACAGGATAATGAATAGTTATTTTGCCTCATTCCTAACAGCATATAAAAGATACGTGGATGATATTTGCATTGTGTGGAATGGCAACAGAAATCAGATGGAAGAGTTTTTACAATTCGTTAACTCCTTGCATCCTAAAATTGAGTTTACATTGGAAATGGAAGATGAAGCAAAAACTACCGTTTCTTGACCTTTTACTATCGCGGAAACACAGTAGGATAGAGTTTGAGGTTTACCGGAAAACATCGTCCACGGATAATGTTTTCAGTATGCTTCAAACTCTCCTTACACACATAAATTCGCCGCGTTCAACTCCTTTTTCTATCGGTTGTGTAATTTACCATTGTCAAGGGAAGCGTTTAATAAGGAGCGTGATATTATAATGCAGATTGCTATGAGTAACGATTCTCCTTTGGAGTCCATCACCAAATTATATTACAAATTTATAAACAAGTACAAAATGTCCTATACTGTCATACATTCAAAACTTAGCGATGAGACAATTTTTTTCAAGTGCACTACTTTTTTCGGAAGTATTTCTCTACAATTGGCAAAGTTTTTTAAAAATATTAAAAATGTCAATATTTCATTCAAAACAGTAAATACTCTCAAGAGACATTTAGTAAGGACAAAGGACACAACCGATAAATTGTCCAGATCTGGGGTTTATGCACTAAATTGTAGCGAATGTTCCACGACTATGTGGAACAGGTCGAAAAATTTCCACAAGGGTGAGAGAACATTTAAGCCTTGTCAACAAATTCAGAAATACGGATGTAACTGAGACTGTTTCAGCTTTTGCCAATCATTTGTTGGAGTCAGGTCATGAATTTTCCATTTCTGACGTTGATGTTTTACATGAATGTCCGAAGGGGAAAAAGCTTGACCTTCTAGAAAAAATGGAAATAACCAAAGCTATAAAAAGTCCCATTCTCACTTGCGTTAACGATGTTTTTAATTTTGAACCAACCCTAATATTTAACAATTTAATGTAATAATAATTGTAGGCAACCTTCATTTCATTCACTAATTCATATAGTGAGTTTTGGTTCTTTTCTTTGATTAGTCCAGTGGTCTGTGGGTGGTTGCTTCGGCGTCTCACTCGGGTGGTCTAGGTTCGATCCCGTCTAGAGACATGAATCCTTTTTTTAATACTTTTTTAATATTTTATTTTGTTTATTCGCGTGAGACTTAACCTCATTTTAATGTCCATCAAATATGTATAAGTAGTTGTTTGTTTTGTTGTGCTTTAGTGTGTTTTATTCTATTTGTAAGTTATTGTTTTAGGATTTGTGAGTGTGAGTATTTACTAAGGTTCTCTCTGCTGTTTGTAGGTCTGATGATGCTCGAAAGGGCGAAACACGTGTCATGTTTGTTGTGGATTGTAAAATTATAATTTAATGAGACCGAGACTTGGAGTCTTTTTCTATGTTTGTTAGATATTTTCAATACGTAGAATACTTGCGTAGGGTGCAAAATCTGTGAATTTTTTGTTTTGCTGACAGAAACCCTGTAAACATGTTGGAGTTTTGCAAAGTTTTGATATAAAGTCTTCAAGTTAATCGTCAGGAGCGCGACGGAACTATACCAACAACTCGACCTCCGATATCACCCATCAATCCGGCTATGTTATAGTCGTTCGTTGGGCGTGCCGGCGCGTACACCCAAGCACCCGCATTCCTGGGCGCGAGAGACTCATTCATGAAGTATCGCAAAGGCGATGCTTTATGGCTACTGGCTTTCAAAAGTCATTAAGAGACGGTCGTAACTAATGCTAATGGCCCGAGCGCGCAAGCTAAAATGAGATACCGAACGATTTCTTGTTGCCAATGCATTTCTTATTACCGTTCGTTGCATTTTAATAACGAAATAAATAGTCTGAGATTGATAAGTCCGGAGTGAAAAAAATAAGTTAATTTAAATATATTAATAGGAGTGGACTCAGTTCAGTTACTGTTTGTCAGTAAACAGCTTTTTGTATTTGAATTTATGGGTGTCTGATAAAAAAGACCCCGTCTTATGTGGCTGTAATATCTTGTTTATAGGTATTAACATTAAGACAGTCTCCGCATATCGTTGGGCGAAATATTATCGTAGGTACCAGGTGACACAGGCACCTCTGATATAAGTTGAAATCAATCGTAAACTGAATCGGTTTAAGGGTGGGAATATGGAAGCTATAACCCCAGGCTTCGTCGTAAGCAAGGGCCCCAGCATAGGGCTGGCGCGAGGTTTTACCACTGAATTTTCCTAGCACCTACATGCGGGGGACAGGGGACCCGCGTGGTGGCATGGGCAAGAGGAAAATGTGTCTATCAGCGAAGTGCAAGACGGAAGACTTTTTTTTCAGTCGTCGGTTATTTCCAAAGGACAGTTACCTATCAGCGTAGTATAAGACGAAAGTCCTTTTTTTTTGTTAGTCGTAAATTATTTTTAAAGACGTCTCGCAAAACCTCGCGGAGATCAGGAGCCCCTAAATATTGGGTCCTAAAACTCCAAATCTAGCTCTGTATTCAATCTATATCAGATAATTTTCAGCAAGCCAAGCATTTGAATAAAAACTTCTATATGAAATTTAAAAATGGGTAAATTTCCTTTACCCGGAACTTTCCTCGTTATGTTCAACCATATTGGATTCCTACCAATATTTTACCAGTTTCTTCTGCCAAACTTGATTTTTAGGTATAATTTACAAGAAATCGAATAAGTAGTTTTAAATTGTCACACACCGTCCAAGCAACACTTTTAGTCATGAATAGGTCATTTTTACCACAAGTATTTTCGATGAACTAACCGGAACTTGGTGTCGCCACGTTCTGTTTAAGCTAAGACTACGAAGTCATTACCAGAATGTATGGTACTTTTTAGTACAAACAAAACAGTTATGGCGACTACAAACACTCAAATTGGGAAAATGGTGTAGAGCCTATATAGGATACGTTATTAATTGTTGAGGTAGGATACATGCGTTTCAGTTAGTTTTCTAGTTATGCTAAGGACCTAAAATTAAAACGCAGGCAATTTCTCTGGTGAATATGGGTGATGATAGGTAAAAAAATGACGCGCCTTTAAAATTTGTTAATTTTCAATACATTTTGTTCAAATATATTGGCCAATTTAAATCTCAAAAATTTTGTTTTGGGCCTTGGTTTAAATAGTTATCATCAAATATCTTATTATAAAAAGTGATTCTCTTTTTAACGTGTTGTTTGATGTGTATGCATTTTAATCTTAAAATAAACGTCATAGCTAAATCCAGAAAGTGCTACATTACCCAGTAGAGATAAAGAGAGGGACCTAAATACTAATACTCCAAAAGCCGCACCATCGTTGATGAATAGAGGAGATAAAGTACAAACCCAAAAGACTAGTGTTCAAAATTTAACGAAAGAAAAGTTACGAAATCGCTCAAACAAAATGTAATTTGAATTCTTGAACTAAAAAGGTGGTTAGCGTTTAGTGCTTTATTTGTGAGTACTTTTTTATAAAGACAACCAATACTGCTTTTGGTATTTACTAGGTAGTCCTTATTGTTACAATTGTTTTACTTCAATTGTCTTATAATATTGTAAGGTTAGGCTATTTTATTTCAATTTTATATCGGTTTAGCTCCTCAGCTAAATGTCTTGTTTTGCAATTGTTTGTTTTGGTGTATATAACACTTCTTGTTTATGAAATTTACTGTATATATTTTTAGTGATTTTTTTAACACAAGCTATCTATTTACCAATTTAAAATGGATCAGTATTTACGAGATTTTATTCTAACAGAGAAAAAGTGTAAAGTCATTAGTAGTAGTACCGATTTTGTTTGTAGCATTGAGCATTATGATCACTATTTTTCGGTGTTTCATAGCAATATTCGAAGCATTAACAAAAATTTTAATGAAGTGCTAGGTCATTTGAGCTGTTTTCACACTATGAATGTTGATTTTGATATACTATTTTTTACAGAAACCTGGCAAGTGAAAGATGTGAATATGTTTGGAATGGATGGATACACTACAATCTACAATAACGGTGAATACAACCAAAATGATGGTGTTTTGGTGTATGTAAAAGATGCGTTTATAAATGAGTTAGAATTTAATATAAACAGATTGGGTGAGCTAAAATTTGTAAATATTTTCTTAGATAAAAAGAAGATTCATATAAGTGCTCTATACAAGCCCCCAGGTATAAATCCTTTTATATTTAATCAGAATATTTTAAACTATTTGGAAAATAATACACTGGAAAACATACACATTTTATTATGGGTGATACCAACATAGATATTAAGTCAAATGCGGAATACAGTCAGGATTACATGAATATGTTAAGCAGTTTGGGATACGTATCATTAATTAACACATATACGCGCGTAAAGGGTAATTCTAAGAGCTGCATTGACCACATCTTTGTAAAGAAACCCGGGGATAGAGAATTGATGGATGCGGAGTCTTTCTTATACCAAACGGACATTACTGACCATTTCAATTATCAATCTGAAAAAATAGAAAATCACATAATTAATGAAAAACATCTCATTAACTCTATTAAACACGAAAACTGGACTCATATATATCTTAATCCAAATACTAACTCGGCATTTGAGCAGTTCACAGTAACGTTAAAAGACTACATTAGTTCGGCGACTACAAAGTATAATGTAAATAAAAAGACCAGAAAAAGACATCCATGGATTACAAAAGGCCTTATTCAGTCAGTGCAAAAAAAAACAAATTCTTTATAATATATGCCGCAAAAATCCTACAAACCAAGAATATGAAAGAACTTATAAGACATTTAAAAATAAAACTAAAAAAATTATTGGATATCACAAAAATTAACTTTTATAAAAACAATTAGCTGAGTGTCGATCCGATTCAAAAAAAATCTGGAACACTGTAAATTCTTTTACTAACAATAATAAAAAGCCTCGTCAAAACATAAAACTGACTTGCGGTGGAAAAACTATAACAGAAGAAAGGAAAATAGCTGATAGGTTTAATGATTTTTTCATTCAAATAGGGCAGAGGCTTGCAGATGGTATTGACAGGCCTGCTTCCTCTGTTATTAAATCAAATATAAATTTAAATTCAATGTTTTTAAAACCAGCAGAGGAAGTCGAGGTTGTCAATGCCATTGGGGAGCTTAAGCTTAACAAAGCACCGGGCCATGACAACATTTCTGCCAAGACACTAAACACAATTACTCCCTATATTAAAAAACCTGTAACATTTCTAATTAACAAAATTTTAAAAACAGGAATATTTCCTGATAGTTTTAAAAAGGGTATTGTAAAACCATTGTTTAAAAGACGGGATGCTACACACATGACGAACTATAGGCCGATAACATTAATAATCAATCTTACAAAAGTAGTAGAAAAAATTATAAAACTAAAAATGGAAGTCTTTATAAATAAGTATAGCCTATTATCAAAAAATCAGTTTGGTTTTAGAAAAGGTATGTCAACAGATGATGCTATTTTGTTTCTTACGTCCAATATTTATAAAAATTTAGACAAAGATAAAAACGTGATATGCTTATTTTTGGACTTGACCAAGGCGTTCGATACCGTTAATCACGCCATATTAATTAATGAGTTAGAAAATCTTGGTTTCAGGGGAATAGCTTTAGATCTTTTTAAATCCTACCTCGCGAATAGAATACAGGTCGTGAAAATAAATAATACCTTCAGTAGGGAGAAGAATCTGACCTGCGGTGTGCCACAAGGTACTGTCCTCGGTCCGGTGCTATTCTCTCTTTATATTAATGGTCTTTTAAATTTGGATATCCAGGGATGCATCTCATCATTTGCTGATGATACGGTCATCTTATATGAGGGATGTTCATGGGATCGGGTAAAACAAAAAGCTGAATAAAATTTGTGCAAAATAAAAGGGTGGTTCGATGAAATGCGTCTTAGTATTAACTATAGAAAAACGAAATACGTTGCTTTTAGCTGTAATCAGAATAAACTTCCTCCATACAAAACATTATCTTTTATAAATAATTCAATTACCATCGAAGAAACAGACAGTATTAAATATTTGGGGGTTGAGATAGCCAGACATTTAAAATGGGATTGTCATATAAATTTATTAATTAAAAAGCTAAGGCAAATACTCTACAAGTTTAAACAAATAAAAAAAATACTCGATATTCCTCAACTTAAAAGTATTTACTATGCTCTTGTAAATTCACATTTACAATATGGAATTTCCAGCTGGGGAAGTATCTATCAAAAGCATATTAAACCCCTTGAGGTAATACAAAAAATGTTTTTAAAGATAATTTATGGAAAAATCAATACTTACCCAAGTGACGATCTTTATAAACTTAGTAACATATACGACGTAAGACAGATATACGTCTGTAGGATATTTAATACCCAGTTTAAAAACAGGCATGAACTGGGAAATATTAGTCATGAACACAACACGCGACTTAAAAATACAATGCAAACTATGACACTAAAGGTTTCAAAAACGCACGTCCAGCGGTCAACTTGGTTCTTGTCTCCATATAATTATCGTCAGATACCTAGATATATAAAAGAATCGAGTACAAGCAAACAATTTAAATCTCAGTTAGGAAAATGGATTCATGACCAACCCAGAAAAACTATTCATGATTTTGTTAATCTTAAATAATTGTGTAAGAATTAATTTAACTGTTTTATATAATATAATTGTTTTTAAAATCATGGAAATGTTTTTGTTAACGCTTCGTTCCTTGGATGTTTTGTGTGTTATAGGCTAGGTTTTAAAGTGTGTTTTAGGCATTTGTTGATACAATTTGAAATTAAGTAGTAAAATGAAAAAGGTATGTCCCAAACTAGTCTTCGGACTTCTGGGATTTCTTTCTTTTTATTTCCTGTTAATATTAATGATGTAATGTATATTGAACTGTTGGAAATAAAAATTATTATTATTATTATTATTATTATTATTTATAGAGGAGATGAAAATAAACAATGGCGTTCTATTGGACTTTTACTTTGAAGTTAGCAGCATTTCTTTACTGAGAAAACTACTTAACATCAAGCGTCTACGAGTGCCACCATACGCTTTTATATTTTTGGATTCCTTAAATACACTTATACCCAATTACTTTGAAGTCTTGAACACTAATGTAGTACAAATAAAGTTATCTACCATAAACATTTGTTTCGTTTTATTTGTTGTTTCCTTAAAATATCTCTGTTGTTTTGTTCAGGTATGACATGACCAAGTTATGATATTTTTGATTTTCTATAAAATGTGGATGAATGACGAAAGTTTTTTTTCGTATAGGACGTGACCCATTGCCATTTTAACTTGTTACTCGTAGGTTATCGTCTACAACACAAACACAACTAAATGAGATTAACAAATTCGGACCGAATATAATGGATTTTAATCACTGTATACCAAATTACAGTGACTTTATAAGGACGGTGGCGACAATAGGGTAACCAATTTTTGATTGGTTCGGCCATATTGCTGCGAAAATCTTTCTGTTTACTTTTTGCCTATGTGTTTGTTCTTTTATTGTATTATTTTATTAGCATTTATGATTATTAAAATTAATATTGATTCAAACAATAAGTTCTATTCCATTGGCCATATGGAGAAATGTGTTTAAGCCTGGTTAACCTGCTTTTTGTTTGTAAGTATAAAGTGTTGGTAAAGTTTGCACTAGATAGTTTACATAGATTATTAGAGTAAAGCATTATCATATCCCTACATTTACAACTGACGCTGACAGAGGTTGTCAGTGTAAAGTAAATTTCGATTTTTTTCTGCGGCTTAGTACTCTTTGTAAACTGAAATTAATAATAATTTTATTAATTAACCTTTTAGCTAATCCAATTTTCTTATATTGATGTGTTAAGGTAGATTCATTTAGTCATTTGCGCGAAAAACTAAGTAACTCAAGTACTAGAGGGAGGTAATAGTTTCCTTGTAGTAAATAATTACTGTGATTCTTACTTCTACGTTGTAACCGAAGAATAAAGGCTGGTAAAAGCCAGTTTAAAGTAACATTAGACGAAAACTTTTTCTACTCTGCAACGACTCGTTTCACTCTATAGTAACACCTTATAGGAGTACATTTGAACGTAATGAAGTAGTCGCTGCAAGGTTCAGAAAAGTTCCGATACTCAAAAGTTGTAATTTAGTAAACAGATTAGAAGCAGCAACATTGAAAAATTACTATTCTATTATCTCACTGAAAAGAAATGATGACCTTGGAGTCAATTTCGTAAGTAGTTGCTTGGCAGTAGTAATTATATAATTGCTTTACATAGGAAATTACTATAAAGTATTATTCGCAGTAACAAATACACAAATAATACTTAAAAGAAGTGTAACCCAAAGTGTTTATTTATATATAGTAGGATTATTAGTGATTAACACGTAAAAACCCTTAAAGAGTAGTAGTGGAAACAGTTATAGCTACTTAAGTGACAGCTGGGCATTTGGTTCTGTCATGTTGAATTCGTACCAGTTGATCTCTATATCACAATTAATTTTTCTGCGGAATTTAAAGTTAATTGAATAAGAAGATTTTTTTAGGTTGATTCCTTAACATTTTATGTGACCGCCATTTTGTTTCGCCATCTTGAATTCATACCGTAACTTTACGAGTTTATTTCTATATTACACTTATTGCCTGCAAAAAAATTGAAATTAGTTATTAAGTAGTTTTTCAGGATGATTTTTTTAAATATTTTATCAAGTCTTCATTTTGATTTGCTGTCTTAGATTTATACTATAATGTTACCAGTTCATTCTTATATAACATTTGATTGATTAAAAAAATTGAGGTAAATTGGATAATTAGTTTTTTAGTAATAATTCACTAGGCCTCCATCTCGTTCCACTCCAGTAGATTTTTACCAAAATATTACCAGTTCGAAGTGAATCAGATCCGTAGTTCTTAAGTTATGGGTCGAACTGACAGATCGATGAACAAGCAGATAGACAGATCGACGGAATTCTATGGAAGCTAAAATGAGAAGATATAGAATACATGTTGATTTTGTCACGAGTAGATACATTTTATTAGGCCGCTATTTTATTCCGTCAACTTGAATTCATACCACAATTCTATCAGTTCATATTTATCAAATAATTAATTATAATTAGTTAATTAAAAAAATTTACTTGCCCCATTTTATTGAGGATTGAATTTGTCGATTACTTCGTCGCAGCTGGTTCACTTGTATATTGCCAAAACGTATCTTGAGTTGGTTATCTACCTTGGTGATCCTGAATACAAACCTACCTTGTGGAGGCTTTTTATAGTCTCGTCAAATTATATAATCAGAATTATATATTTGATTTATTGTTTTTTTTATACTTAATTTTTCTAAAATATCATTAGTTTCTTTTGATAAAGCTTAAGGCTGTTCTACTACACAATGGCAATTTATATGCATTTTTCCTAGTAGCCAATCAACCCAACTAAAAGAAAATTACGAAAATTTTGAAGAACTGTTTTTAAGAATAATCTATAAGCAACACAACTGGATTCTCTGTGGCCACCTTAAGATTTTAACATTGCTTTTGGGTCAATAATCCTGATATACCAAATACCCATATTTCTTATATAAGTGGGACAGTAGAACAAGAGATGACCACTGGACTAAAAAAAGCTGACTACTGACCAAAAATTTAACACTTGGCTCCAAAAAAGTAACTCGAGAAAGGCTAGTTGACCCTGAGAGAAGTTTGTTACCCCTCTCTACATAAAATTGGGACTGATGAAATAATTTGTCAAAGCTCTAGATAAAAATGGTGGTTGTTTTAAATACTTGTGTGAAACATTTCCCGGGTCTTTCTGAAGCTAAACTAAAAGAAGGCATTTTTGTTAGGCCACAAAGAAGAAAGTTAATGAAAAGTAATGAAACTGAGATGGTTATGCAGGAAGATTTATAAATAAAATTCTAAGAAACTACAAAAACCCAGAATTTAAACATATTGGTAAAAACATATTGGATAAATTTAAGAAGTTAGGCTGTAATATGAGCATAAAAATTCACTTTCTACATGCTCATCTTGACTATTTTCCGGATAACCTCGGTGATTTCAGTGAAGAGAAAGGGGAGCGCTTTCACCAAGACATTAATGAGATGGAAAGGCGATATCAAGCAATCAGCATCATTTAAATACTCAATATCAGCTGAAAAATTCAAATTACATTTAGGCCTGTGTTATTGCACAAAATTTCAAATCAATCCATTAAGTAGTTTTTTCAGGCTGAATTTATATTGAATTTTTTTTTAAGCCGCCATTTTGATTCGCCATATTGGATTTTTACCAAAATATTAATGGATATCTACTAATTTTTTACTTAAAAAATTCACAGAAATTATTCTGATTTTTGTACTTTCACAAAAATTATATACAAAACCACTAAAATGCTTTATATCTCCAAACAAATGTATCGCACTTAGAACTAATGGCTCACGCTCTCGAATCATCGCCCAGATAATTTCCTGGTCTATTCTTAATAAAATAGCTGATAAAGAAAATTGACTTTTAATTAAAAATTCATATTAATCTAAAGCGTTTTAGACTGGCCTCCGACCTGTTTCGTTTGGTAGCTGCTTTACTTCTACCCCTGTCTGCTCTGCAAGTGTCCTTTAACCCAACAAACAGAAACCCTACATTTATTTTCCAGACACATATATATAATAGCCGCCAAAGAAGCAGGTAAAAGGGAAAAAAGCAAAGCAATAATTTTCTTCAGGTCTCATTTAGTTATTTCTAAAAGGTTGGGAAATTAGCCTCTAAAAGCCATTTGAATAAATCGCGCTCGTCAATTGCGAAATCTCACGCGACTGTCGGCGACTCCGAAAGAAAACGGCCCTGTAATTCGCAAACTAACGTAGGCAGACTGATTGAAAGTCCTGGATACGGAGAGGAATCCAGTTTCTGGATGGCGAGATGACTGGATGTGTGCTGCCCCGTAATTGAATTGGCCAGAACGGTTAATTCCGACGCGCTGCATAATACAAAGGGTCTCGCCATGTTTATTCATAGGCAAGCTCCCTCAGGCCCCCAATTAGATTTCCACCCTATATTTTGCCCGGTTCGGCGAAGTAATATTGCATAGACTTTTCGTAGATCGAAGGCGTTATACTTTTAAGGACACATTTCAAAATCTATTAAAAAATTCGATTGTTTAACTGCACTTTGATTGCGGAATATGTTATTCATACTCAGAACTGTAGCTTTTTAAATACGAAGTGAGTCAAAAAAATATTTTAGGTCCCTCCCATGTTTAAAAAAAAACAACATTTGTAAGCTTTGCAAATTGCTAATTTGTACCAAGTAAATGGTGAGTGTGCCTCATAGGTCGAATGCTCGAGCCAAGGCAACTTTTTTTTCAAATAAATTTAATGAGCTCGCCATCTGATGTGTAGGTTTTTGCGCGCCCCATCAGTAGTACGTTAGAGTCTCCTCTCACATAATGACATACGGATAGGATTGTAAATTATTGTTCTGTAGTAGTGTAAAAACGTCTAAAATATGCAACATAGGTATGTGCAAACGACAGACCTATATCCAGATGAAGTCTGATGATGATGATGAAATGAAATACTAAGATAAGTCAAATTGTAATACATATTACAATATACATTAAAATAGTATATTAAAACTCAAGTTTTATAAGAAAAGATTTTACAGCATGAGCCCTAGGTTAGAAAAAAATCCGAAGACGAAATTTCTAAAGCGCGAGTGGGCATGTTTTATGAAACGAGTGTTTTATATTATTTCCCTATTTTGTGCACTATATTTTAAAAAAGCATTTTCATTAAAAAATATTTTTACTGTGAACGTTTTCAACTTGATGACAGTGTCACATCGGCGCAATTTTTGTTTTCCAATTTTGAGATGTGACTGGTTTCAAATTCGAGGTGGCCATGGTATTACCAACTTTATAGAGAAAAAAAAGTAGAGTTGAAAAAAGGGCCAGTGCGACACTACTTTGCGTATCGACAAGACATCTTTACGATTGCAAAATAGATAACACATATAAATATAAAATATATTATTGAGCCTTTAACATCTTTAATTACGTAATCTATAGTAAAAGCTACTACACAAGATTCGAAATATCTTTGAGCTAATCTATATAGATCGAATACATGCAATCCGTCTGTCCAATTCCCAAAATATGAATTAAAAAGTACAAATATGGACCCCAGTTATATTTTTTAAATAGAACACCCGTTATTGTTCATTCATTAAATAAATCTAAAGGTAGGATTTATGTCAGTTTCCTCACTTAGTTTTAAAGATAATAATACACAGTATTCCATTAACTAGGACGGGCTGTCTCTCTTTTCGATGTTGACCGCCTTAGAAAACACGTCGAATCACGGCGCAGTGGCAAATGCAAACGGATCTTCTCTATTTCTTGAACTCAAATTTAAATGCGCAAAGTACTTGATTTAAAAACATCGGAATATTTGAAATGCTACTGGAGGATTTGAAATACTTTTTCATTAATTGAAGTATTTTTGTTAGTCTCCAATTACTTTTTTATTTAAAAGTTTACACAAATCAATAGTATATTAATAACACGTTATATTAGAAATGAAGCTACTTCAGATTATAAGATATGTTTAAAATTTAGTCATACAATACTGTTGAAACTAAAGAACAAAGTACATTACAGAAAAAAAAACAATAAACAAGCCACACACCACAGCACACTGAAATGGACAGTGAAGTTAAAATTTAAATATTCCTAGAGTAAAAAGCATGTTAAAATGGCAATCCTCTTTCTGTGTACCTAAAATTTAAAAAGGGTAATTCTCTGATAACATGAGGAAGCTTCCAAAAAAAGTGTATAGCAACCTGCGCTGTCCTGACATCTTCTCAGACTTACACTGGCGGTTTGTTAATAAGAGCTGCAGAACTGCGGCACTGGTCACAAATTTCAAGGAATAATAATTTTAGTCCAACTTTAACTTTACCATAAAATATATATTAGCTAGTCTGTGACAATACATAACATATTATCCGCGTTGCTTTGTAAATTCGCCTTTCGACAGACAATACGGCCGTTGTCGCACTGCGAAGTGACGTTTCCGTCGCCCCCATCTATTAGCAGCTCACATTTAATATGCGTGGTAACCTTGGCGCACCCAATAAACGATAAGTCTTCTACCAAATGCCGAGCTGCAGAGAATGTAACGGCAGTCTTTTGTCTGGAAAGCAGTATGCCTTATTTGCAAACATACGTCCTAGAAATACGAGGCGGGCTCAGTACCATACCTTAATTAATAACTCAGTCCCTTTAAAAAGATATTATTTTGGGTTGTCTGCAAAATGCGCTAAAACAGCTTCTTTTAACTCGTCGTTAAACCATCGCCTACCGAGGTCCTTTTACAAATATCGAAATAAATAATAGTCGCTAGGAGCCACGTCTGGACTATATGGGGGATGATCTATCTGTAAGAACATCCACAGTTCAAAATAACAGCTTGTGCAACACCAACAATATAGACAGGTGCATTATCGTGAAAAAGACGCACGCCTCTGGTAAGTTTTCCGCGACGATTTATATAACAATGATGCGTAATATTTTCCATTAACGGTGATATTGGTTTCTTTAAAATCTATGGAAAGAATTCCTTCACAATCCCAAAAGATTGTGGCCATCACCTTTTTTGATGACAGGCAGACTCTGAATTTTCTTGGTGATGCCTCACTCACCCTTACATCGCCACTCCACCAGTTCCCTTTTCAATAGAGGATCATAGTAGAGAACCATAGATTTATAACCATCACAGACTTTGGTTCGGGCCTACACAGTTCTAAAGATATAGCGCACACTCGACACGGCGTTGTTTTTGAATAGCCGAAGGGTTTTGCCTTGCTCTGACCAAATGAATGATCATACAAGATTCGACGAACGCTAGTATCAGAAAGGTTTCGATACTATCTCCTCCACAGTGGCAACATTGTCTTCCGTTATCATACCCACTGGTCAACCAGTTCTTACATCATCTTTCTTCTTCGGGGTCTTCTTCGGTTTTTCTGTCAGTCTGTTGACTATTACAGCTTTTGTTTCTGTCGAAGTGAATTTTTGTTGCGATTGAATATTGAATCTGGGTCGAATGACATCTTTAGGAAGTTTAATTAGGTTTAGCATTGACCTGGGATTTTTGGATTAATGCGTTAGTGGAACTACTTGCTTTGTTAAAATAATTGAGGTTAAGTTTATTAATACAATCTTTTAGTGTGTCCATTTTTAAATCCCTTTGAATTGTGGAAGTTCCTACAAATCTGCCTGTGTTTAGAGATGTCCTTAGGGATATGTTTTGAACCACTTGCAATATTTTTTGACTGATTGGGGTGATGGATACTCTACGTGGAGCAGCCGTACGCTGGAATAAGGCGAGTATAAAGTTTACAAAGCATAGTTTTGATTCTATTATTTAGTTTGCTTTTTATTTCTAGATTCCTTTTAGCTTTTTTAACAGGATAAGTGGTGTTTTTTGACTAATTAAGTCGCCTATCGAATATAATACCTAGATACTTGGCTTCATTTGACCAATTTATTTCTGAATGTGGCATTTTTAACTTTAGTTATATTTAATGGTTTAAAATTTAACACGAAAAGAACAGCCTGAGTTGTAATTAAGTAAATACTAATTTTCCAATCAGTCATCCATTTTTGGATTTCATTCATGTATCGTTAAAGTTTTTTTTGGAGGAATTCCACCCTCTTCTCCATGGCAGTAACCGCAGTGTCATCAGTAAATAAATATAGGTTGGTGAATCTATTTTTTGGTACATCCGCTGTGAATAAATTGAATAAAAGGAGTGAAAAGGGGTTCCTTGAGGAATCCTTACCCTTAATTTTCTGGCAGTTGAGGTGTGACCGTCGGTGGGCACTACAAATTCCCTGTCACAGAGAAAAGACTTGATTATTTTTATTAGGTGTCAAGATTATGCCAGGGTTTTCTGCTGCTGGACTTTAGAAGTGTTCTAAAGTACCGAGTCGCCACTGGACTAGAATACCTCAGAATCAATATCGTCATGGATCTTGTATGGTGACCATATACATCCTGACGCATGAAAATAAAATTTAGATTTTTCCTGACATTAAGTAAATTCTTTAAAATATAAAGGCAAGGCAAAGTTAGAATCCTAAAATAACATGTAGGTAAGGGAAGATAAGATTTTACAAAAAGTGGTTAAAAAATCAAAATCAAAAAGACTTGAATTTGGTCATCTTTAAGTGAGCCCGAGGATATATGATAAATGTTTAATAATATTTATGGGACATTATTTAATAGGTTGTTTGTTTCATTTTCCTTATGAATTAACGTTTCCTGGTTCATCATATACATGGAGAACGTGGCAGTCACCCCGATCCACTAATGATGTGTTTCTCGGTATTTCCTTCTTCTTCGGCACGAAAAACAACCAGTCACGTCACTTGAATTAACACACAAATTTCTCTAAATAAACCCTTCCACCTGACCGTGTCCTCGTAACTCGAGATAAAAAGATAGGCCCTAATTATGTTTGCCCAGTTTTTAAACAAGGCAAAGTCGCCCACTTACCCCGAAATGGAAAAATCTTACCCTACATACCCTCTCGACTTAATTAGGGCCGCTATTTTCACGCAAAACACTTATCTTTTTAATCGGCCGCGCCGTTTCAGAAAAACAAGTCAGTGGCAACTAGCAATTAAGGCGTCCCTTGATTCCCTCCTTTCCCCTGTTTTGTTTTAGTTTCAAGGGTCAGCTCAGACGGCCCGTGGTCCGAAAAGACCTTGCAGTGTTGTCGATTGTGTGTAGAGCGCCTTAATAGAATAAGAAGATTGGAAAGACAGGGGAATACTACAAGGCATTTGCTAATAATTCCAAGAGTACGAAGAACGATTATCATTATGTCAACGAAATGTTTAAAGTAAATATGGCCCAGAGATGATATCTTCACCTGAGTTGTATCATTTATACGGTAATTAAGATAATTCGTCGGGATGTTCGTTTCAGGGACACAATATCAACACCAAGGTACAGAACACATTTTTTAAGAACTACTTCCTGTATTTGGCTGCTTCCGTTTATAACTCTTTTTCATTTAATTTTAAAGTGTTAAGTGTACCTGCATTAATGTATGTTAAAAAATATGTTTGCAGTAGTCACCTAATGTTTTTTTATTATGTTCTCACATTATTGCAGTTATTTAATATTAGTTTCTTAGTTTTGTAGGGTGGTTATTAAAATGTGATTTATCGGTACTTTCCACATTTGTATAAATGCTAATTTATGTTATACATCAATGATTATTTTATTTCATTTTATTTTATTAGAATTAATTAGTGCAGTGACTAGTCAAAATATTCTCTAACATTTCGGAGCATTACTGACATAATTTGCTGACATATATGACATCATATATTATCTGCCCTTCTAAATAATTTGGCTAGTAGCGTATACTTTTGTTTACAAAAGGTCAAAAGAGGTCAAATCAAGTGACCGTGGTGGCCATTCAATATGATCTTATTCCCTAATAAAAATTGCAGCTAAAAACTGCCTTACTAGCATCGTGTTATGAAAGCAGCACAACCTTGTTGAAAAATTACTCGAAAAATTAAGGTTTATTTTTTGAGAGCCACCCTGTATATCAACTAAATTCAGTAAAAGATTACATGAATATAAGAGACAAAGAAACTAATAGTTTTTAAAGATGTTTCATTATTAATATACCTGTTTCTATTTTTTAAAAACATGTTTATATTTCTTTCGTGTCAATTGCATCCATTCGTTGTAGAATAAGTTTACGGAATAAAGTAAGCGATATGTAGATCTGTCTACTAGAAGCATTATGTATCTATATACTTGTTGATTGTTTAAAATGCATTTCCACGGAAATTGACTGTCTCTTCCTTATATTTTCTTTTCCTAAAGTACTGAGTTAATCTGCATATTCTATAACCTTAAAACTTATATTCTATAATTGAATTCATACGCAAGGTGTTTCCTGCATCGGCTAGTTCGAATCCGGATAGACGCACAAACTTTCACAGTCGTTCTTTCAAATTTAGAGATAAAAATCCACATAGGAAAATATAAAATATATCTACACTGTTAAAAAAATGTGATTTTACGCAGAAAAAAAAAATTGCTATCATGTTCCAAAAGTAATTTCACGGATTTTTATTTTAAAAACTGTAAAAAAAAACATGTTATTGTAAAAGTGCATTTCTAGAGACAAAAATCAAAGATCGTATTTTTGGAGTACTAGTTTACTATATTTCCGGAATATGAACTAAAAAAAAAACAAAAAAACAAAATGGATTTCTTTCATTTTCCATAGCAATTTTTTCTGGCATAAATGTTATTTTACATATTATTTATAGCCAAATATATATTTTTTTTTGTATTTTGAAACTTGCCACATAAAGCAAAACCTTATTATACGAAAAATGCCATCAAGGGCCACGTAAAAATTCATCTTCCTTGTATAAAATTATGTTAATTATTGAGTAACAAATTTGATTTCCACTTAAATTTACTATAAAAACTATGTAAAAATACTAAAATTATTACCAAAGAGTTTATATGGAATTTAAGTAAAAACACCTGTTTTCTCGTTCATTACTTTTTAGATTATCATTTAAAAAAATTACGGTACCTTATATTGATCGCTAAAAAACGTGGAATAAATATTTCGTAAGCAAAAGTTTTAAGTAAATTACAAAAGGGTTTTCTAGTTTTTTTAACTATAATTTATTTTGGACGTATTTGACTCGTCAAAACAAACCAAGTGTACCCCACCTATACTAGCTGGTACCATCGGTACTATTTGGTACCATCGAAATGATTAGATCACCTCGATGGTATCAAATTATGTATTGGACTTGTCAAAACAAACCAAATTTGCCCAAACTCGAGAGATTTATTAGCTGGAACCAACGGTGCCATTTGGTAACTTTGAGCCGATCAACTCAATGGTATCAAATTATTGTATTTTCATCTGAATTTTAAACACTTCTAAAATTTTAAATCGATAGGAAAATTAGAAGTACCTAGGTTAAAATCGACCGGTACTATTTGATACTATCGAGTACCAAATTATTACATTGTCAGCCGAATTATATATACTTGCAAAATTTCAAATCGATACGATAATTAGAAGTAGACTTAAAACTAGCGGTACCATTTGGTATCATTGAGCTGGTTAGATCAGATACCAAATTTTTGTATTGTCTTCCGAATCACAAATACCTGCAAAATCGATACGAAAATCAGCAGTAGATTAGAATCGACTTCCTAAATTTGTTTACATGCTTATTTATATATAAATCAAGCTAATAAAAGAGTGTTAAAAATAAAGAAAATATTTTTTTTATTAAGAGGCAAATATTGAACTTAATGTTAAAAGTCATAAACCTACAGTGTTATATATTTTGTGTTATATATATGGTGTCGCACAAAAAACACAACAACAACTTTATCTTATATCTAAATAATAACAGCTCATAATAGAAGGCTGATGACGCCACTGAATTCTCAGTAAATAAGTTTATAAGACCCATTTTTTTTTCTTTTCCGGTAAGTTAAAAGATAATACGAAGGGGGCCCAAAATGTAATATTTTCAATTTCACCCTGTGTATCAGAAACGAAGAGGGCTATAAAAAATTCGTTTATGGTATCCTCCATTTTACAAAAAAAGTAGCAGAATGCCGGGAAAACCACAACCCTTTATATTTTTAAATAAGGGGAGATGTCGTGTAAGACCTTTGAAAACTCAACAACCAGTATAATAAATTTTAATTTTAATTAATAATCAAATGAAACCAGCTGATTTTTTATACATGAAAATCGTAAATTTTTTTTCAAATCTTTACGTTTCCGGGTTCCTAGATGACGAAATAGTTATTTATACTATAAGGGATGTAAGTAACATTTACCAGTCGAAGACGAGTTTACGCCCGAGCGATAGCGAGGGCTGGCAAAAAAGTTCGAGACTGGTTAATGTACTTACATCCCATATAGTATATAACATTTTTCCCCCTCCCTGTATTGTATCTGTACAAGAAAATGCTGGATATATTTTTGGATTTTCATTATCATTACATTCGCTAGCATTCTCATTAAATTATGAAGACACCGTGATCCGTTGCCAGAGCAACATAAGCAGTTTTTATTTTATCAACAACGTCAAATTGACCATTCATAGGAAAAAGTTCGAAGAAGTCGAATTGTTTTATTCTGTGTGGACAAAATAGATGTTTCAGACATAGAAGAATCAGCGAATATTGCTTGTTTATGTCTACTACCGGAAAAGTCGAAAAAAAGGTATGAAGCAGCTTATAAATCCTTTAAGAATTGGTGCCAAAGCAAGACGGCTACTGCAGTTTCAGAAACCTTGTTTTCGCCGTATTTCCACGAAAAAAGTGCTATATTGAAGTTCCAATCAAGCTTATGGTGTGAGTATTCGATGTTGAAGTCCACCCTTTTTATAGAGGAAAATATAGATATTTCTAAGTACCCAAACTTCGAGCATTTTTAAAAAAAAAATGATGGTAATGGACCCAAAAAAATCGAATGTGATTAACAGGGAAGATGTGAATAAGTTCATGCTTGAAGCCCCCGATGATATATACTTATTGATGAAGGTGGTAATGGTAATGGGAGTTGCTGGAGCGTGCCGTTCTAATGAATTCTGTGAAATGAAAATGACCAATGTTTAAATATGTCAAGAAGTCATAATTGTGACCATTCCTGACTCCAAAAATGGAATGTCACGTACATTTACAGTGATAAAAAGTGACGACACTGAGGTTTATCATTTCAAAATACTTCAAAAGTATATTGATACAAGATCCCATATGACAACTCAATCCGCGCTTCTTTATGCGATATCAAAATGGAAAGTGCTTAAACCAGCCTGTCGGGAAAAATACGTTTTCGTCAATTCCAAGTAAAATTGCGAAATTTCTAAAGTTTGAGAACTTCAAAATGTATACTGGGTACTCTTTTAGAAGAACGTCTGCAACTTTATTAGCAAATACTGGAGTTAATGTATTAGCTACCAAGCGACATGGTGGATGAAAATCTGCTGGTATTGCAGAAAGTTACGTAGCTGAGAGCCTCAATAATAAAAAGAAGTAGCGAATAAAATTTTAAAGAATAAGACCCAGTCAGAAGTCTCTTGAGGTGCTTCAACAGTGACAGAAACATTGGTTAGAAGTGATGGATCTGTGTAGTCAGAAAATGTAATACACATCAAGAAGAAACGAGAAAACGTGTTTCCAAATTTTGTTAATAATGTGAATAATTGTAATAATTGTACCATTAATATTCATTTCAATTAATATTACCGGATTTTTGTAATATGTTGATGAAATCAAAAATTAATTAGATTGTTATTTCCCTAGGGATGTAAGTTGACTTACATCCTGTGGTTAAGGGCAACCAATACCTTGTTAAGTAACTTTCACTTACGTCTGTCGAAGCAGTGTCAAAATAGGTTGCTTACAATACAGGGAGGGGAAAAAACATGTTTTCTCGATTCGGTTTGTCTGTCTGTTCGCGTTATAGTTAAAAAACTACTTATCCGGTTGAGTACAAATTTTATTCAAAAATTAAGGGGGATGGCCTGGAATATTTTCGTAAAAATCCAATATAGCAAAATAAATGGGAGCCTAGTGAAATGTTAAGAAAATTAATTATCCAGTTTAACTCAAATTTGATTAAAAAATCAAGTGTTATATAAGAGTGAACTGGTAACATTTTAGTATGAATCCAGGATAGTAAAACATCATGGTGACCTAATAAAATTTCTAAAAAATCAGCCTGAAAAACTACTCATTAGATTAATTTAAAATTTTATGCAATTGTGGCATAAAGTTAAAATGATAAAATTTTGGTATGAATCCAAAAAGGTGTAACAAAATGTCGGCCAAAAATGTTTAAAAAATCAAGGTAAAAAATTTACTTATTCAATTTAATTTAAATTGTGCCCAAAATTCAAGTGTGGCATAGATACAAACTGGTAAAATATTTGTGCGAATCCAATATGTTTGGCGCCCAACAAAAATATTTGAAATGTGTTACTAAATAATTATATGTGGAATTAAATTGGGTCACACTTCGATATTCCTAATAAAAAGAAAAATTTATGACGAGGGAAGTTCCGGGTCAAATAAATTTACTAATTTTTTCAAAGAATATTATTGAAGATATATTTTTTAAATGTATTCATCCTTTGGTTTCTTTACAGATCTTCCGGAAAGGTAAACGCGCTTTTTTGTCAAAAAAAAAAATGCTTTTTCCAAACCATTGAAACACTACTTCCCATTAAAGCAGAAGTAAGAGTAAAATTAGTTCTGAATGGAGTGGAAAACCCTGTATATTTTTGAGTTCTTAGTTTCTACGATTAATATTCTATAACATTTATGTAATACATCATAGACAGATATTTTATATAGAGACATACATAATATTGTCCTGCTATAACGCAAGTCATATTTACAAAGACGAATTTTTTATTGCAAAATAACTACATTTTCTCGGATCTAGAGCATCTAATGTTTCGGGAAAAATATAAAAAAACAAGTTTCTAGGTAATTTGTTTACTAAATAGCAAGAGTCTTAGTGGTTTTAAAAATCCGAAGAGGAGGATTTTTCTTAGAAACGAATATTCCAATTTGTCCATAGAAAAAAAATAGGGGCTTGAAGGATTTTTGGTAATATTTTATCCCGAAATCAATAAACAGTATTTAAAATAACAATATTTTTAGTTAAAACAACAGTAAGAACAATAATTATGAAACAAAAAAATATAACTACTCCACATTCATTTTAGCTTACTTTGTCAAACTTGAATGACGTTTTTCAGATTTTTTTTTCTAAAAAACTGCTGATAGTTTTGTTAGGCAGTTTTTTCACTTTCAATCAAATCTGACTTACGAATTCTTATCAGTGGTTGGTCGAATTTGATAGAAAGAAAATGAAATAATCACAGATATTACCGCACAAAAAGTGCATACAAAACCACTAAAATACATCAACTCTCAAAACTACTGTTTTGCATTTAGGACAAGTTGTCTTAGGAAATATGAAAATATGCCAACTCTTTACAAGGAAACAACAATTACAAATTTAAAATTTAAACGTTCCCCAAATAACGTCTACTTTTTTTATCATAGAACTGAAACTCACCAGTCAAACCCTGTCAATCCGACAACGGTGCGGCATCTTACCCCTTTCCACCGGCTTGCCCCCTCGGCCTCCTCTTCTCGACGGGGTTTGGAAACATTAATATTGCGAAATGAAGCTCATTTGCATTTAAATAAGGTAGCCGGTACGGGCCGGGCTCTAATTACACTAACTACACAAAGAGCTCTCTGCTCGGTCCGGCCGCCCCTCGTTAAGGGGCAGGGGCCACCGCCCCCAGCCCCCCATTATGCGGCGGGACTTGCCTGATTATCATTATAACGGAATAGATTATGTAAAGTTGGTTCAGATTCTCTCCCTGGCTGGATTGCGAACTGCGACGTTGTTTTGTTTCTTGCACTAAGTGGTTGACAGCGGGTCAAGAACTTATTTGATATTGCATACTCCTTTTCATTTGCTTGCTGTTGTGGCTAGTTGTTTCTTTGTAAATATGTAAAAGTTTAAAAACTTTATTCTCTTCTTAGAACCGGCCTTTTAAAACATATTGATTTTGTATTCTTTTACAATCCACAATTTTTGCTGCAAGAAAACTCAAAAAGAAATATGATTTATTTTTTGTTTGGAATAATCATTTTTATAAAACCGACTTGAAAAAAATGCATTAAAAACTGAAAAATATTTTAGTTCAAGTGCAAATTTGGACTTTTTTAGTTTGGCATTGAGTTCACCAGAGTAAAATTTTCCAGATGAAAAAATATTACTAGATATTATTTGTCACTTTTAGTGCAGTTGCTTTTATTTTTTTTTTATAAAAATTTTTATTTAATTTTTTAATTCTATTTCCACGGATTTTATTGTAAAAGTCAAGTTTAACAAAAGCTACTGGATCCACTGCATATTATGTAACGTCATTGTATAATAACATGTATTGTTATACAGTATATAACGGTAACATAGATTTTTTCTTCCTGACAGAATGGTGACCACATTAAGAAACGCATAGATTGTTCAATATAACATCAAGTAAACAGCTGAAAATTACGTCATTTCATTCCATGTTTAATACTTTTTCAATACGCTTGCTATGGGACCACTCCGGTAACATCCTCAATATTCCATCGCGGAGTAATCGATGTACAGGGTTTTTCTTTATAATTTGCCTTTTGTTTCTAAAGATATAAAAAAGTGGTTAATACAAAAGTTGATGTTTCATCTGAAGATTTGAACCACGCTAAAATCAAAAACAAATGACTATCGGAAAATATAGAAATCACCATGAACTTTGTTATTTTAAATGGAACACTCTGTATATTTTTAAATTTTTAGATGTGCCTCATTGTTCTCTTTTCAAAAATATATAATGTGTGAATATTTAGAACAGTAGTTTTTGAGCTATTCGTCTTCAAAATAACCCCTTATGATGTGCTTAACTTATTTTATTGGATCTAGATAGCCGTGAGTGGCCGTGGGTGCAATTCAACCATTATGTGAATCACTCTAGCCATGAAAACAGTAATATATTTTATTTACGTTTTACGTCAAATTAAAAATAATACCTTATAATAATGCTTTTCACTGAAGAAGAAAAACTTAATAATTCAGTTATACTACTCAAATCAAAATAACGTATCAAGGGTAGTGCGTCAATACCGGGAACGAAATCCAGGGGTACGAGTGCCATCTAGAAAGACAGTATCATATATAGTAAAACATTTTGTGGAAAGGAAAAACTTTTTTTCAGAAAGAAAGAAATTTAATATTTTATTATATTTTGAAGGTAATTTTCTATTTATTTAATAAACATGAAGTTTAAAAAGAATTACTTTTTAGAAAATCCGCACCGGTCAATTCCCGACGTTTCAAGACTCACAAGGAAATCATGGAAAACAATTCATAGGATTTTGAAAAAATATGGTTGTCATTACTATAAAATAGGCCAGTACAATATTTAACAGAAAATAATATAAATGAACGACTTCAATTCTGTCAAGAAATGCTCAGGAGATTTCGAGAAGATCACCAATTTTTTAACAAAATTCTGTGGTCTCATGAAGCTACTTTTACCATAGTCGGAATGTTTAACAGAAAAAACACATATTTTTGGGCAACCCGAAATCCACATATAATTGTAGAAAGGAAGAAGCAAGGGCGTAAGTCTTTGCATGTGTGGTTCGGCATATTAGAAGAGCAAATTATTGGGCCAATTATTTTTGAGGGTATTTTGACAGGCGAACGCTGTTTAGATTTTTTAAATAACGAAATAGAGCGCCTTTTAGAGAAACTTCCCATTCGTCAGTACACTAGATTAATTTGGCACTAAAATGGCGCAACGCCTCACAATGTCCAACCGATTACCAATTTTTTAAATAGTCGCAATGGTTTATGGATCGGAAGGTAAGGCCTAATCCGATGGCCGGCCAATAGCCCCGACCTTATACCCCTAGATAATTTTTTGTGGGGATACTTGAAAGATAAAATTTACTTTAATAGGACTGATAATTTACAAGAACTACGGCAAAAAATCGAGCAAAAAATAGTAATTTTAAATACCGAATATCCTTTCTTTGTTAGCAAAACGATGGCGGTGGTCATGTAGATAACTTATAATACAGATTTTATAAATGTTATTGTTATCTTTGTTTGTCTACTAGCATTTGTATTTGCTGTTTGTTAATTACATATATTATATTATATCGGAATAAACTAGTTGTTTTTTATAACTTTTAATAAATTTAACGTAAAACGTAAATACAATATATTATTTTTAATCAAAAAGAATACGTAATTTTGGTTTCATTTGACATTTGATGGCTAGAGTGGTTCACGAATCGTAATGGCCGAATTGCTCCCACGGCCACTCACGGCTATCTAGATCCAATAAAGTAAGTTAAGCACCTCATAATGTGTTACTTTGAAGGTGAATAGCTCAAAAACTACTGTTCTAAATATAGACATGGGGTAGCACATTATGAGGAAAAACCCTGTACATACTTAAAAAATGAGATCGAATTGATAATCGCCTCCTTTTTTGAAGTCGGTTAAAAACAAAGTTGATTAAATAGACCGATTTTAAGTAATATATGTGGAAAAGATCTGATTGCCAAAGAAATGTTTCATTTGCAGGGGACTTCTGTGTGATAGTGCTAATCGTAAGATAAAAGAATAGAGCCATAATAGGGTGATAGAGTTCAGTATGAAATGAAAAGATGGACGAGAAACTCACTTGAGAGGAATTCAAAATATGGGTGTTTGTTCAAACTACGAAATGATTGCACTAGTTACATCTAGAAATAATTTAAAACATGCTGTTCTATTTTCATGTTAGTGAATATCTTTTGTATACATAATCTTTTCAGGTGTACTTACATTACAAGGCCGGTAGATAACTAACGTTGTATTGTTCGTAAAATAACGTATGTACTGTAATAAGACTTAACGGACGTTTATCCTATGATATAGTAGTCCATATTTTTTAATGGGTTAATTATTAATAAACCTTAATATGTATAATTATTACTATATTAAATATTCATATTTTATTTTCTTGATTTTTTACTTTCCTCGTAGGAGGGAAATATTGTAATTGCGAAAAAATTACACTTGGAGATTTTTTCAGATATTTACACTTCAGGATCCCTAGATGCCGAAAAACATTTTTCTCACTTCCGCAGTCTGTCTACTTACCCGATTGCCTTCAAATTTTAGTCAAAAATTAAGGTTCATATTGTGATGACCTGGTAATAGTTTGATAAAAATCGAATTCAGGTGAAATAGGTGAAGTGCTACTTCACCGGGAAGGTGCTATGTTTAGTTTACGATTTTCCTACTATGTTGCCATGACAACGCGTATCCGATGACGTCGAGCCCAGCGCGATACAACGCTCTCGGTGAATTGACTTGACTGTTTGTGTTATATTTATTTATGGTGTTGTTACAACTTCAAATTCGAAGTTAGTAAATGTGATTGTTCAAGACTGGAATAAATTAAAAGACGTCTTTCAATTTATTACAAACTGTGACTAATCTGATGAAAAATCATCCGCCTTGCAAAAGGTTTTTAGGTGAGATGAACGATTTTGTATTCACGTTTCTGACATTAGTGTTTAATGACATTTTCTCAATCACGTACATACTATTTGACGTTGTTCAAAAAAAATCAATTGACATTCATTTTTGCATATCCAATATAAAACGCTGTCGTGAGACGCTCTGTAAAAAAAGAAATG